>CAKJTW010000010.1:29845000-30230000 GCA_917880005.1 Nanger dama | reverse complement strand
GCGGTATTTCATACATATTTTGATCATTTATTATGTTTTACTCTAAGTAATTCTGTATGGTAACAGGGTCATTAAACATTTAATTTAAAACTTCCAATTACTAGCCTTTGGCATCTTGTATTTTTCTTCATTCTCAAAATATCAGACAACAAAATCACATTGCTCCAGACATGTTCACAATAATAAGAATTTCATAGTCAGATATTCTTGATAAGGAGTTTGTTGAGTGAATGGACAACAATAATTGTGATGTTTTGAATAGTTTCCTAAAGTCCTATTTTGGGGAAATGTTCTTTATTATGGTTGATGAATTGCCTTGATTTTGGATTTAAATTTCCCTAAACATATTGAGAATACAGTTACAGTAGTTTTCACAATTACAGTTGACAGACTAAAATTCAGTAATCTTATGACTTCTTAAGATTTAACCAGATGGCCAGCATCATATTTTCTGAAGCATGACTGCCTTCAGAAATTCACCAGCATAGTTTTTATCACAATTGCTACTAAAAAAATCAAGTGCAAAATGCCCAAAGAAGTATGTTTATTGCATCTGTATTTTGAACAGAGTTGCTTTTTTACATCAGCTACAATAGATGCTTTGTAATTTTCAGTTATTAATGATCCATACCTTAAGAGAAGGCATTGAACATCTTTGTTTAGTGCTTTAGCAAAAATAATTACTAGATATTAAAATTGACTTATTAATGACTGACATGTGTTCTGAGATCTAAAGGGATCAAGAACAAGTTTTATCTTAGCATTAATTTATTATGCTTGATTTAACTTTTATTGGTATGTGAACATAATCTTGTGTGTGATATGTGTGTGTGTGCGCGCACACACACACACAGTCACTCAGTTGTGTCTGACTGACCCATTGCAACTCTGTAGACTGTAACCCACCAGACTTCTCTGTCCATGGGCTTTTCCAAGCAAGAACTGGAGTGGGTTGCCATGTCCTTCTCCAGGAGATCTTCCCAGCCTGTGACTTTTGTATTTCCTGCATTGAAGGCAGATCATTTACCACTGAGCCACCTGGGAAGCTCTTGTGTGTGATAATGTATGTGATTTTTCTGGAGCCAATTGAAAATTTTTTATGTCTCTGCCTTTGTCTACTTCTGTCTCTCTCTTTCTCTTTCATTCATTTGCTATAAGAACCCCAAACTGATACTGATATTTGAATTTACTTTCAGAATAGATCATGTTGAAATATGATACATTATCTAGTTGTTACACAAAAAACTCCAAAACTTAATCTTAAATCAATAATTATTGAGCTTATAATTCTATGGATCAAAGTTTATCTGAGCTAGTTGTAGGGTTCCTCTGATGTCTAAGCTCAGTTGTACTTCCTCATGCCTTTACAATCCTGAAGGTAAACTAGTTATGGTAGAATCAGTAACCCATTTACGCTTCATACACTTTCTATTTTAATGTCATTTTTATTGTACCTCAGTATTGTATTCTATAAAATCTTTGAAAATTCTTCCTTTTCAACCACAAGAAGGACACCAAAGAGAAATCTCTGTATCGATGCTTGAAAAAGAATTATTGTTTTGATTTTTAAAAAGACAGTGGGGACCTTTTGTCTGGGGACTGAATGAAGGTAGAGAAAGCACAATTCAAGAGCAACAGATGTGGAGTAACTCAGTCCAACTGCTCCCTGCCATCTACAGATTATTCTTCTAAAGGTGAAACACTGAGACTTTATGTGTTTATTTTAATGATGGAGGAGATTCCACAAGGCGTTTTTTATTGGGAATATTGTATGGGTCACTTTATATAAAAATTATAATCTGTGAATTCAGTGCTATAGGAATAAATATAAGAAATGTTATGGTTTATTTACTAAAGTTTATCAGAAATATAAGCCTCTCCTTGATGACTAATGAAGCATACTCCTTATCTTAGTTCATCTCAGACTGCTGTTACAACATACCCATAGCCTGAGTGTGTTATAAACAAAAATTTATTCACACATTGTTGGAGGCTAGAAAATTAAAATCGGGTATCATCATGGTTGGGTTAGATGAAAATCCTCTTCTAGTTTCAAATTGCCAACTT
Source organism: Nanger dama (assembly GCA_917880005.1). Classification (NCBI taxonomy): domain Eukaryota; kingdom Metazoa; phylum Chordata; class Mammalia; order Artiodactyla; family Bovidae; genus Nanger; species Nanger dama. Next base: position 30,227,933 of record CAKJTW010000010.1, on the reverse strand, counting down.
CTCGTATTCTAGGGTGGTGAAGAAAGGGCAGGAAATCTCTCTAGGATCCCTTTTATGAGGGTATTAATCCCTTTCAATAAAGCTCAACTCTCATGACCTAAGCACCTCCCATAAGGCCCTGCCTCTTAATACTGCCACACTGGAAGTTAGGATTTCAACATTTGAATTTTCCAAGGGACACAAATATTCAGCCCGTTGCACCCCTCGTAGGTAAAAACATGAAATGATGCTACAGCCTCATCTCTGAATATGCTTATTATACCTAATATTAAGAAACCCAGGAAAATGAATAGATTTACAATATTCCCCTAATATACTGAAGAAAATATATTGAGGAAGGGATGCATTTAATAATTTTTTAAAAAAACTGGTTGATTGATATAATAAAATTGCAACCTGATCTCAGACTAGATTGCTAACATCTTCTTCTGAATCTTTATTTATATATTTTTAGGGGATAAAAAGTTTTATCTTCTGCCTTGGACAGTATGCTCTAGGGTTCAATTTTATATGAAATACATTAGCACATTAAGCACTTGCCATTTTAAATAAGACCTAATTTCATAATTATGTGATATACCACACACTTTTCTTTAGAAATATACCAGGTTCAGTAAATACCTTCTATTTCATCTTAATATATTCCCTTCTTCACTAATTTTCTGGAAAGTTAAGATGTTCCTTAAGTACATAATAAAAATAAAGCCACTTCTCCTTAGAGAAAGCATAAACCTTACCTGTATTAGAAATATTTTAATATGATAAGTAAGCAATAGCTAGGGTGGCATTTACTAAGGAAATTGAGTACTTTCAGGCTTCTATGTCATTGGGGAAAATAAAAAGAGGGCATTGCTCTCATTTCCTGCTAGAAACCTAAAGTTATAAAAATCAATGTGAGAACATAAATGTGAAATTACTTTTTTTACAAATATAAATCTGATTGATTTAAGTGGTTACTTGTTCATGTCTGCATGTTATCTCTCTATATTGAGAGTCTCAACACACATCTCTAGTTATTAGAAGTCCCTTTGTACAAAGTGATACCAAAAAGTTTCCTTTTCAATAAATATCAGAAATTCCCAGTTTATTAAGAAAACTTTGTTTTCTTACTTTCCTAAAGCCTTCTCTGGGAAATATTATGATGGGATCATTATGAACTTGGCTTGCACTCCTAATCACCCGTGCTCATAGTCACATGATCCTTTTGTGAGTGTGGGCAGATTGCTTAACAGTTCTGAGTGCTGGTTTCCTCAGCTATAAAACAGGAAGAAGGCTAACCACCCTACATATTGTATTTGTTGTTCAGAATAGTACAATAATGCAGGTGTAATGGGGCGGTTTTGGCTGATTGTGTTGGATACACCTGTTGATGCAAGCAGCTCCCCTGTAAACCTGCCTTTCCTCCATATCTGTTTTCATTCTCTTATAAGAGAGGAGCTTTGATTATAAAATCAAGGAAGTAGAATAAGGGATGGGATGAAAGTTCCTAGTATCAATCAGACTTGAGTAAACAAATGAAATGGGACATGACAACCAAAAAGCTTCTTGAACAGGACTTGTGCTCTTGTAACTAGAGTAAAGCTGATCAGACAAAAATTGATGCAGTTTCTGAAAACTTGTTTGATCTTTGGCACTTTCACCTCTTGAAGTCTGCATACCCATCTGAGGAATGGTGATGATAACAGTATATTTCATAGAGGTGCCGGTTGTATTAAATTGAACTGTAAAAGTAAAGTGTTTGGCCAATGATTAATAAATATCTTTTTTTTTCATTTTAATTTTTACTTTATTTTACTTTACTGTATTGGTTTTGCCGTACATTGACACGAATCCACCACAGATGTACATGAGTTCCCAATCCTGAACCCCCCCTCCCACCTCCCACCCCATATCATCTCTCTGGATTGTCCCTGTGCACCAGTCCCAAGCATCCAGTATCCTGTATCGAACATAGACTGGCGATTTATTGCTTACCTAATAGTATAAGTGTTTCAATGCCATTCTCGCAAATCATCCCACCCTCTCCCTCTCCCACAGAGTCTAAAAGTCCGTTCTATACATCTGTGTCTCTTTTGCTGTCTCACATAGAGGGTTATCATTACCATCTTTCTAAATTCCATATATATGTGTTAGTATACTGTATTGGTGTTTTTCTTTCTGGCTTACTTCACTCTATAATTGGCTCCCATTTCATCCATCTCATTAGAACTGATTCAAATGTATTTTTTTAATGGCTGAGTAATACTCCATTGTGTATATGTAGCACAGCTTTCTTATCCATTCATCTGCTGATGGACATCTAGGTTGTTGGATGCTCCTGAAACACTTTCAATCATCTACAATAGTGGTTTTCTTGGCATGTCAACAGTTTACAATCACTTGGGTTTAAAATAATGACATAGTGTTGTAGTTCAGCCTGGTTAATGAAAATAGAGACAACCATAAATCCTGGGGGATTTTCTCCTCGGTGAGAAGTAAAGAAAGGTAAGTCAAAACGTATTAGAAATACAGGAGACCTATATCACTTTGCTCAATACTTAATATTTCAACATCTTGCAGGATGTGTAGGATTCCAATAGGCAGGCATATACATTCTAGCAGGAAGTAAAAACATGAGAAAACCACCATAAAAGGAGGAGAAATGAGAAAGAATTTATGGAAAATGTGTGTAGTCGTTTGGGAACAAGGCTCTCCTTCATTCCCAATTCAGTTATTTATTGATGCATAAGGAAATATCCCCAAACAGTATCTTGAAACAGGGATTTTTACTTCTTGCTCTTCTAACTGGTCAGATCTTTAGATCCACAAGGTTTTGACTGGGGTCACTCAAGTGGCTTCATTCAGTGGGGAATCTGGCATAAGTGTCTTTATTCTCCTTGATTTATCTTTTTGCTCATTACATGAAGTCTCATCTACCCCAGGTTCTCTCCATGTGACCCCTCTCCAGCAAAATGGCCTAGAGTGCTACTCCCAATGTAAAAACAAATATATGCTTCTGCTTGAGTCATTGTGGCTAATACCCCACTGATGAAAGCAAGTCATGTGAAAAAACATCTGGAGTCAATATGAGAAACACAGGAAGATACAGATACTGAGAGTTGTGACTTGTGTGTATATTGAGAATGGGAGATGCTGACAGCTCTGATGGAAAGGGTTGAAAGACAGAGTCAACTAGGGTCACTTATCATCACCATGAAACATTATAGCGGACAGAGTCTACATGTCTACTTTCAAGCATAAATCTCAGGGGAAGAAAGATAGAAAAAGTTTGGGGGAAAAAGTAACAATAAATCTATCGTAAAGATGAAAAGTAATTGTGAGTTTAAAATTTGGTAGATATCACTAGAAGATTTAGATCATAGGTAGGATTAGATTGACTTGTTGAGAGAACTGTATTCAAAGGAAGCTTAGGAAATATCTCTGCAAAGGAAACATTCATTCCAGAAAAATACTAGAATTCAAGAGAGAACAAATAGAATTAGTTGGATTAATTTTGAGGGGAATTTTCAGGGAAATCTCTCCCTTCCCACCTACATAAAATCCAAATATATCAAGTAGTAGGCAGTGGTAGCAGTCTGATTAAAGAGAGTGGCCTACTTTGTAGTCAGGGTTTCCAGTGGATGACAGACTGTTGCACTGGAGACCCCGGTAAAACACATCTCCAGGATCCACACCTTGTGTTCTCTCTGCCAACACTGAATCTGGTCATGAGACAGCAAGACTAGTACAGGAGCATCACAATAGGCTACCCAATGAGGTATAGCCATGTGGGAAACCAGCCTTTTCTATGGTCCAACTCTCACAGCCATACATGACTCCTGGAAAAACCATAGCTTTGACTACATCAACCTTTGTCAGCAAAGTAGTCTCTGCTTTTTAATACACTGTCTAGGTTTGTCATACCTTTCCTTCTAAGGAGCAAGGGTATTTTACTTTGATTCAGTTTGCTGTGATCCACACAGTTAAAGGCTTTAGCATAGAGAATGAAGCAGAAGTAGATGTTTTCCTGAAATGTCCTTGCTTTTTCTATGATCCAATGGATATTGTCAATTTGATCTCTGATTCTCCTGCCTTATCTAAATCCAGCATGTACATTTGAAAGTTCACAGTTGGTGTACTTTTGAAACCTAGCTTGAAGCATTTTGAGCATTACTTTGCTAGCATGTGAAATGACTGTAATTGTATGGTAGTTTTAACATTCTTTGGCATTGCCTTTCTTTAGCATTGAATGAAAGCTGATCTTTTGCAGTCCTGTGATCATTGCTGAGTTTCCCAAATTATGCAGCACTTTAGCGGCAGCATCTTTTAGGATTTTAAATAACTCAGCTGGATTCCATCACCTCCATAGCTTTGTTTGTTGTAATGCTTCCTAAGATTCAATTGACTTCACACTCCAAGATGTCTGGCTCTAGATGAGTGACCATACCATCAAGGTTATCTGGGCCCTTAAGACCTTTTTGTATAGTTCTGTGTATTCTTGCCACCTCTTCTTAATCTCTTCTGCTCTTGTTAGGTCCTTTCAAATTTAGTCCTTTATTGTACCCATATTCGCATGAAATAGTCCCTTGGTATCTCCAATTTTCTTGAAGAGATAGCTAGTCTTTTTCATGGTATTATTTTCCCCCATTTCTTTGCATTGTTCACTTAGGAAGATTTTCTTATCTCTCCTTGCTACTCTCTGGAACTCTGCATTCAGTAAGTACATCTTTCCCTTTCTCCTTTGCCTTTCTCTTCTTTTCTCAGCTATTTGTAAAACCTCCTCAGACAACCACCTTGCCCTCTTGCATTTCTTTTTCTTAGGAATGGTTTTGGTCACTTTACCCTGTACAATGTTATGAACCTCCATCTGTAGTTCTTCAGGTACTCTTTCTACCAGATCTAATCCCTTGAATCTATTCATCACCTCCACTGTATAATCATAAGGGATTTGATTTAGGTCACTCCTTAATGTCTGGTGGCTCGATGGTAAAGCATCTGCCTACAATGCAGGAGACTCGAGTTTGATCCATGGGTCAGAAAGATCCTCTGGAGAAGAAAATGGCAACCCACTCCAATACTCTTGCCTGGAAAATCCCATGGATGGAGGAACATGGTAGGCTACAGTCCATGGGGTCACAAAGAGTCAGACACTACTGAGCGACTTCACTTTCACTTTCTTTATTATAGCTTAATGTCCTAGTGGTTTTCTGTGCTTGCTTCAATTTAAGCCTGAATTTTGCAATAAGGAGCTCATGATCTGAGCCACAGTCAGCTCCCAGTCTTATTTTTGCTGACTGCATAGAGCTTCTCCATATTTGGCTGCAAACTATATAATCAATATGATTTCAGTTTGTGCATCTGGTGATATCTATATGTAGAGTCATTCTTGTGTTGTTGGAAGAAGGTGTTTGCTATAACCAATGTGTTCTCTTGATAAAACTCTGATGGCCTTTGCCCTGCTTCATTTTGTACTCCAAGGCCAAATTTGCCTGTTACTCCAAGTATCTCTTGACTACCTACTTTTATATTCCAATCGCCTATAATGAAAAGGACATATTTTTGGTATTAGTTCTAGAAGGTCTTGTTAGTCTTCATAGAACCATTCAACTTCATTTTCTTTGGCATTAGTAGTTGGGGCATAGACTTCAGTTACTGTGATGTTGAACTGTTTGCCTTAGAAATAAACTGGGATCATTCTGTCACTTTTGTGACTGCACCCAAGTACTACATTTTAGACTCTTTTATTGACTATGAAGGCTACTCCATTTCTTCTAAGAGATTCTTGCCTGGTGGTTTTGGTTTAGTCGCTAAGTCATGTCCAACTCTTGCGACCCCATGGACTATAGACTGCCAGGCTCCCCCATCCATAGGATTCTACAGGCAAGAATATTGGAGTGGGTGGCTGTTTCCTTCTCCAGATTCTTGGCTACAGTAGTAGATATAATGGTCATCTGAATTAAATTCACTCATTCCCTTCCATTTCAGGTCACTGATGTTCACTCTTGCCATCTCCTGCTTGACTGTGAACCTAACATTAATGGACCTAACATTCCAGGTTCCTATTAAATATTCTGTAAAGAGAAGACTCTTTACAGCATCGGACTTTGTTTTTTTTCACTAGACACGTTCAAAACTGAGTGTTGTTTCCACATTGGTCCAGCTGCTTCACTCTTTCTTTAATTATTTCTCCACTCTTCCCCAGTAGCATAATAGACACCTACTGACCTGAGGGTCTCATCTTCCAGTGCCATATCTTTTGTCTTTTCATAGTATTCATGGGGTTCTCAAGGAGAGAATACTGAAGTATCTTGCCATTGCCTTCTCCAGTGGACCGCATTTTGTCAGAACTCTCAAACATGACCCATTTGTCTTGGGTGGCCCTACATGGCATGTCTCATTCACTGAGTTACACAAGATTGTGATCCATGTGATCATCTTGGTTAGCTTTCTGTGAATGTGGTTTTTGATTTAGAGGTTGTGGAATTTTAGTTCTTGCTTCTTCTGTCTGCCCTCTGATGGATGAGAATAAGAGGCTTATTCAGTTCAGTTGTCGGTGAGTCTTATCTGACTCTTTGAGACCCCAGGGACTGCAGCATGCCAAGCATCTCTGTCCATCACCAATTCCTAGAGCCTACTCAAACTCATGTCCATCATGTCGGTGATGCCATCCAACCATCTCATCCTCTGTTGTCCCCTTCTCCTACCTTCAATCTTTCCCACCATCAGGGTTTTTTCCAGTGAGTTCTTTGCATCAGGTGGCCAAAGTATTGGAGTTTCAGCTTCAGCATAAGTCCTACAATGACTATTAAGGGCTGATTTCCTTTAGTATTGACTGGCTGAATCTCCTTGCAGTCCAAGGAACTCTCAAGAGTTTTCTCCAACACGACAGTTCAAAAGCATCAGTTCTTTGGCACTCATTGAGTGCAACACTTTCATAGCATCGTCTTTTAGGATTTGAGATAGCTCAAATGGAATTCTATCACCTCCACTAGCTTTGTTCATAGTCATGCTTCCTAAGGCCCTCTTGACATTGCATTCTGGAATGTCTGGCTCTAGGTAAGTGACCACACCATTGTGGTTATCTGGGTTATGAAGATCTTTTTGTATAGTTCTTTTGCGTATTCTTGCCACCTCCTCTTAATATCTACTGCTTCTTTTAGGTCCATACCATTTCTGTCCTTTATCATGCTCATCTTTGCATGAAATATTCCCTTGGTATCTCTAATTTTCTTAAAGAGAGCTCTAGTCTTTCCCATTCTATTGTTTCCCTCTATTTCTTTGCATTGATTGCCGAGGAAGGCTTTCTTATCTCTCCTTGCTATTCTTTGGAACTCTGCATTCAAATGGGTATATCTTTCCTTTTTTCCTTTGCCTTTAGCTTCTCTTCTTTTCTCAGCTATTTGTAAGGCCTCGTCAGCATAAAAGATAATACTGTAAAAGAATTGTACTCAATATGCCAGCAACTCTAGAAAACTCATCAGTGGCCACAGAACTGGAAAAGGTCAGTTTTCATTCCCAGTTTCAATCGCAAAGAAAGGCAATGCCAAAGAATTTCAAACTACTGCACAATTGCACTCATCTCACACACTAGCAAAGTAATGCTCAAAATTCTCCAAGTCAGGCTTCAGCAGTACATGAGCCATGAACATCCAGATGTTCAAGCTGGATTTAGAAAAGGCAGAGGAACCAGAGATCAAATTGTCAACATCCACTGGATCATCAGAAAAGCAAGAGAGTACCAGAAAAACATCTACTTTTTATTGATTGATTATGCAAAGCCTTTGATTGTGTGGATGACAACAAACTGTGGAAAATTCTTAAAGAGATAGGAATACCAGACCACCTGACCTGCCTCCTGAGAAATCTGCATGCAGGTCAAAAAGCAACAGTTAGAATGGGACATGGAATGACAGACTGATTCCAAAGAGGGAAAGGAGTACATCAAGGCTGTATTTTGTCACCCTGCTTATTTAATTTATATGCAGGGTACATCATGAGAAATGCTGGGCTGGATATAGCACAAGCTGGAATCAAGATTTCCAGGAGAAATATCAATAACGTCAGATGACACCACCTTTATGGCAGAAAGCAAAGAAGAACAAAAGAGGCTTATTACTATAGTTATTTTAGTCTTCCTCAGCTAACACCTGCATCTAAGTCACCTTTATATCTGTTCCATTTCTTTGTTTTCAGTCCTGATTTTCAGTCATGTGTCTCTTTCACAAGAATAATTTTCTTAATTGAATGATAAAGAGTGAGTATGGATAATTGTAGAAGTTCTAGAGAAAGGCATAGCAAATATTAGGTTTTGAAGGCTGTTTATGATCTCTATCTCATATATTTCTTTTTTCTTTCTCTTTCTTTTTGGTAACAACCCTTTAAAAACAGTTTAGTTTGTGTGGGTAAAGCAGTAAGTGTGTCTCAGCAGCCATGGTTTGCCAAGTCCATGGCCTGAATAGTGAAATGACTTGCCATTGCCTTCTCTAGTGGACCACATTTTGTCAGAACTCTCCACCAGTGCTCATGGTGATAGGCGGTGTGTTGGTAAATAGTTCAGTACTGTGAAATCTTGAAAGGCTGGGGGATAGGTGGTGGAAATGATCAACTAAGAAATAGGATGCCAATGGTACAGATGTAGACATCTCTCTGAGAGCAGAGTTAAAAGAGAAGCAAGAAAAGCGTTGACAACTAAACAATCAACCACCGTCAAGATTAGAAATTTTCAAGATGACAGGTTAGGGAAAGGTCAAAGGTAAAGCTAGAGTTGAACAAAATAGGAGTTAGGTTTGTTATTTTCTTGATAAACATATTTGTACAAAACTTACAGAGTTTATACTGAGGCAGCAAAGTATGTTTTGTAAAAAAAAATTTTCAAACTGCAATACTAGTAAGAAGTATATTTGAAACTTAGAAACTGCTGATTTGCCCTTAGAATAGCACTGAAAAACAACACTTCTTATATCATATTTTGATACAAAATCAATCAAATAATAACATGAATTTTGAAATGACTAAATATATTTTACAAAGCAGATTATTCAACATTATCTTAGACTAGTAAGTAAATAATAATGCTCAAAAGTTAAACACATTCATATGATACACAGTATTATTTTCAATAGATTAAATACTGTAGCTTCCCAACCATGATCCTTTGACCTGTATCTGCCGCTGCTGCTGCTAAGTCGCTTCAGTTGTGTCCAACTCTGTGCGACCCCAGAGACAGCAGCCCGCCAGGCTCCCCTGTCCCTGGGATTCTCCAGGCGAGAACATTGGAGTGAGTTGCCATTTCCTTCTCTAATGCATGACTATCTATAACAGCTTAAATAGATATTTATTAAACCTAATCTTGAATATATATATATAGGAAAAAATCTTACCTTTCTTATGTAGAAGTGTTATTATTATTATTTAGCTATTTCCCTGGTAAAACATTTTGACATTGAATACTATTGCAAAATACTTTTATTTCTTCACTCTGGAGAATCTTATCTTCTATTATAGAGAGTTCACGCTTCCTAACAGTAGATAGAACAGTGGTTGATCACCTTAATATAAACAGGCACTGTGCAGAGTTAAACTGGGTAGAAGTCTGATAATGTTCTGTTTATCTCTGCTATTCCCCTGGCCCTCCAGCATTTTTAATTAAGAGCATGGTATATAACCTGCAGATCCCTCCTCCTTCTACTCTGCTGTCCAGGGGCTTTCTGCTCAGATTTGTAGTCTCCTAGACCAGGTATTTCCAGTATTTGGGAAATATCCTGAGAAGAAACTGGCTCTGTTATGGAAACTACCAAAGCCTCTCTGTCCACCGTAGCGCTCCACCCCACAGTGGCCATCCTCGTCATCTGCATGCCCAGCAAATTTGGTCTGAATCCTCGGTTCCCTGCTCATGCCCAGAACTGGTGCATTTCCCCAGGAGAAGCTGGCAAAGTTCGGCTCACTTCTCTAGGCTGATTTCCTTTTTCATGTTAGTCTTTCTGTTTCTAATTGGCTTCTGTTATTCTCCATTTCCTTCAGACAGATGATTTCTACAGTCTATTTGGCTGTCCTAGTTTTTCTAGAAGTGCTACCCTGCCATGAGCTACCCTATCCCCCTGGAAGCAGAGCTCTTTAATGGTCTAATAATAAGCAAAAAATCATCAGTTTAGCTTTCCACAGTCTGACCTCTATCTTTATTCCAGTCATATCTCAGCTATGCCCGAGTGACATGATTTGGTTCTAACTTGCAAGTGCTCCAAATAATCTCTCAACGTCACTCGTTACAGTTCTTAATCTAACCCTTCTGAATCCCGGGTTGTAGAAGTAAGATCTACTTAACTCTTCTCCATAGTCAAATGCTCCATGAAGTTAGACAGACTGAGTAATGCTTGTGTTTACATTTTCTGGTGTCTCATCATTCAGAGCTATAAACATGGCAGGAACCTAATAAATATTTGATGATCTTATTTGAGTAGCCTTTTTTTAGTATTTTGACACCATTTGCTCTTTCTTCTATGACCCATTAATCTAGGAAAGTTCAATTCCAGATAAGTCTTTTATCAGCTATGATTTTTCCTGGTGAAACTTCAGATTTTGAGCTCACTGACCTTCAGGTTAGCCATATAGAATGAAATAAACAGAAAATACGATATCTAAATGAATTTTAGTAACTGAACAGACCAGAGAAATTAAAATCTTTATCTTTGACATATTCTAAATTTAATGACTAATATAGTTTGGAATTTAAATTCAGATACATTATTCTTTAAAATGTCCATAGGAGTCCAGATGGCTATTTCTTATCAGCTAATAAAAATAGAATTTCTTATTAACACTTTTATCTGTTCTTTCCCTTTATGAGTTTTTATTATAGGGATGGACAGTGTGTCTGCTGGTGAAAAGTCTGCCATTAATACTTTTAAAGATTTAAGTTGGAGCAAACGAGACTCACAGAAAGTTGTGACATGGTTTTAGCATTTTTCTTTAAAGAACAAGTTCATCTTGATACCTTTTTTATTAACTAATTCAGAAGGAAAAAATATCTTAAAGAAACAATATACAATGGCAACAACTATTGCTTCTTAGAAGTTTATTATGTTGACATCCCTGTACTAAGCAATTTTCCTATTTATATCTCCTTTAAAATTCACAATAACTTCATAAGGTGGGTACCCTTATAACTGTTGTAAATATACATTTATAATTATACACTAACCATTGTAAATGAGTCTTGGAATAATTAAGTAGCTTGCCCAAGACCAAACATCTAGCAAGTGCCAGAATGAGAGCTGTACCAAATTTTGTCTGAATTCCAAAGTCTGTACATTTAACATATAAGCTGCTGGCCTTCTACCAAGAGATGGAAAGTCACCAACAATGATTTATGAAGGAAGGAATCAAATTAAAATGTTATAGCATGAACATGTGGGATTAAGTGTTGACCTGAATCAGATTAATAAAATATAAGTTAATTTTGACCATAAATTAATATGAATGGCCCTATTTTACATAGAAAAGTTCATGAGTTAATAACATTGAAACATTTTACTAAATCTATCTAGACCTGGAAAATGTCCATTTTAGACGTAATATATGTCACAGATATAAGAATTCATTGCTGTTGACTGTACCAAACTGCAGTAAGCATGCCTAGGGAACTGGAGAGGACTCTTCAGAAGTCTGTCTTACTTTGGACCTAAAATATCATATGGAGTAAACTCATAAGAGAAGCTTGGTCTCGTGCTAAAATAATCATTTTCTGAAGGAAAAGGGAATTTCACATAGACGGTGGGAACTGTCACTGAGATTCAGCTCCTGGTCCATTTCCTCACTGATTTCTCTGTAAGGAGCAAAAAAAAAAAAAAAAAAAATCAGAATAACTATTAAACTGTGTAAGGCAGCACAAGAAAAACATAAGAAATAAGAAAAAGGGGAGAGGTTCTTTTCCCCACTTCTTCTGAAAGTCAGCTGGCCTCCACATAGGGCTAACTCCTGAGAATGTGGTGCGTGGCTGCTATCAGTGTCTCATAGGCTGGACACCTCCCATGAGATCATCAGCTTCAGCCACTCCCCGTGGGCATAGATAATTGAGTGAAGAATCAGGAGCCCAGATGAGGAACACATCCAGCCACTACTGAACCCATATTTGGTGACAGACTTTGCTCATAAATCTCTTTGAGGTGTTATACTCAGAAATAATTCACAGGAGCTTATCAGTGATATATCATATGCCATGCATGGTAGTGGTTGATGTTCAGTCATTAAGTCATGTCTGACTTTTGGTGACTCCATGGACTGGAGCCCTCTAGGAGCCTCTGTCCATTGGATTTCCCCAACAAGAATATTGGAGCTATGCATGGTACAGTGTTTAAAATAATGATCATTAAATATAATGGCACAGTGGACTAAATATTTTTTAAACATTATCAGTTCTGTTTAGTCACTCAGTAATGTCTGACTCTTTGTGATCCCATGGACTGTAGCCTGCCAGATGTCTCTGTCCATGGAATTCTCCAGACAAGAATACTGGAGTGGGTTTCCATCTCCATCTCAATATCAGGCAAAAATCACCAACATTAAATCAATAAATATGTAACGCTGACTGGATTGCCTGGTACACTATACTTTTTCTTCATGTGATAAGATGACCTTCACTCTTCACATTAGGTCAAATCCTTTTGTTTTAGAATTCTCTGGTACCCAGATTTCCTTTGTCTTTAATACAGCAATACCTATGTCATATTATTCAGCATACACGGGCTAATTGTGTATTACTCTATATCCTCAACCCAAGCAGAGTGACAAGCATTCAGAAATACTTCATGTGAACTATGTTCTCCAAAATCAAAAGTTTCTCTCAGATGCATATATCTAACAATGACTTATACATTTACGTAGTGTATTATTGGGCCACCTCTCCAATCATATTTACATTGTGGATATCTTGCTTATATAAAAACACTTATATATAAACAATTAAAATTTTTCCATCCTACAAAGCAGATAGGAAATATTTGAGGATCCAAGAGAGACTGCCATCACCTCCTGACTCAAACCACATCAAGGGTCACATACTCTGCATAGAGTATATTTATATCTCATAGCATAGTTTTATTCTTAATATTTTAATTTCATTGCTTTAACTTTTTATTTTATATTGAAGTATAATTGCATAACAATGTGATAGTTTCAGATATACAGCAGAATGATTCAGCTATGCACATACATGTATTTATTCTTTTTCAAATTCTTTTCCTATTTAGATTGTTTTGTAATGTTGAGCAGAGTTCTCTGTGCTGTACAGTAGGCCCTTGTTGGTTATTAATTTTAAATATAGCAGTGTGTACATGTCAGTCCCATAGCATAGTTATAATATGAATTTTTTTAAAGCCTTTTGCATTTTCCAGTTTAGCTTTATTCTACTGAGTAACAAAAATAAAAGATAAAAGAAAAATTTTCTTAAACATAAGTCATTCTGTAGGACAAAATTATTTTAAAAATGAATTGAAGACCATTACAAGTTATTTTAAACACATGTCAAATGATCATTAATTAAACCTCCAAATTTGAATTGTTATTTAAAATATATTTTTCTTCTTAAAAAAATAAATGAATCCACTAGTAAATAACAATTATTTATTTTCTTTTATTAAGTAGTAAAAACTATTAAATAAAGTTCTATTCTTGTAGGATCCATGTTCCCATTTTTAAGAGAGTTCTACAGTAGGCTCTTGATATGTCCAGTAATATACTGTGTTCTTTCACCTACTTTATAAGATCTGTCACTTAACTTTATTTCTGTCTTTGTCATATGCTTTAAAATCCTGGTAACCACATATCAGTGTCATCCCATTCATGATTTAGTGTATTATAATACAGTTCTTTTGTAGCAAATGTCTACCTATGTAAACCTACTGGTAAAATTAAAGGTTTGAGTAAGGAACAAATAGATAAATGAAATTTAGAAAAAGAATTTCTTTGACTGTTTCAATCAAATTTCTCTATTCTCATAAATATAGATTATTTCTAGGTATTAGAATATATGGTCCTAACTAGAGAGATCAGTTTTTATTTCCTATTTATAAAACTGTTTAAATAATAATCTTTATATTAAGCAAGACAAAAGCTTAAACAGTAAATATCTTAGATTTATAACTTTATCTTTGAACATCAAAGTAAGTTTCTTTTTAATAGTGTAGCTTAGCATGTTTTAAATCTTCTGTTCACTGTACACTTTCATCTGGCTACTTTGTTAAGAGCTTGTTCTCATTGAAAGCCAGCATGCTTTAGGAGAAAATGAAGTGAACCAGGAAACAGAAGTTGTCGAGACTACTACCACAGTTTCACCATTTAATTGAAAGAGTGATCTTAGACAGTTGATCGTAAGAGGCCCAAATCATCAGCTGTAAAATGGGGACTGGATGAATTATCTTCATGTGCACTCCCAGCTTTAACATCTACAATGAGTTCATGTTTGTGTGTGGGGTGTATGTTACACAATGTACAGCCTGTAAATATTTTTGGATCCATAGAACCTAGAACACTGTCTGGTCCCCAGGGATATTGTTTGTGTTTGTTTTTGTTTTTGTTTTTTTGCATAAAAATAGTAAGGATCAAAAGGTACAAAGGTGGTGGGAAGGGGAAAAAAAAAGCGTGTTTAGAAATGTGGAATTAAAAAGACTATTTCTACTTCTGCTTTATTGACCTATGCCAAAGCCTTTGAGTGTGTGAGTCACAACAAACTATGGAAAATTCTTAAAGATATGGGAATACCAGACCACCTGACCTGCCTCTGAGAAATCTGTATGCAGGTCGAGAAGCAACAGTTAGAACTGGACTTGTGACACCGGACTGGTTACAAATTGGGAAAGGAGTACATCAAGGCTGTACATTGTCACCCTGCTTATTTAACTTATATGCAGAGTACATCGTGAGAAATGCTGGGCTGGAGGAAACACAAGATGGAATCAAGACTGCCAGGAGAAATATCAATAACCTCAGATATACAGATGACACCACCCTTATGGCAGAAAGTGAAGAACTAAAGAGCCTCTTGATGAAAGTGAAAGAGGAGAGCGAAAAAGTTGGCTTAAAACTCAACATTCAGGAAACTAAGATCATGGCATCTGGTCCATCACTTCATGGCAAATAGATGGGGAAACAATGGAAACAGTGACAGACTTTATTTTTTTAATTCACTACAGATGGTGACTGCAGCCATGAAATTAAAAGATGCTTGCTCCTTGGAAATAAAGCTATGACCAACCTAGAACAGCATATTAAAAAGCAGAGACATTACTTTGCCAACAAAGATCCATCTAGTCAAGCTTTTGTTTTTCCATTAGTCATGTATGGATGTGAGAGTTGGACTCTAAAGAAAGCTGAGCACCAAAGAATTTATGTTTTTGAACTGTGAAGATTCTTGAGAGTCCCTTGAACAGCAAGGAGATCCAACCAGTCCATCCTAAAGGAAATCAGTCCTGAATATTCATTGGAAGGACCAATGCTGAAGCTGACACTCCAATACTTTGGCCACTTGATGTTAAGAGCCAACTCATTTGAAAAGACCCTGACGCTTGGAATAATTGAAGTCAAGAGGAGAAGGCGACAACAGAGGATGAGATGGTTGGATGGCATCACCAACTCAATGGACATGAATTTGAGTAAGCTCCTGGAGTTGGTAATGGATGGGAAGCCTGTGTACTGGTGTACTGTGGTCCATGGGGTCACAAAGAGTCAGACATGACTGAGCGACTGAGCAGAACTGATTGCCTGTTGAGTAGACCTTTCAACATGAGGAAACAATATCACAGAAAGATTTGGGGAGATATTTGTTGTTGTTCTATATTTAGCCACCACCACCCCCCCAAAAAAAAAAAAGTCAGGAGCAATTTACTCACATTTGAGGCACAGCATTTCCAACAGTTTCACAGGTGCTCCATCGAGGTACCATTTTCATTTCTTAGCAAGGGGCATTGTTGTTAGTTTGTTAACAGTTTTTGCTTCTTAGTGTCTCTGGGTTTTATTTTCTCTGTCCATTTTTTTAAACTTCATTCACATTCAGGGCCACTATTTTAAAAGAGATTTTAGTCTCATCTCTTTTACTGAGATTTATCTTTCAACAAAGACCAATGAGTATTCACTTCACCAGTCCTGTGGAGTAGGCAATTCTTAACTGAGTTCTCACTGAAAGGAGAATAGGTCCCTAGAATACAACCTTCTTTAACATGCAGAGGGTGGTATCATGAGAGTGGCAACAGATGTTTGCTAATTATGATAGAAAATGGTGGCTCACTTGTCTAGCTTTTATTTTTCTTAAATGTAAATGATCTTAAATTATTAGGTGTTCAACTCATAGGTGAAAGTTAAGCTAACATTTCCAAAGAAATTTAGAAGCAATTTATATGGTACCCAGGCAATTCTGCCTTCGAATATATTCAATTTTTTATTTTAATGCTGACACCTCAAGCTGGAAGGCTTTCAGTTACTATTGAAGTTAAAATAACACAATGGAGGTAGGTGAATAAACTGTTACAAAAGACATGATGAATGTTCAGAAAACGGTGTCTATTATATGCAAGAGAAAACACACTGAGGAGAAGAAAATGAACTTGCAAGATGAGTTGAGGGAGGAAAAAAACACAGCTAACATGCAGAAAAATGAATGTAGACTGGGGAGAGAAGAGATATTTGTTAAAGAAAAACAAAGACAATCTTCTTTCTTCATTACAGTTAATAAGCTTTAGAAATCTTCTTGCTTGCCTTTTAGCAGTGTTTGTTAGCCCCTTCAGGTTCACTGGTCCAGGTGAACTGATTACATGCTGAAAGACAGAAACGTATTTTTGAAATGGAAGATTCACTATATCCATAGGCATGAAATGTATACTCACTTTGTGATGAACAGGAGAGCTAAGAAAGTATTTCTCCATTCTAAGGTGACAGTTACTACGATTATTTGTTTGTTTAGTTGTGCTCTATTTTTTTCTAAATTATTTCAGGGAAAAACAATTATTCAATGAAGGAAAACCTTTGTGACAGTATAAATGGAGTAGTGAGATGAACTTTGCAAAATGACATTTCAAAACTGGTAGTACAAGCATTTTAATGGTTTGCCTCTCTAATATTGTTGTCCATATATTGAATCACTTACTACTCAACAAATAATTGTTGGGAGCATATTTTGTGGCAGGTGCTAGTCTACACGAAGTTGGAGGAGTTTTAGAAATTGCAAAATAACCTCCACTTAAAGGCTTATTTTTAGTTAAGGAGACACAAAATAAAATCTATACACAGCTTGCCATAAGTGCTATAGAGGAGAATAATGAATGGTAAGGGCATAGGACTAAAAGAGTTGGAGACAGGACTGTGGTTTAAATAGTGCAACCCAGGAAAGTCACTGAAATACATCTAAGTAAATGTCTGAAAGGCATGAAGAAGTTAGTCATAAAAATACCTGGGAAAGCATTGAATCAGCCTTACACACATAAAGTACTAAGGCCTGAAGTCAAGAGCTTATTTGGAGTATCACAGAAAAGACCTATAGGCCACTGTTAGGATAATGCCCATCACCACAGTAAGATGAGAAGCTGTAGAAGGCTTTGAGCAAAAAAGTAATATAATAAGTTTTAAGTTTTCAGAGGATTGTTTTAGCTGTTCTGTGGGAAATAACTTGTTGGTGCCCAAGGAAAATAAAAATTGTGAACAGTTAGGAAGTACTGAAACAGTCCAGACAAAATACAATGGTGGGATGCGCCAAAGTGGTAGCATGATAAAAAATGGCTATGGTGCTCTTTCTCCTTCATGGATCACAGCCTTGTCATGGTGAAGGGGCTTGTGTAACTCAGTGAAGCTGTCAGCCATGACATGCCGGGCCACCCAAGAGGGACTGGTTATAGTGGAGAGTTCTGACAAAATGTGGTCCACTGGAGAAGGGAATGGCAAACCACCCCAGTATTCTTGCCTGAAGAACCTATTGAAAAGGCAAAAGATATGACATCAGAAGACGAGTCCTCCAAGTTGAAAGGTGTCCAATATGCTACTGGTAATGAGTAGAGGGCAATTACTTATAGCTCCAGAAAGAGCTATTATGAAGAGACTTGGTCAAAGCAAAAACCACACTCAGTTCTGGATGTGGCTGGTGGTGAAAGTAAATTCTGAAGCTCTAAAGAACAATATTGCATAGGAACCTGGAATATTAGGTCCATGAGTCAAGGTAAATTGGACATGGTCAAGCAGGAGATGGCAAGAGTGAGCATTGACATCTTAGGAGTAAATGAATCAAAATAGGCGGGAATAGGCTAATTAAATTCAGATGACCATGATGTCTACTGTTGTGGGCAAGAATCCCTTAAAAGAAATGGAGTAGTCTTCATGTTCAATGAGAGTCCAAAATGCAGTACTTGTGTGCAATTTCAAAAATGACAGAATGATCTTGGTTTGTTTCCAAGGCAAACAATTCATAATCACAGTAACCCAAGTCTATGCCCCAACTGCTAATGCTGAAGAAGCTGAAGTTCAATGGTTCTATAAAGACTTATAAGACTTTCTAGAACTAATACCAAAAAAGGTCCTATTCATCACAGGGGATTGGAATGCAAAAGTAGGAAGTCAAGAGGTACCTGGTGTAACAGGCAAGTTTGGCCTTAGAGTATAAAATAAAGCAGGACAAAAGCTAACAGTTGTATCAAGAGAACACCCTGGTCACAGCAAACCTCCTCTTCCAAAAACAAAAGTGACTACTCTACATGGACATCACCAGATGTATAATACTGAAATCAGGTTGATTGTGCTCTTTGCAGCCAAGGATGGAGAAGCTCTATACGAAGACAAAAATAAGACCTGGAGCTGAATGTGGCTCAGATCATGAGCTAATTATTTCAAAATTCAGGCTTAAGCTGAAGAAAGTACAGAAAACCACTAGGATATTCATATATGACACAATTAAGTCCCTTATGATTATACAGTGGAGGTGATGAATGGATTTAAGGGATTAGATCTGGTAGTCAGAGTGCCTGAAATACTATGGATGGAGGTACATAACACTGTACAGGAGGCAGTGACCAAAACCATGCCAAAGAAAAAGAAATGCAAGAGGGCAAAGTGGCTGTCTAAGGAAACTTTACAAGTAGCTGAGAAAAGAAGTGAAAGGCAGAGAGAAAGGGAAGATATACTCAACTGAATACAGAATTCCAGAGAATAGCAAGGAGAGATAAGAAAGCCTTCTTAAGTGAACAGTGCAAAGAATTGGAGGAAAACAATAGAATGGAAAAGACTAGAGATCTCTTCAAGAGAATTGGAGATATCAAGGGAGCATTTCATGTGAGGATGGGCATGATAAAAGACAGACACAGTATGGACCTAATTGAAGCAGAGGAGGTTAAGAAGAGGTGGCAAGAATACACAGAACTACGCAAAAAAGTCTTACTGACCCAGATAACCACAAAGATGTGGTCACTCACCTAAAGCCAGACATCCTGGAGTGTGAAGTTAAATGGGCCTTAGGAAGCATACGGAGAAGGCAATGGTGCCCCACTCCAGTACTCTTGCCTGGAAAATCCCATGCATGGAGGAGCCTGGTAGGCTGCAGTCCATAGGGGTCACGAAGAGTTGAACACAACTGAGTGACTTCCCTTTCACTTTTCACTTTCATGCATTGGAGAAGGAAATGGCAACCCACTCCAGTGTTCTTGCCTGGAGAATACCAGGGATGGGGGAGTCTGGTGGGCTGCCGTCTATGGGGTTACACAGAGTCAGACATGACTGAAGTGACTTAGCAGCAGCAGTAGGAAGCATAACCATGACCAAAGCCTAGTGAAAGTGATGGAATTCCAACTGAGCTATTCAAAATCCTAAAAGATGATGCTATTAAAGGGTTGCACACAGTATGTCAGCAAATTTGGAAAACTCAGCAATAGCCACAGGACTAGAAAAGGTCAGTTTTCATTCCAGTCCCAAAGAAGGGCAATGCCAAAGAATGTTCAAACTACCATACAATCATGCTAATTTCCACATGCTAGCAAAGTTATGCTCAAAATCCTTCAAGCTAGGCTTAAGTTTCCCAGGTGGCACTTGTGGTAAAGAATCCACGTGCCAATGCAGGAGACATAAGAGACACAAGTTCCATCCCTGGGTTGGGAAGTTCCACTGGAAGAGGACATAGCAACAAACTCCAGTATTCATGACTAGAGAATCCCATGGAAAGAAGAGCCTGGTGGGCTACAGTCCATAGGGTCACGAAGAGTCGGACACAACTGAACAGACCTAGCCCACACACAGGCTTCAGTATTATGTGAACTGAGAACTTCAGATGTACAAGCTGGGTTTAGAAAAGGCAGAGAAACCAGAGATCAAATTGCCAACATTCACTGGATGATAGAAAAAGCAAGATAATCCAGGAAAACATCTACTTCATTGACTATCCTAAAGCCTTTGACTGTGGCAAATCCTTAAAGAGATAGGAATACCAGACCACCTTATCTGCATCCTGAGAAATCTGTATACAGATTGAGAAGCAACAGTTAAAACCAAGCATGAAACATGGAGTGGTTCAAAACTGAGAAAAGAATATGACAAGGCTAAATATTGTTTTTAAAGTACCCTGTTATTTAACTTCACTATGCAGAGTACATCATGCAGAATGCCAGGCTGGATGAGTCACAAGCCAGAATCAAGATTTCCAGGAGAAATATCAACAACCTCAGATAGGCACATGATACCACTCTAATGACAGAAAGTAAAGAGGAACTAAAGACTCTCTTTTTTTTTTTTCTTTTATTTTTATCATTATTTTTTAAATAAATCTATTTATTTTAATTGGAGGCTAATTCTTTTACAATACTGTATTGGTTTTGCCATACATCAACATGAATCTGCCCATCCTGAACCCCCCTCCCTCCTCCCCCCCCATACCATCCCTCTGGGTCGTCTCAGTGCACCAGCCCCAAGCATCCAGTATCCTGCATCAAACCTGGATTTGGCTATTCATTTCATATATGATATTATACATGTTTCAATGCCATTCTCCCAAATCATCCCACCTCGCCCTCTCCCACAGAGTCCAAAAGACTGTTCTATACATCTGTGTCTCTTTTGCTGTCTCACACACAGGATTATCGTTACCATCTTTCTAAATTCCATATATATGCATTAGTACACTGTATTGGTGTTTTCTTTTCTGGCTTGCTTCACTCTGTATAATAGGCTCCAGTTTCATCCACCTCATTAGAACTGATTCAAATGTATTCTTTTTTAATGGCTGAGTAATACTCCATTGTGTATATGTACCGCAGCTTTGATGGGGGTATAAGAGAAAAAGTGAAAAGCTGCCTTAAAATTCAACATTCAAAAAACTAAGATCATGGCATCCAGTCCCATCACTTCATGGCACATAGTTGAGGAAAAAGTGGAAGCAGTGACAGATTTTGCTTTCTTGGGCTCTAAAATCAGTGTGGATGTTGACTGCAGCCATGAAATTAAAGACGTTTACTCCTTGGAAGAAAGCTGTGATGAACATAGACCCTAGCATATTAAAAAGCAAAGAAAACACTTTGAAGACAAAGGTCTATGTAATCAAAGCTACAGTTTTTCCAGTGGTCATGTATGAATGTGAGAGTTGGACCAAAAAGAAGGTTGAGTTCCAGAGAACTGATCCTTTCAAATTGTGGTGCTAGAGAAGAATCTTGAGCGTCCCTTGGACAACAAGAAGATTCAACCAGTCAATCTTAAAGGAAATCAACCCTGAATGTTCATTGGAAGAACTAATGCTGAAGCTGAAGCTCCAATACTTTGGCTATCTGACACAAAGAGCTGATTTGTTGGAAAAGACCCTGATGCAGATTGAAGGCAAAATGAGAAGCAGGTGGAGGGCAGAGGATGAAATGGTTAGATAGCATCACCAACTCATTGGACATTTTTCTCTCTCTTTAGTCGCTAAGTCATGTCCTACTCTTGTGACCCCGTGGACTGTAGCCTGCCAGGCACCTCTGTCAATGGGATTCTCCAGGCAAGAATATTGGAATGGGTTGCCATTTTCTTCTCCAGGGGATCTCCCTCACCCTGGGGTCGAACCTGGGTCTTGTGCACTGCAGGTAGATTCTTCACCAACTGAGGTATGAGGGAAGCCCAAAGTGAAAGTGAAAGTCGCTCAGTCATGTCCAACTCTTTGTGACCCGATGGACTTAGTCCATGGGATTCTCCAGGCCAGAATACTGGAGTGGGTAGCCTTTCCCTTCTCCGGGGGATCTTCCCAACCCAGGGATCTAACCCAGGTTTCCCACATTGCAGGCGGATTCTTTACCAGCTGAGCCACAGTGGAATGAGTCTGAGCAAACTCCAGGAGATAGTGAAGGACAGGGAAGCCTGGCGGGCTGCAGTTCTCAGGTTTGCAGTGTCAGACACAGCCTAGGGACTGAACTGCAACATGGCACTCTTTGCTGTAATAATGATATTGGTTATTTAACACCAACTCTGAAACAGAGATGCAGGAGACAAAATAAAAATGGTTCTGTGAAAGCTTTTAGGAAGTGAGCATACAGCAAGGACTTTCAGAATAAATAATTATCAGAGAAAGCAAAAATCCCAGAGAGGTAAAACAAGACTTAAGATGCAGTGGCCCAAAGAGCATTTGCTTATACTGTAGGCTAGCTGATAAGGTGATGGACTCTGAAGGAGAGGGAGTAGAAATGAAAGCCAGAGGGTATTAATGGCAAGAACCCTTAATAGAATGCATTATGGGATAGTATGGAATAGTATGTATAATAAAGTAGAACCCTGAAAGACAAGAATTTTATTATGCTAAAGATGATCCAGAAGTTAAATCAGTCCTTTTCACTCCCTGAGGATTGAGCAAAGAGATGGAAGGAAGGAAAGCAGAAATATTCCAATCTCATCTGAGGAGTTCAAAATCAAATATGTATTTTTGGCTAAATGGATTAACTCATGAATGTGTTTACTGTAGGAATGTTAGTTTATACTTTGTAGTTCTGTAATAAGATAATTTATCTCTCTAAGGAGTACAGTGGAACCTTTCCCTACATGAAAGAACCATTTCTGGAGACAAATGTAGCCATTTCCATGATCATGATTTTTTATTTACCCTCAATTTATATATAATTTTAATAAATATGATATTTATGATTGTGTTAAGGAAATATTTAGTAATTTCCAAAACACTGAATGTGAATATTTTGAAGGCTTTAGGACGATAATATGCTATAACTTTTTGATCTGAATATATGATATAAATTTAATTAGTTTTTTTTAAAGAAATGAAGCAACTTAACTGAGAAATCATGTAGACTTTGTTTTGACTCTACCTTTAAATTTACACAATGGTCAATTTTAATTTCTAAATTAAATTGCTTAGCTCGCCTTGTACTGTTATAGCTTCAGAAAGAACCCAAAGAACCTTCATTCTTAAGTTAAAAGGAATCAGAATACATAATAATTGTTACTTACAGTAAGAAAAAGTCTTATGTTGTTAAAATAATCAGATGATGAATTGGAGACTCTTCATGCACAAAGAGTTTTCAGATTCTGAGAATCTGAGTGTTATCTTCTGTTATTTATCTATGATGAATAAAATAAGAGATCTGTAATTACTAGGACAGAAGCCAGAAATTATTTAAACATAGGTCCCTTAATTTAAGATTGGAGTAAAGCTATTCAAGTACACAAAAAATATGCCTGCTTTGAAATATTATTTCCTTTAAATACTTTAAATATATTCAGGAGATATTATGGTTGATATCTTACGTGAGAAAACATAGCTAGCTAGGAGGGGTGGAGATCACATCAACTTAACCATGTACTTTAATCAGATAACTGTAATCATATAAAAGGCTGTATGATTGTAAATCATGTGTCCTGTGAAAATATTTCATTAGGAACTACTGGATTTCTTACAATAGTGACCTTAAAAATTTCTTTTGGAAAGAAGAGAAATTATAGATGGACAAAATCTGTAGTGTATGAAAGTATCCAACATATTATAAAAACAGTATAAAAAATTTTGATCTAGGACTTACTCTGTAACATTTTATATATGCTCCTCCCTGACTCAACTCCCAAAAGCACTGTCAAAAATTCGCTGTATCCTTTATTCTAACCAACTCTTAAGCACCCTTCAAGCACCTGCTCGAACCTCTCATTCTCACTTTCACTGCACCTCAGACTAGGTTACCTTTCCCTGTTTAGCACCACTACCTCTGCCCCACCACCAGCTGCTTCATCTGTCTCCTCTGGGGGCCTCTTTACTGAGGTCCTGGCTTCCAATGCAGGCCCGATCTAATCCATTCTCCACCTCTTAGCCACAATGATCTTTTAAAAATGCTAACTGGAGGATGCCAAAGCCCAGATTTAAAGCCTCATATCCCTGGCATATTTTTTAGGATAAGGTTTAAAATCTCTAATGTGCTCTATACATTCTAAGATTGCAGAATGCCCAAGCACTCCTCCAGCCTTCATGACTGCCATGCCTTGTTCTTTGTGTTTTAGGCATATTGGCCTCCCTTAACTTCCTTCCATGTGCTCCCTGCTCTCTCATATTTTCAATGCATTGGTTTCCCTTTTGGAAACTCTTCTCTCTATCCTTTTTCCTAGCCAACTCTAACTCATTTTTCAAGTTTGGCTTATACTGTACTCAGAAAGCCATTCATTGCACCCCAGACAGGTCCCATTTCCATAGCCCTCTGAATTCTCCTCACGCATTTAATTGCAAGTGTATTCTCCATCTTCTCTATTAGAATTTAGCATCTAGGATATGAGGGACTGTGCCATTTTCCCTCTACTAGGCATATAATTAGCATGTAATAAATGTTTGCTAAATAAATGGATAGATTAATGACCTGAGAAAACTGGAAGAGTAAACCCTTGTACTACAATGCTGTCCACTTAGTATACCAGCAGTATGTCACTAAGAGGCCGTTGGCTTTGCCCTCAAGTGAGTGGCCTTCTACCGTATAAGATGGTTGCCATACTTCTGGCATCACATGCAAAGAGGATTATACCCAGTGGAGGAGAAGCAATTATTAGAGTGTGTGTGTTTTTGGTTTTTTTTTTTTTAACAGCAGAGACTTTTTCCCAAAACCCTTTATAAGAGTTCCCTGCACATCTCATTGTCTGGTCTACCAAATTTCAAAATCTAAATAACTATAGTTGATGTACTAATTGTTCTTTCAAGTGGCAATGGTCTTCAACAAGGAAGCAGTTAGTTCAGCACACAAATGATAGGGTCACGTAAGTACATTTCCTTAACACAATACGCAGTTTCCTTCAGCATGCAGACAATATGCTTTATGCTTACTTCCCACTATGTCACAAAAAATATACATGTGCTCAACAGTTAAGCTTTTTAAAAATCAATAACTCCTACTGCTTCAGCAAGGGAAAATTTTAAGTACACCTCTCTACATGTATGTGCATATATGTGGGTGTGGGTGTTAACTTGTTCTTACTGAAAATATGAGTCATAGAACAGAGGTCAGCAAATGATGGTCAATAGGTCAATTGCAACCCATAGCAACTTTTTTTTAAAAAAATGATTATTTATATATTGTCTACAGATGTTTTTCTTTTAAATTTCAGGGTTTAGTAATTGAGACAGAGACTATATGGCCTACAAAGTCTAAAACTTTTCCTTTCTGGACCTTTACAGAAAAAAAAAAAAAAAAACTGACTGTTAGCACAAAAAGTACAATGAAAACTAGTAAAGTCTGGTGTCACTGCCTTATTTGGGGCTAAGAAGCTAGCAATTTTACTTGTCATGGCCTCTGCACAGTCAAACAAAATGCCAACTCAGTGAAAAGGGCAAATAGCATCTTATTATGAAAATCAAACCATCTTCATGGACACACTAAACGGTCTTAGGTACCCCTTAGACCAGTACAGTACACTGTGGAATAATTCTCAATTACAATGTGCATTCATATCAGAATCTAATATAAATTAGTAGTTTTACCTCTTCTTAGACAATACAAAATTTTAGAATACTTTAATTCCATTTGCTCCATTCACAATTGTTATGTCATTGTGATAGGGATTTTCTCTGTACTTAAACTCTACAAGACATTATTGGTTTTAAGCAGTTGAAGTGAAGTGAAGTGTTAGTCGCTCAGTCCTGTTCGACTCTGTGAGTCTGTAGCCTGCCAAGCTCCTCTGTCCATTGAATTCTCCAGGCAAGAATACTGGGACGGGTAGCCATTCCCTTCTCCAGGGGATCTTGCTGACTCAGGGACTGAATCCAGGTCTCCTGCATTGCAGGCAAAAGTTAATATCAGTCAAATATCTTTTCAAATATTGCTTCCTAAATCTCCAACCTTTTCTCATGGGTCACTGGCCAACCATCTGAAAAACACTGTAGGGTATCTTGTTGGATCTGTGGCTGTTATAGTATATGCTCTACATTTTTATTTGCTTGAAAATATGTGTATTTCACTTTCATACTGGAAGGATGTTTTGCTGAATAAGGCATAGTATATTCAATATGCTGAAATGAAGCACTGTAATGCTAGCTATGATTCCATTGCTACTTGTTTGAAATAGTTTCCAATGAGGAATTAACTGACAGTCTTGTTCCTGGAGTATGATCTAGAATGATCTTTCTTTGCTTTTGACTTTTAGTCATTTTTCTATGATGACACTCAAAGAGTATCATTTTCCTTATGTCTATAATTCTTTGCTTTGTGGAAATGTTTGCTGCCTTTATCAGTCTTGGGAAATTTTTAGTCACTTAATCTCTTTAAACTTTGCTTCCATCATGTTCCCTCTCCCAGTCCCTTCTAAGACTCCAGTTATTGTATACTTTTCATACTACCCCCTTTATCTTTTATTCCCTATCTGTATTTGTAGCCTAACTTTTATCTGTATTTCAGTTTGTATATTTTTTCTGACTTCTCCACTAATTCCCTCTTCAATTGTGTCTAATAGAATTCAAACCATTGTATTATACTGTTAATTTTAGAAATTGTATCTTCCTTTTGTTTAGAATCTCCATTAGGCTCTTTTAAACATATCTTTTTCTCTCCTCAAATTCTTAAATTTGTCTTTTTATTTCCCTGAACATATTAAATCATACTTTTAATTCTGTATCTGATAATTCTGTTTTTATTGTCTGTTGCTTTTGTGATCCCATGGGTTTGTATTCTTATGTTCTTGACTACTTCTGAATTAAACATTGCATATGAAAATATGTAGGAATTAATAATTACATCTGGCAGGCTACTATGAGTACTTGGTATCCAAATCCTTATATCTCAACAGAGATCATTTGACACTGGTTCTCTTTTCATTTTAGTGCTAGTCAATTGTCAGTTCATCCTTCCTCTTAGTTTGTAGTACCTTGGGGTTGAGTCTCAAAGCTTAGGACATATACTAGAAAATCCCTCCTTAGAGCCTCCAAACTAATTATTTATCACTCTAGCCTCCATAGTTTGTCAACAGCCCTACTCTGCCTCTTAAAATCTGTCACATTTTATGGGATCAGCAGCTAACTCTAGAAGAAAAGCAGCCCAAAGGTGAGGCTCACCTTTTGGGGTTCTAGTATTCTCCTGGATTTTAGCCATAAAAATCGATACTATTTTTAAAGCTCTTCAGTGTCTTCATACAATTGTTAATTATTTTGCTTCTCAGCTTTTCAGATAATTGTTATAGTTTGGCAGATATGACAAAATTACCTAGTTTACCCTTATTGGAAGTAAATTCTGGACTGGTACACCTCTGTCATAGCCCATTCTACATGTCACTTCATTATTTCAACTTTTATATTCGTTTTGAGTACTATACAGTTCATATCCCATAATATTTTGACGCTTACTTTTTAATATCATGGATTTAAATAAAAATAAATTTTTTCAATCATTCCATCTGCAAGTGGTATTTTCAGAAGAAAGAACTTATCAACTGCACTTTCATGTCTCAAGCACATTCTGATCTTAATTGCACAGAAGTGTACAATATTGACACCAAAACCAAAACATTTAATAAAAGTTATCCCACAAATTGACATACTTTTTTGACATAAGGTATTTTTTTTCCATGTGGCATTGCAGTTTACTGTGATCTGTCCCTGGAGTCTAAATTTAGTTTCCATATTAAATCTAAAAAATATTCCCAACCAGGCAGCATTTCTTAGAATCTATAATAATTCTTTTTATGTTTATTTATTTTTAATTGATTGATGATTGCTTTACAGTGTTGGTTTGATTTCTGCCATACATCAGCATGAATTAGACATAGGTGTAATACGTCCCCTTTCCTCCTGAACCTCTCTCCCCTATCACCCTTTCCCACCCCTCTAGGTTGTTACAGATTCCCAGTTGAGTTCTGAGTCAAAGAAAATTTCCATGGGCTATCTATTTCACATATGTTAGTGGACATGCTTCCGTGCTACTCTCTCCATTCATCTCCCCGTCTCCTTCCTCGCCCCCGTCCTTATCTATAAGTGTATTCTGTATGTCTGCATCTCCCCTGCTGCCCTGCAGGTAGATTTCATATATACATAGGTTAATATGGAGAAGGCAATAGCACCCCACTCCAGTAGTCTTGCCTGGAAAATCCCATGGATGGAGGAGCCTGGTGGGCTGCAGTCCTTGGGGTTGCTAAGAGTCGGACACGACTGAGCGACTTCCCTTTCACTTTTCACTTTCATGCATTGGAGAAGGAAATGACAACCCACTCCAGTGTTCTTGCCTGGAGAATCCCAGGGACGGGGGAGCCTGGTGGGCTGCCGTCTCTGGGGTCACAGAGAGATGGACATGACTGAAGTGACTTAGCAGTCGCAGCAGGTAAATATACCTTATTTGTTTTTCTCTTTCTGCCTTACTTCACTCTGTGCCTCATTAGAACTGACTTAAATGTGTTCCTTTTTATGACAGAGTAGTTTTCCCTTGTATATATGTACCACAGCTTTATCCATTCATCTGTAGGTGGATATCTGGGTTGCTTCCATGTCCTAGCCATTGTGAATAGTGCTGCAATGAATATTGTGGTACATGTGCCTTTTCAGTTTTAGTTTCTTCAGGGTATATGCCCAGAGGTGGTATTGCTGGGTCATATGGTGGTTTTATTCCTAGTTTTTTAAGGACTCTCCATACTGTCTTCCATAGTGGCTGTATCAATTTACATTCCTACCAGCGGTACAAGAGGGTTCCTTTTACTCCACATCCTCTCTAACACTTGTTGTTTGTGGATTTTTTGATGATGGCCATCCTGACTAGTGTGAGGTGATATCTCATTGTAGTTTTGATTTGTGTTTCTCTAATAATGAGCAATATTGAGCATCTCTTCATGTGTTTATTAGCCATCCGAATGTCTTCTATGGAGCAATGTCTCTTTAGGTCTTTTTCCCACTTTTTGATTGGGCTGTTTGTTCTTCTAGTATTGACTTGTATGAGCTGTTTGTATATTTTGGAAATTAATCCTTTGTCAGTTCTTTCATTTGCTATTATTTTCTCCTGTTCTGAGGGTTATCTTTTCACCTTGTTTATATTTTCCTTTTCTGTGCAAAAGCTTCTAAGTTTAATTAGGTCCCTCCTGTGTAGTTTTGTTTTCATTTCCATTATTATAGGAGGTGGATCATAGAGGATCTTGCTATCACTTGTGTCATACAGTGTTCTGCCTATATTTTCTTCTAAGCATTTTATAGTTTCTGGTCTTCAGTTTTTAATCCATTCTGAGTTTATCTTTGTGTATGGTGTTAGGAAGTGTTCTGATTTCATTCTTTTACACATAATTATCCAGTTCTGCCAGCACCACTTACTGAAGAGACAGTCATCTTCCCATTGTTTATTCTTGCCTTGGAGACTAATAACTGTTACCAAGTATATTTGATAACTTTCTTGACTTCTTGTTTGTATCAAGTACAGATTATACAGTTAATGATGAAGTGCTATGGCTCCACTGTGGTTTATGCAGGAATTGACTTGAAGAAGCATACTTATTGATAGAAACTGATGATTTTATATGAGTTACAAAGAGAGATTTAAGTAAATTACAAGGCAGGTACTGATCTAGAAAGGGAGACACAATATTGAAGGATGTGTGTGTGTGTGCTAAATCCCTTCAGTTGTGTCTGACTCTCTTTAACCCTATGGACTGTAGCCTGCCAGGCTCCTCTCTCCATGGGATTCTTCAGGCAAGAATACTGGAATGGGTTGCCATGCCCTTCACCAGGGGATCTTCTCAACCCAGGGACTGAACCTGCATCTCTTAAGTCTCCCGCATTGGCAGGCAGGTTCTTTACCACTAATGCAACAAAGAATGGTGAACTTTAATTGGAGTATAAATAGACTATAACAGAATTTTTTAAAAATATATATAACATATATATTTTTTATCTACTGGTTTATATAGTGTCTAAGAAAGCAACCAGAATTAAACACTTTATTAACCTCTTATAATAACATTATTTTACAGTAGATGTTAAAACAAAACATACTTGTGCAAATAGTAAAATATTTGTAAAAATAAAAATTGTTTGTTTTCCTCTGCTTTACTTTTCCAACTTTAATGTGTGCCAGAAATTTTTAATTTAAGGTTTTGGGAATAATAATATAATACTATAGTTATATTAATTAGTATGACATTAATAAATTAAATATTAATAAATATTATACATATGACTTAATATAGTAGAATATGAAGTATGTTATTTGACAAGTATATATCAATACATATTTTTGTTTTATATTTTTAACTCAATAAGCCTCTTACACAGTATACCTCATTTACTCCCCACAATACCACCAAAAACTGGGACCACAAAAGCCTTCACAGAAATGACTCAACCAGTAGCTGAGTAGTTGAATTGAGATATGAGC
The DNA here is from genome assembly GCA_917880005.1 of Nanger dama. NCBI lineage: Eukaryota > Metazoa > Chordata > Mammalia > Artiodactyla > Bovidae > Nanger > Nanger dama. The sequence goes on along the minus strand of CAKJTW010000010.1, from coordinate 30,197,160 downwards.
ACCGGCTGATCTGATCCCCCAAATTATATTTTCCCCACTGTATATTATCAAGTAGAAGAAAAAAATGCAAAATCAGACATGATGCTAGTTTTCACAGTCATACATATAATATTTATGAAATATTGTGCAAGGATTTCTGATTGTGGCTAAGATGGTTAATTAATAACCAGTTGTTTGAGAAATATTTATTTCTTTAGAATTATTTCAAATATTTGATTTTATCAGAGTACATAAAACACCTAAAACTCAGAGTTTATATGAATAGTAAATAATATAACAGTTGCATGGAAATTATTGAATCACATGTGACAGATTAGCCTATCTAGATTATTATCCTGAGGAGACAATCTCTCATTTAGCAGCACCAAACTCTCCCCCATAGCAGCAGACCATTAAAAACAACAGTACTTCCCTTTGGCCTAGAAGGAAGCTACATGCAGTGTTAATATTTTCAGCAGACTCTTTTAGCAATTACAATCTATAATCACTCACCTGGGACTGAACATATGTTGTGCTGAATCGTCATTTGTCTTTGCAGATTAAAAGCGAGTAAGCATCTTGACTGCAGTAATCACTCAGGAAATAGTGGTTGACATGAAATCAAAGACCTGCTTCTTGTCGGGTCTGTGCATGCTGCTTTGATCTTCAGTCCTCTATCTCTAGCTTTCCTCCTTCCATCGTTATTAATTCCCTGCTCCCAAGCTCTTAATAGAGTCATGTTTTAATTCATCTCATTTCTTACCAGAAAAATAAGTTATGGAGAAGATAAAGCAGATGTTTATTTCTCAGAGGTTCAAGTATAAGAAGATCCTTTGTTCTACTTTTTGTTTGTTTTTGCTACTGTTGTTTATTCTTTTTCTCTAATATCTTTACCCAGATGCTCAAGGTCATTGAGAGATAAATCGTTGAACCCTTTGAGTTTATAATCTTGCAAAACTATGGTTTACCTTACATTCCCTATATTGTAAATCCACAAGTATAATTTAAAAATATTAATAATATACTTCATACCTTGGAATACTATCTAGTTATGAAAAAGAATGAAAATTATATGTAATGCTATAAATAATCCATAAGGTTTATTACTAAATAAAAATTAAGGTGTAAGAGTGTGTTTAGACTATAATTTTATTTGTGAAAAATGGTGAGAATGTCTGGATATGTACATATATAGTTTGTTTTGTATTGATTATAAGTGGAAAGATAGAAAAGAGAGTAGTTTCTGAGTTCCCTGGTAGAAGGGAAACTTACTTTTTAACTCATACACTCTTGTGTACCATTCAAAATTTTTATGAAATGCTTCAGGTAGTTTCAATTATAAAAATAAAATGACACAATTCAAGATTTCTCCAAACAAGAATATACTGTTATAATGCATTTATTCATTCATCTAAGAACTATCTATTATATCTCCTTAATATTCTGCCTATTAAACTGAATTTGCTGTTGGGGAAGAAGGTGGAAAGTAGGGTGGTCAGTATGCTTTCAGGACACAATGAGTAGAATGGATGGCATTGACATTCTGAAAATTAAAAATGAACAGTTATCCAGCCAAGATGAATTTCATACTCTGTGTCCAGGTTGCCTTAGTGCAGATTAGTGGTCTCTACTGAAGGGTTTAGTTGCCCATGTAGGTTACCCCTACAGTAAGTGGTTACCCGTACAGAACTGTTGAACCCTGATAATAACAGCTTGATTTAGGTTAGCTAGGACACCAATTAATAGGAAGAAATCTAGAGATTGTGGACACAGGTGTCCAAATCAGAGACCTGGAGGGGCATTGAAAACTATCAATACTAGGATGAAATAATCAAAATCCTAAAGAAAAGGAATCCTTTGGTATGGTAGCTTTTAAAGCTTCAGTTCAGTTCAGTTCAGTCGCTCATTCGTGTCCGACTCTTTGCGACCCCATGAATTGCAGCACGCCAGGCCTCCCTGTCCATCACCAGCTCTCGGAGTTTACTCAGACTCACGCCCATCGAGTTAGTGATGCCATCCAGCCATCTCACCTTCTGTCATCCCCTTCTCCTCTTTTCCCCAATCCCTCCCAACATCAGAGTCTTTTCCAGTGAGTCAACTCTTCACATGAGGTGGCCAAAGTACTGGAGTTTCAGCTTTAACATCATTCCTTCCAAAGTAATCCCAGGGCTATCTCCTTCAGAATGGACTGGTTGAATCTCATTGCAGTCCAAGGGACTCTCAAGAGTCTTCTCCAACACCACAGTTCAAAAGCATCAATTCTTCAGCGCTCAGCTTTCTTCACAGCCCAACTCTCACATCCATACATGACCACTGGAAAAACCATAGCCTTGACTAGACAGACCTTTATTGGCAAAGTAATGTCTCTGCTTTTCAGTATGCTATAGCCACTCTCAATTTTTCAGTTGCTCAGTCATGTCCATCTCTTTGTAACCCATGGATGGCAGCATACCAAGCTTCCCTGTCTTTTACTATCTCCTGGAGTGTGCGCAAACTCATGTCCATTGAGCCAGTGATGCCATCCAATCATCTCATCCTCTGATGCCCCCTTCTCCTGCTACCCTCAGTCTTTCCCAGCATCGGGGTCTTTTCCAGTGTGTCTTTTTCAGCTCTTTGCATCAGGTGGCCAAAGTATTGGAGCTTCATCTTTAGCATGTCCTTCCAATGAATATTCAGGATTGATTTCCTTTAGGATTAGCTCAGCCATTCTCAATAGCCATCTTTATATTACATTAACATGGCCATTTATGAACCATTTTCTGTGAAAAATAACTGCAGAAGTATGCATATTGGCATTCATATAAACAACATACAAATAAACATTGTAAAGAAGCAATTAACTACATGACAACTAAGAATTATGTATAAAGCTTGAAAACAGGCTGTGTGAAAACTGCACTTACTCTATCATTAACCTAGATTTATTGCTAGGAAGAGTTTCATTGTGAATCTAACATTAAAATGGTGACAATACCATTGTTTTTTGACAGAATAAAAATTGTAAGATATGCTCTCCTTTAATCATCATAAAAGTACTATCCTTAGAAAGATCAGAAAACTGAAGCAGTATTCATTGCTCTCCTCTGCATCAGAATGTGGTCTTATCAGCTCTGTGTCTCACAAGTATTCACTGTTTCCTATTTCTCTACAGGGTACAGCAGACTTTGTTGGCAGCAAATTTTTTGTTCTACTATTTGGTTTCCAAATGAAAAATTTTTCCTTTGAGATTCAGGTCTTATTCTTTATCTCTTGGACTATTTTATTACAATATACTCTTTCTATAACTGGCCTGTCAGATAAAAGATTAATTGCTGTAGATAACAAAGACTAAAAACCCTTTGGAATTGGCCTACTGTGATCTACCAGATTAATAATTTCAAAGAAAGAATCGTGTCCTATTTTGGTACATTCTTGGAGCATTGGCTTTTTTTTTTTTTCCAGATTGAAAATCATCAGCTATGATACTTGAAAAGGATAATGTTCCATCACAGATAAAACTGGCTTCAGTGTGTTCTTTTTTTTTTCTCTCTCTTTTTTTCCCCTTGTTGTTGCTCTTTGAGATTGGTGTCTTCTGGGTTTGCACAGTAAGATCTTTCTTTATTTCTTACCCAAACAGGCTTTTCTAACAAATCTTGAGATTTGGGAAGGCACCATTGCTTCCAGGAACTTGTTGCCCAAAGTCAGCAAACAGACTTAGCCAATATTATAGCAATGCTCCAGGTTACAGGAAAGCTGTTATTTGACCAGATGTTATTACAGAGTAGAAAAACAGATTGCTCTTTGTGTTTTGGCTTCTACAGAAACCTTATAAAATAGTTATACCTAAGGAAATACAGAAATCTATTCATCAGAAAACACTTTAGCTAAATGGAGTCAAGCACTGGTAATGTCCTTGCCCAGGTTTGTAAAAACTCATTCTTAGGACTTCACATTATTTTTTAAAAAAAAAAAAAAAAAAAAGTAATGAAGTGCCAAGGCCAGACTGCAGCTAATTTTAAATGTAGCTTCTCTTATCACAAAACTCTATTAAGTTATTGCATTATTACCAGGAACAGTGATTGTTTTTTCTGCCCTAATCTGTATTCCCTACTGTTGGGAAAAAAAAGTCAGCTGACTTCCTCAATGATGCCTTGCACATTATAGTTTTTGTCAGGACTCCTTTAGAAATTTCTCTTACAAAGTGTTCACTTGGGTTTTACATGAGAACAAAAACTAAGCTACTGGCACACCAGCTGATAGGAGCTGACGTTCCTTGGTGATTAATTCTCCTTAAAAAGAAATTACTGTCTTTTATTCTTTTGGTTTTTCTCATGAAGGATTTATATATCTTTACTTAATTGGAATAATTATCTTACTTCTTACAATAGAATTTATCTGTGTATTTTTTATGTCCAATTTTTATTCCCCATTTATTCCTCATAAAATTAATAAATAAAGAAAGGCATACTGGTAAGATATTCAAAAATATCAATGAGTATAGAAGAAAAATTAAAAATTCCCCATCCTACTTTTACCAACTCTACATATTAATTTGATTCCTTTCCCCAAAGTAACCATTATCCTTGCAGAATATTCTCAATTTATATTTATATACTCTCACAGATTCTATTTTTCTACTTCTAACATATCAAATAACCAAGCTATTTAAATTTTTTTCTGAGGTAAAATTAAATGAGTAAAGTAATGACCTGAACCAAGTGCTTGTGCTTCACTGTGTGAATTTAGTGACATTTATTGGCTTCTTAGAGATATTTACTTGTTTTTATGTGCCTTTCTTCATTCTTAATGGTTGTAGTTGCCAAATTAGTAACCTCTCGGTAAATATTGTATTCTCATAGCTTTATTTTAGTGTTGCTTTATTTCTTTCTTCCCATATGAAATTGAGTTTTTGCCATTGTTAGTAGCATTAGATATATTTATGATTCAAATCAGTTGACCCACAGACACAGTTATGATGGATTTATGTCATCAAAGCTACTTTCAATTTGCTTTCTTGATCACTCTCATCCTTATTCTGCACATACCTGTTAGCTCATTCAAATTACTAGTCCAGATGATGAAATCATCCAATATAAGTGTTTACTAAAAGTAAAACCAAACTCAACACAATTTTTCTACTAAACCAATCTATGAATTGTGTTGAATTGATATATTTGAATAGCAAATCTACTTATGATTAATAACTAATTACTACATAAGTAATTTAATTTTTTAATCAAGTTTTATTTTGAGATAGTTATAGTCTTACCCAGGCTTCCCTGGTGGTTCAGATGGTAAAGAATTCCTCTGCAATGCAGGAGATCCAGGCTCAATCACTGGGTCAGGAAGAGCCCCTGAAGAAGGGAATGGCTATCCACTCTGGTGTTCTTGGGGCTCCCCTGGTGGCTCGGTAAAGAATTTGCCTGCAGTGCAGGTGATCTGGGTTCATTCCCTTGGTCAGAAAAGTCCCCTGTAGAAGGGAGTTGTTACCCACTCCAGTATTCTTGCCTGGAGGATCCCATGGACAGAGAAACTTAGTGGGGTCTCAAAGGGTCGGACACAGCTGAGCAACTAACACTTTCACTTCTTCACATAGGTTTACACAAAGTTGTAAGAAGTAATAGAGATCCTCTACACCCTTTACCCAATTTCATCTTGTAAAACTTGTAACATCTTGTAAAACTCTCCCAGTATCACAACCAGGGTATCCACAGTAAATATTTCCATCACTACATAGACCCTTTCTATTCCCTTTCAGAGTGACATCCACTTTTTTTCCAACCCCACCACTTCCTCAGACCTTGGCTACCACTGATCTGTTCTCCAGGATGTTTTATACATGGAATCATACAGTTTGTAACCTTCTAGAACTGGCTTTTTTCATCCACCCTAATTTTCTGATGATTCACCTAAGTAGTTGAGAATATGTATAAATAATTTGGTTTTTATATTGCTGAAAAGTATTCCATGACATGGGTGCATCCATTTGTTGACTCACCCACTGAAGGACATGCAGCCTGGAGCTATTATAAATAAAGCTGTCACGAGCACTTATGTACATAGATGAGAGAGAATGAGAGAGGACTACGACTGAAAAAGAAAGCAATTTATAAGAAGGGTGGCCTGAGAAACAAGAGGAAAATCAAGAGAGTATGATGTTGTAGAAGCCCAGGGAAGGAGATGATTTCAAGGGGACAAATGAGGCTAGAGTGTTAAGTGAGCTGAAGACTGAGACATGTCCATTGATTTCAGCAGCAAGGAGGATATGGATGAGCTTGACAGCATGAAAAATCAATGCAGTGAATCCGTGGAAGCATGAATCTGCATTGGGGTGAGTTGAGGAGCAAGTGAGAAGTAATAGAGTGGCAGCAGTAGCAGTGAACAATTCTTTCCAGGGTTTTGGAAAAGGAGAAGGAAGATAAGGACTTTCTGAAAGGGAACCAGGAGAACTTTTCTTTTTAAAATTTTAACATTAGATAAACATTAACATCTTTTAGGAGGAATCTAATAACTGGGGAGAAATTGAAAGTGTTTAAAATATAGTTTTCAAAAAGGTAAAATATCTTAACATAACAAATGGCAACATAAAGTCAAAGATTTTATGTAACATAAATTAATGAAGGAAGCAGTGTGATACTCTCACCTGTTCTTATAGCAGCTGAGAAGCTGAGATTGTTATAAGCAATCTAACAAAGACATGCTACGATAAGATTACTGGATTAGATACAAAACATGTTCATGTCCAACAGGCCATAAGTCACTGAAGTTATAAGTTGTACCAGTCAGAAATTATTTGCACCTCTATTGGACAAAAATTTGCACATTAAAATGTGTCTTCTCTAAGTCTCCAATTCTGACTTCTAATCAGTAGTAAAGATATGATGTGAATTAAGTGCATTCCCCAAGACAATCTTTATGCACTTAGCTCCAACGTGATACTGAAATGTACCATCACTTTTTTGGCCTTTTTTTCAAATTTTAGATAATTTTTCTGACATGGTACCTTAGAGACACTGGATAACTGTTGAGTAAAATCTCAAAGATGATAAGAAAGTGTTCTCATCCTGGCTGAACGCTGGAATCTCCTGCAAAATATCTTAAAAGTACTTGAGTCCTAGCTCTAGTCTGAGAGAATCTAATTTAATTAAAGCAGAGTGAGGCCCCAACAGCATCCAGAGATGAGAACTGTAGCAGAACATATAATAATAGATGCACAAGTGAGAGAATTAACCCTAGAAAAGGGAGGATACCAGTTGGTCTATAGAGAAGAAGCAAGGGTGAACTGGAGATGCAAAATCGTAAATTTAGAGGGAAAAGTTACGCCTATTTCATTTACCTGGTTCTGACAATTTAGTGAGAAAGCAGATACAATTTCTTTGAAATGGAATAATATTTTAATCGGGCTGAATAGATTCATCACTCTTTGTAGTTTCCTTGTTTTCATCGACAGAAACAATATTTTAAAGTAAAATTAACGGTCTCTATGGAATTTTAGTTGTTAAATTCACCCTCTTTAATTTAACTTAGGTGTTCTCCATAATAGGAATGACGCATTCTCCTTAACAAACTCCTCATTTTCTACTGCCGTGGTTGGACTTGCACCCCTTTTTAAATTAAGATAATGCTTTGATATGCAGAACAAGAATAAAATACCGTAGGGATCACCAGGAACAGGACAAAGAAGCAATATGTGTAATTCACTTGCAAAGTTCAGCACCTGGGTATCATCTCAGGACTCACTACCTCTGAGCACCATCGCACCAGCCTACAGTTACTTCTGCCAGACTGGGAGCTCTTAAAGACAGGCTCTTGACTGTGTATCTTTTTAAAATTTCAGTCTTTGATAACATTTTTGGCATTTGATAGGTGCTTAATAATATTTGCTGAATGAATTGATTTTACTTATGATGCCCACAATTGTTCCAAAGACTACAGAAATAATTATAATTCAAACCACACAGTTTCTGAGTTAAGATTGAAATTTTCTTAATATGGCACATGCTAAAGTTCAGCAGTTTATTTATAGGACAATTTTGTTTCTGCTTCTCTCTTTCATTGCTGCAAATGTTAAACATCAGTCTGTCACGCATGCAAAGTGCTCATCTAATTGGCCTATAAGAGCTCTCTCTTCCCTTTCAGCATCGTAAAAATGTTATATGGATAATCCACTTAAAGCCTCCCCTTCTGTGCTACTATATTTAAAATAGTTGTGTTGTTCATGGGGATTTATAAGATGAGTTTCTAAGAGATAAGAAATCTTAGAGTGCTTGTACACTTTCTACTTTTCCCTAAGTCTTTGAAAGGATTTATCTCAGTCACAGTGGGACTGATTTCCCTCAACACTTTTTGACCATCTGTAGCCCAGAAATGCAGAAACAAGAACTCTCCCAGGAAAAGCCTTAGAAAAGATGAAGTCCTTTCTGCACTTCTTCAGTGCCACTTCATGAACTTCTCTCTGGGGCCGTATCTGGCTTCCTAGAGCTCCACAGTATTATTTCTAGCAGAGAGCACAGTCTCCAAGGAGGTGCAGACTTTTTCTTTGCCATCTGTTCCTCCACGGTGTTGAGTGTTTTATTCCCTAAGAACTGCACATAATGGTGTCAGGATGTGTTATACCTTCACAAGTCAGTGTTTCTACCTTTTGCTTCTAAACAGTTCAAACTTTGAGTGAGAGCACGCTGCCTCTGAGGCATTTAAGGTATTTTGTAAGCATTATTTTCAATACTTATTCTAATCATCACTACAGCAGTTCGGAGCTATCATTGCCTTCCATTTATGGTAAAGTAAGAGGTATAGGTAGTTTATGATATATCAAGTTCCCATACCTCATAAGGGATGAAAAAGATAAAAGCTCATCTCTTCTGATAATTAGAAGATTCTTTCATAAAACATGGATAGTCAGAAGCTTCACGAGAGCATGTATCTCAGGGTTCTTAACAAAATTTCAATGGGACATAATTAGCTCATGAATATAAATATTTATACCTTATGAGGACCATATATTTTTCTGAATATTCAATTTAGTGTCTAGAAGAAAATTTGCAGCCAGAAATCAAATACACTCCCCAAGAAATCTCTGAAGTGTTTCTTTGACTTTGGAAACTTGGTTTACTTAGCATTTCACTGACTGTTACAACCGCATATTGAAATACATGGAGTAGCTATCAGGTGTTAAATGCCTGCTCTAACCAATGCCATATTTCATATTCACCACAAAATGAACAATAGTATTGTAATTTTACAGAGGAAGAAATGGAAGCTCATGGAGGTGAAATAATCTTCTCAAGTTCACTAAGCCAGAAAGTAATGAAGTTGAAATTTAAACCCAGGTGTGACTAGCTTTGGGCCATTTTCCACCTTGTCACCCCAACTCAACACAATCATGTGAATTGTGGTAGCTGTCAAGAACTTTGTACTCCTTGGGAAACATACATGATTCACTCAAAGCATTGTTAGGTCATCATCCACACAATTACACATTTCTTCACTTTATTCTTATGCATTTTTAGAATGATAGTTTGAGTACAGAAATTTGCTCTTAACTCATTCATGCAGCTCTAGGGAATAGCATTAGGTTATCTCATTTTCAAAAAGTTAAGGGAAAATGAAATAATGAGTGAATATAAGACTAGGAAAAGAAAACACTTTGCATGCTAACACCTAAATCTCAAAAGGCACATCAGTTTTAAAATGTGTTAAAGCAGATTAGCTTTAAAGGGTTTGGCCATTAGGGAATTTTCCATTGCAGTAATATGGCCAATTGAAACTAGTTAGAATATTTTAATAGAAGTTTTCTTTTCATTAGAATTATTTCAAGCCTGGATATAGTCTCCAACTAATAAAGATAATCATAAAATACTTCAGGGGTCCATTTAAGCAAAATGAGAGCAACTGGGGGCAAGCTGCAGGCTGTTATTCTTGACTGAGAAGAGAAAGAAGGCGGTATTTCTGCTTTTATGGAAAATTAACTGCCTAAATGAAATACCAGCATGAAAATAAGGGTACATAGCACTAAAATTCTGTGTCTTAGGGAATTTGTGTTCAGTTCTTCCGGAGCATAAAATGCCACGGGCTCTCTTAGGCACACAGCAAGTCAGATAAGCATGGTCTCGAAGGAGGTGAGAAACAAAGGGACATAATGATATGCGCTGCCACTCAAAGCTCAGATAACAACATGGTTTATTTTTGCACATGGGGAACTTCAGTGGACTTTGAAACATATTTCTTTCAATTTCACCACATTCTTTCTGTTAAGTCAGTAGCAAATAGCAAAATAGTCATGTACATACCCAGCTTCTAAATGAGATATGTTAAACTAAAGAAATGAGGAAATGTGCAATCAAGACCTGAATCAGCTTTTCCCCTCCCGAAGAATATTTCTTTTAGGAATATTAAATAATGGCACACTGAATATTTTCTTTAAAAAGTTGGGGCAAAAAATAAAGTTAAAAGTTGGGGCATAGGAGTATTCATTTTGGACTCAACCAAAAATGGGGTTATGAACCAAGATTATAATTGTACTTAATTTCTCCTACTTAGAAAACAGGGATGACAAGATCTAACTCTCCGTATGGGGCACAATACAAGATTCCACGCCAAGAAGGTGAATATATGCTGAGTTGTTTCATATCCATTTGTGTGTTCTAAGAGAGGAGAGGAGAGGCATACTCATTCTGCAGAGAAATGACATAACAAGCATGAGAAAGGTTGAAGGTCTGGGTTTCCCTGGTGACTCAGATGGTGAAGAATCTGCCTGCAATCCAGGAGACCTGGGTTCGATTCCTGGGTTGGGAAGATCCCCTGGACAAGGGAATTTGTGTGTTCTAGTAGAGGCGACGGAGAAGGCGATGGCACCCTACTCCAGTACTCTTGCCTGGAAAATCCCATGGATGGAGGAGCCTGGTGGGCTGCAGTCCATGGTGGTGTGAAGAGTCGGACACGACTGAGCTGCTTCCCTTTCACTTTTCACTTTCATGCACTGGAGAAGGAAATGGCAACCCACTCAGGTGTTCTTGCCTGGAGATTCCCAGGGACGGGGGAGCCTGGTGGGCTGCCGTCTGTGGGGTCTCACAGAGTCAGACACGACTGAAGCAACTTAGCAGTAGCAGCAGCAGCAGCAGTAGAGGCGAAGAGGAGCAGACTCACTCTGCAGAGAAATAACGCAACAGACATGAGAAAGGTTGAAGGTCTACCCGTAGTTACTAGTGACATTGTTTCCAGCCCCAGAAACTTGTTGTTCAGTCAGCCAGTTGTGTCCAGCTCTCTGCGACCCCATGGACGGCAGCATGCCAGGCTGCAGAGGGATAGGTGACAGTGTTGACTAGACGGTGGTAGTGTTGAATCAGCCGTCCAGGCTCACCAGCCTCTCTGGCCAAACACAGGCGCCAGAGAGTACCATCTGAAACGTACCTGACTGTGGCTGCATGAGACCCAAGGTCCCAGTGGCTGAGCTCTCCTTAATCCCGCAGCTATATGACTGCCCACTAGTTGCATTTGTGAGCAAAAGCCTCTTTTTGAATTAACACATTAATTTTTTTGATAATATAGTGAAGATTGGTAGGTGCATTACATTAGGCAATCTACAGAAATCCTAGAGACTGTGATTTATTTTGAGAACATTTCTTACTGAATGCCTTCTCCAACCCTAACCTGTAGAGAACACTAAAAGGAAAAGATGAAAGAAGAAACTGACCCTTATTCCTGAGGGCCACAGCATCTATTTCAGGAATCCTGAAGAAGAAAATTTGTGGATAATTTTAGTATACATCACGGGCTTAGAGATAAAATTCAAGATGTCTTCATATCATTCTAGAACTGAAATCAAAGTGAAGAATGGCCTTCAGTGGTAAACCTAGAATTAAGGAAAATAAATTAAACACAATGTAAAATGAAACACAGGGAGAATGACCTTGAGGGTCAATGCTGTTTACGCAATTATAGTTTTTTTGCTTAAGATCTTTCTGCTGGAGAATTCTGTGGGACTTTGTGCCTTCAGTTCTGCTGGCTTGTCAAGAACTGGGTAACGGTTACGTTCATTTCACCTGAGGACCTAAAAATCAGCCCGAATTTAATGACATTAACTAGAATGCAGGCAGAGTCACAGAGGAAACATATTTGCAAAAGTCAGAATTTCAAGAATGAATCTCAGTTTGGTCAGGAGGTTATACAATAGCTAGGAAAACTTTTGCCTGTGGCTTTGTCTCAGAAGAGAGGGTCTGCATACATTATATCACATGTGAGCCTTACAACTACTTTGATAGTTATCCTGTTAAATGCATCCAGTAAGTGTGACTGAGAGACCACATTAGTGGTAGTAAGAACTTTTCTGTCTAGCTATAGAGACATGGAGCTTCCCAGGTGGTGCTGTTGTAAAGAACCCACCTGCCAGTGCAGGAGAAGCAAGAGATGTGGGTTTGATCCCTGGGTCAGGAAAATCCCCTGGAGGAGGGCATGACAACCCACTCCAGTGTTCTTGCCTGCAAAATCATGTGGACAGAGGAGGCTGGTGAGTCACAGTTCTTAGGGTCGAAAGAACTGGACATGACTGAAGTGGCTTAGCATGCAGTAATCAATCATATCCTTATTACTCCAAGTATACAATATTAGTTTGCTAGGACTACAATAACAAATACACAGACTGGGTGGCTTAAACCAGCAATCCCCAACCATTTTTGGCACCAGGGACCAGATTCATGAAAGACAATTTTTCTACAAATTGAGTGAGGAGGGGATGGTTTGGGGATGATTCAAGCACATTATTGTGCACCTTATTTCTGTTAATATTACATCAGGTCTCCCTCAAATCATCAGGCAATAGATCCCAGAGATTGAGGATCCCTAGCTTAAACAAGAGAAATTTGTTTTCTCACAATTCTGGAGGCCAAATTCCAAGCTCCACGCACTGGCGGGATCGGTTATCTCCAAGCCTCTCTCTCTCCTTGGCATGCAGACGGCCACCCTCTCGCTGCCTCTGCACATGGTCATTCCTCTGCGTGTGCATGCCTGGTGTCTGCTAGTGAGCCCAGATTTCTTCTTCTTATAAGGATGCCAGTCCGACTGGATAAGACCTACCCTAAAGACCTCATTTTCACTTAATCACTTCTTTGAAGACCTTATCTCCAAACACAGTCACATTCTGAGCTACAGGGCATTAAGGCTTCAGTTTATGTATCAGGGAGCAGGGAGAGTCACACAGTTCAGCCCAGTTCAGTAGTAAGTGAAATGAATTAATGAACATAGATGGGTGTGGTATCTGTATGTAGTGTACTAGAACAGGGGACTATAGAGGCTACTCAGGATAACAGTGCCTACAGGAGTGACCAGGATGATGTTGATTTTATGGCCATACAGTCAATAAGGATTTATAACAGCAACTTGAAAATTATAAAAATTATTGATGCATTTTTTTCCCTGGGAAGTGGTAGCTTCTATTTTGTTATTTAATATTTAAACTCATTCTGGAAAGAGGAATAAAAATACCCTGATAACTTATGATCCATTTTTTAACAGGAGATTGTTTTATAGCACTTTAGCAAAAATGCATATATTCTTGCTTACAAACAATAATTTTAGTACCCCAATTGTTTCTCTCATATGTCATGGATTTTTTTAAGTTTAGAATTGTTTTAGATTGTGAAAAAACTGTTTTGCATTAGACTGCTGAGTTGTATCTAAAGGGGTAATTTTAAAGTGTTGGCAGTAAAGTTTTGGGTTGTTATGTGTAGGAAATAAATTTTGTTTTTTCTTCTTTCCCCAAAGGAGTTAGCCTGTTGTTGTTCTTTTTTAACATCTGCTCCTTTCACTCTCTCTCACATCTTTACCTTCTTTGGACATTTCTAGATTGTATTTAGTTCTGAATTTTTATATGAATATAAAATTCAAAAATTATTTGAATCCATTCAACAAGCATTTAGTAAGCCATCTGCAGTGTTCAAGGAAAGCAGTGTGTTAGATGCTATGTGGACTCTAAAGGTGAAAAAAGCATATCCTTAATGAGCTGACGGTGTAATGGGGAAAACAAGATGAGTCAAAAATGAATAGAGTGCAAAGGAGAATGAAAGGCCTCAAGGAGAATGCAAATACTGGAGGAGTTCTGATGTGAGAGGGATTGCTTCTCTCTATGGTCTTAGGGGAAAGTTTCCTGAAGCAAGAGCCATTTAACCTTCATGTGAAAAGACGGTTGAAATTGCTATAGTAAATGTGGCAAGTAGATGGGGAAAGTGTTCTTTAGAGAAACATATATGAACACAGGTGAAGAAGCAGAAAATACAGACACGATTTAGGAAATACCTTTGAGAACAGCCAGAGACATGGCCAAGCATGGGCAGATGAAACTTGGTGGAGCCATAATGAAAGATTCTAGATGCCGAGTTACTGAGATGATACTGAGAAATCATGTAGCTCAGTTAACTCACCTGATAAACCCAACATTGAAATTATCTATCAAGTGTGGTTAAATGAGGGAGTTAGCCATGGTTTCTTTTGATCCTTCTTGAGCGATGGCATGCAAGAGAGTGTATAAATTATGTTGTAGTGTTCATCATGCTTTCCCCATCTAATTATTGAATTTGCTTATTTTCTTTATGTCTGTTTCTGGATGCCGTGTGAATATAAAACATCATGAGATTTTAGAAATTCACCTCAACATTTGTTAAATGCCTACAGTGTATAAGGCATAACGCTACCAAAGGTGTAAGGAGGAATAAGACCCATTTATAGCTGTAAAGGACTTGATATTTTGCCTGTCATCCCATTCTAATCCATATTATTTCAGTTTGGGGGACTGATTAATAAGTTACACTAGGAAGACAGGTTTATGTAGCAATTAAAGATATCAGCTAAGGATCAAAAACACCAGCATTTGAGATGAAAATCTAGCACTTTCTACTGTGTGGATGGGGGCAACTCTCTTAAGTTACTTAAATTCTCTAACTTTATTTTCTTTACTATAAAATAAAAGTTACTGCTGGAAATTCCCTGGTGATCCAGTGATTGAGACTTCATACCTCCTCTGCAGGGGACACAGTTTCCATCTTTGGTCCAATTGGAACTAAGTTCCTGCATGCCAATGGCATGACCACAAAAGAAATAAACAACAGCAACAATGAAAAATGTATTATTTTAACTTTAAGTATTAAAAAAATAAAAGTAGCTACCTCAGAGTATTAAATAAAAATATGCATGTAGAGCAAAACATATGGCCAACATAATATTCAGGAAATGCTGGCCCTTAAGATTTCTTCAAAGGGTGTTTCTCTTCTCCAGCTTTCTTATTGTTGAGTAGAAAAATGAGGGCCACAGAAGCTGAACAATAGGAGATACATTTTCTGGTTGTTTATTACTGCATAACAAGCCAGTCCCCAAATCTGGTGGCTTCATATGATTTATTTTTATCTGTCATGGTTCTATGGGTTGGCTTGATTCAACTGAGCAGATCTTACTTAGACTCTTTTGTGAATTTTGCATGTCACATGGTCTGAAGCTATAGGTGTCTGAAGATTCCACAGCACTCAACAGCCAAGATGGCTCATACACACTGCAAGCTGCTGATTCTCCTGTGGCCTGGGAAATCCAGCCTGGCTGTAGAATGGAGCATGTACAAATGATCTGTCCAAGTGGCTTGGACACCTCAAAGCATAGGGATGCTTTCTGAAAGAAACCATTCGCGAGACTTGGCCGGAAACTGTATACTCTTCAGTTGCATTTCTGAGCACCCATGCTGCTTGCAATTTCCGTCTCTCCTCCTTTCCCCTTCTCTCTCCCATCTCATTCACAAGGGCCTTTTGCTCCATGGTGTTCTCTGTTGTAAGCACTCCTGCCATATCCACGAGGTATGCCCTGACTCAAAGAAGCAGAAACATAGACCTTACGTGTCTTGACAAAATTGACAAGGGAGGGCAAGATAACATGTGCAGAGGAGGGAAACTGTTGCTGTTTTGTGACAGTCTTTTAAAAAGTACCATGAAAATAGGGTAGACAGCAAGGTGTCTCCCTTTCTCTGATGAGGAAGCCAAGGCTAAGGGATATTAAGAGTTAGCAGAGAGAATATTATTCTTAATGAAAGAACTGGTCAGTGGATTTGGCCTTCTGAATCCATTTGGCCACTGAATCTGCATCTTCTGGGAAAACAACCATCTGCCTTTCCTCACACATCCCACCATGAATTCTCTGCAGAGATGGGAGAGATCATGAAGGCTCAAAGCTATGATCTCTTGGCCACACAACTTGCCACACATCTACATATCACCCTCACCTTCTTTATCTGTTCCCTGTCCTCCTTCCTATGAACAACAGTGTCATAATCTCTAAAATGGGGGAAATTTACCTTCTCATAAATTGAGATTAGGCTTGCGAGAGTAATACACATGAAATTCTTAAAATGTCACGTGTTCAAGGCTTTCTAGCCATTCTTGTCATTGCTATTATTTTTATTATTACTCAAATCCTTAAGAATTAGGATGCTTATATCATTTTTCCCCCTCATTATCAATTCTTCACAAACCAACTCTCTTCTATCAGAATGGGTTTTACCTAGTTCCGCTCCTCATTGCCTAAACCAGGAAATATTTTTATAGCTTCTTTTCTCTAAACTCTCTGCTGCACTGAAAATGCCCACATCCTAGGCAGTTATGGCTTTCAGCCATCACTAGGTGCTTCTGGAAGCCACATGGAGTTGTGCAGATTATAATATGCTCAAGTCACACATCTAGGGAAAGAGGTAACCCAAAACAAGAGTGGAGTCATCTATTACGATATTTTCCAGCAGGTGGCAGTAACATGTTCTGATCTAACAAAATCCATTAGTTTCTGACAGATGGAGGAGTGTCTTGAAGAGGAGGCTTTTTACCGTGTGGACCAGAGTGGCCCTGCTTCTGACTGTTTCTCCTCTCCCGCCTTCCCTAGATAAGCTGCCTTTGCCTGGCTCCTAAATGTCAGTGACATTCTTTCTCAGCTGTCTGGACTTAGTCTCTGATTGGGAAATTTAATATACTTTCACTGTAATAACTGTCACCTTATTGCTAGTGAGTCCCAAATCTTTCACTCTAGCACAGACTTCTCTTTTGAGAAATCTAGCTGCCCCCTGGATGTCTTCATTCGGATGTCTCATGTAAAAGTAATATTCAGCATGTCAAAACGTAATTCACAGAGGAGGCTGCACCTACCAACCCCTCAAAACTGAAACCCAGACTTCGTTTTTAAAGCAAAATAACTGCTTTATTACCCCTATTTTAATGAAAAGTTCAATTTCACTTTCATGTGTGAAATATGTATTGGGAGAAAAAGAAGAGCGTGTTTGTGGGCTTGCCCCTGTAACTTGTATCCAGAGTAATATTGTGCCCAGACTGCGAAGGTGTGGCGTATGTTTCATCTCCCAGGATTCCCCACTGCAGTGGGTCCAGAAGGAAACCTGAAGTTGGCCTCAGCTCTCTGGGGCACTGATTGGTTTAAAGAAGAGCTGCATCCTGTTTCATTAGTTTCAGAGAACAATCCATATAGAGTATCTGTGAGTTATGCTGGACTTTGTTTACTCACCTACCTCCTTTAGCCTACCAGTTACTAATTTTGTTCATAAATATGGTTTAATGTGCTCTCTTTCTACTTTCCTTCTCATTATGCTATTGTAGGTTTGTCCTTTCCCCGAAACGGAAAGTCTAATGATTTCCTTACAAACTCACTGTATAAGATACTATCATCTTATTCCATTGTATGTTTCTCATAGAACTGACAGATACGCTTATCTAAAGTATGAATCTAATCTTGTCACCCCTATTTCATTCACTTTCAAGGATTCCTGTTACCTACAGGATGGAGCTCAACTCCAGCCCGTGAATCAGCTCTGACATAACCTTTTGAGGAAGCTCTCTCTCACCACATCTTAAAGGACTCCTCCCTCTGTGTGTCCAGGATGCCTTAATATTTCATTATTATTACACACTCCTGTTTGTGTTAGAAGGGTCAATTAATGTATTTCATCTGTCACTAGACCGTAAGCATCTTGAGGACCCAAGCTGCATCTTAATCATCTTTGCATTCACAGTGCCTACAACAATGCTTGAGACATATTAAATGTTCAAATATATTTTGAATGAATGAAAGATGCTTGTGGAATGTACTGTTTGGAGGAACTTCATAGAGAAGGCTGCACTGAGTTACAAGGAAATTATGCTTTTAATACACAGAGGGAGAAGGTAAAAGCTTCCAGAAAAATGGGCCAGGGAAAGGGGATTATAAACTTTCAAGAGGATTGTTCACTAATGAAGTCTTCAAGCCATGATTAGAGTTCTCTTTTTCTCTCACATTAGCAAAATTCATCGTGAGGAGGTTTCTTCTCCTATCTCTCCCAGTTTGATGATTTCCATTTCTTTCTGAGCTTTTCTTTATGAAGGCATAAAACTTCCCTTTTTAAAAATTTCTCTAAAGGCAAGAACCCATTGAGTCTAGGAATGTACTTAAGCAAGCTCAGCACTTTAAATATAGGCAAGTCTAAACCTTCTCATTAATCCACGCTCATCTTCCACCCCCTCCCACCTCAGCAACCTTTTCACTCATGTATCCATACTGAGAGGAAAAACTAATAATGTAATAAGGCAGACCACTTTCCTTTGAAATGTCTGGGAAGATGTTCTGACTGTTTTAGGTGATCTTACATAGCTCCTTGGTCTCTTGGGAACTAGATGGCTAGATTGTGATTAAGTTGGCGTTTTGCATTCTCATATTTAAAACACATATATTTCATCTTCTAAGACAAATTATTCAGTATGTTAAATACATAAATGGATATAAATTTTAAAAATTCATTCTCTTTTAAGCTTAAATTTCTCCTACTTCCCATGGCTTTCCTAGTTTCAAGGTGTTTTAAAGCCAGAAGAGTTTGTAAACATTATTGAGAGATTTGATTTGTTTAGATACTACTTAAACCAGAGCTTTCACCAGTACTTCTGCAGCTACCTCTCCATCATCGGCAGCCTCCTCTGTACCCTCAACTCCCCGCACAGGTGCTTTCTCTACTTTCTTGCCTCGACAGCAGTATGACTCTCCCCTGAGAAACTACCATCCCTGAATCCGCCCCTTTGTGTACTTGGAGGCATTGCTCTTTCTGGCCACTCCTTTCCCACTCTCTTGTTAAAATTCTGATCATCTGAGGTTCACAATGTACCCTCTTGTCCCCTTTCATTGCTGTTTTAATTAATTTCAGTTAAGTTTCCCTTGTTTACCAGGGATGTTGAAACTTAACTACAGTTATTCTCAAGCTTCCAAGCCCTCTCATTAACCTGAGAAAGCATAGCCTCTGAGTTCCTTTTCCTCCTTTTTAACAATATTCTCCTCTCCTCTACTTTACTTTCCATATTCATGGTCACAACTAGATCCTAGAAACTGTATCTATTTTACTTCCTAAATCACTGAAGCAAATACCTCATTCATCTTCCTTTCCAATTTGCTTCACCAAATATTCACAGTGTAAGTGTTCTTTAAATTTGCCAGGATTCTAGTCTGTTGATCTTTTTTGTTGTTGTTGTTGTTGTTGTCTTCTGATCCATCCTTCCTTTACTTTCTTCCCTTTCAATTCATCTTACCTCCCATGGCTTCATTTCAATCACTTTCTTATTTCTCTTGATGGGAACCTAAATACCCTGAAACCTCTTCCCTCCCACACCTTAGCCTACCCTACAACACACATTTTATTTTGATTTTTTCCTCACATAACCTCTACCAGGTTGAAGTCAGCAACTATCCACTTTCTCATTGCCTAAAGTAGAACTATGGAGAATTTTCAGACAAAGTCACTCAGCAGCATCTAACAATATCCCTGTAAACTCGATATTATCAACCTCAAATGGGCACCCAGGGCTGCATTAGGCCTGGCCATCTGTCCGCTCATCTCACTTCTCTGAATCCCACAGCAGTGAAATTAAACTTCTTTCATTGTCTTCCCAATGCTCTTCCTGCTTGCATCAGACCTCACATTCTAACAGTGAAAACAGATGATCTCAGATTGGGGTGTTCTTATCTTCAAGCTACCAAGCCTACAAATTATCTATATCTGTATTTATTTCGCCTTCCTTCCCCTCAGTGACAACCAGAATGCTTATGCTTTCTTATCTTTGGGTTATATTTGATCCCATGTTTTGGGTCCCATTCTTTTTCCCCTCTCAGAAATTTTACATCATTGATTTTCCTTGTGTCTACAGCATAGCCAACCAGCTTCTCCATCTCACTTAATACATTAACTGACTTTTCAACACATGCACGTCTCTCTCTTTATCACAGAAATAAACAAAACACGTCTCTCAAGTTACTGCTCTATTTCTTCCTTTCACTTTAACACTTAACTATATAAGAAATTATCTTCACCCACTATCTCTCAGTCAGTTCTTCACCCATTTCAACCTGCCTCCTAGCTTTTTACTTTCACCAAAACTATTTTGCTCAACAGTTTACATGCATGTTGCTACACTCAAAGTATGTATTTAAGTTTCTATCTAATTTTACTCCCAATAAGAATGTAATATTGTTAAAGATATTCCTCCCTTCTAATTTTCTTCTAACATTCTTCTTGCCTGCTATTACTTCTCTGCTCTAATATTAAATGTCAGCATTTTTCAAGGCTCAATTCTGGATATTTTCCTCATCACACTGGAATAAAGTTCACGTACAACCATTGTTTCAATTTCCACCATAAGACAGATGACTCACAGATTACTTGTTGATTAAGACCTCTCCACTAAGCTCCAGGGCTACAGATGCAATCCTTTTGGATATCTTGCTACCCAATGCATGGTCTATTTTTTTCTGCCAAACCTGTCTTCTTCTGGTGCTTTCACGTTATTTAATCATACCACAACTCATTTAGTTATGTACAAGAAGAAAAATGAAATTCTCTCTCTCTCAAACCTCAGACAATCCATCATTTACACTGTCAATTTTACATCCTAAATAACGTTCAACTTAGTTCACTGCTCTTTATTTCCATCACCACCCTTTGTCATCACTTGCCTGGAGCACTACCATACTCTCAAAATTTATCTTCTCCTATAAATATTGATCCTCTTCTGGTCCAGCCTATTCTGAAGCAGCAGCTCTTAATCAGGGATGTCTTTGCGCCCCATGGGAAACTTGGCAATGTCTGAACACACCTTTGATGGTCACAGCCAGGGGGCCATGCTACTGGCATCTAGTGGGTAAAATGGAAGACTTGCTAAGCATCCCACAATGCACAGAATAGGCTCCTCACAGTATAGAGTTACCTGGTTCAAAATGTCAGTAACGCCAATGGAAGGCCACACTAACTATTATGACCTCAGCTGAGTTACTGAAGGATTTTAAGCAATGTGTGTATGTGTGTGTGTTTGTGTGTATGTGTGTGTGTTTGCGTATGTGTGTGTGTACATATGCACACATAACAGAATCAGAGCTACAATGTGAAAAGCTAGAGTAGGTTTTGTCAAAGTAGGATGTTTATCCTTCAAATATCAGCCAAAGTTCTTCTGGGGTAAGGGTGGAGGGGAACACTGTTTGTGATTTTCCTCACTAGGCTAATTCTTCTATTTTAGACACTCAGAGTATATGTATCTCTTCTTCCTTCCCTGTACATAGTTGCATATTTATGCTGATTTATGTGCTGCCGTCTCTGGGGTTGCACAGAGTCAGACACAACTGAGGCGACTCAGCAGCAGCAGCAGCAGAATGTGGTTTACTGTACTTTGTCTCCTTGATTAGACTGGAAGCTACAAAAAATGAATCACATTTTTAAATTTTATTTTATTTCATTTCAAATGAAATTACACTACAAATAGCTGATTGTTGGATATTAGATGTTTAGTGACTAAGTTGCTTCAGTCGTGTCCAACTCTGTGCGACCCCATAGACGGCAGCCCACCAGGCTCCGCCGTCCCTGGGATTCTCCAGGCAAGAACATTGGAGTGGGTTGCCATCTCCTTCTCCAATGCATGCAAGTGAAAAGTGAAAGTGAAGTTTCTTGGTCATTAGCAACCCCATGGACTGCAGACTACCAGGCTCCTCCAGCCATGGGATTTTCCAGGCAAGAGTACTGGAGTGGGGTGCCATTTCCTTCTCCAAAATCTTTTCCTATAATATATGACAAAACTTAGTCCCAGATATATTAAGTGACCTGAACAAGATCACAGAGCTAATAAGTAGTGAAGGGAAGGCTTGAATCTCAGTTTCTCATAATCAAAGGCGGTGGGTATTTTCCCCCTCTAAACTGGTGTTCTGTGCATTTATTTAAGCCTGTGGATTTTTACTCAGAGTAAATCTTTTGTAGGAACACAATGCAGAAAACAGATTAAAAGAGATTACAGCAGATCACTGATTAGAGACAACTCAATTCAACCTTATCTAAGAAGTCCTTTTCTATACAGGCCCCTTCTTACGATTTGACAGGGTGCTAAGGAAGTTGCCACGCTCTGACGTGAATCTGATGATCAAGGCTTGGAAATGGGTCTACTTGTCCATATTTGAATTGTCTGTGGGGCCCTTTACTGCCTCAGTATAGGAGGCACTCTTGATAGTTGTGAATTCAGAGTTGAAAATACCGATGTAATATATGTCAGAGTCATCACTGGCTGAAATTTGCTTAAACAATTTCACCAAATCACATTTTGTGTTTATATATGAAACAGAGAGATGATAATTTCACATCACCTATCAGGAGACACAAGAGACAGGGGTTCAGTCCCTGGGCTGTGAAGATCTCCTGGAGAAGGAAATGGCAACCCACCCCAGTATTCTTGCCTGGAGAATCCCATGGACAGAGGAGCCTGATGGGCTGCAGTCCATGGGGTCACAAAGAGCTGGACATGACTGAACGATTGAGCACACGTGCACATCAGGTTCGTGGACCACTTTCAGTGTTCTGGCCATTATCAAAACAAAAATTTTCTGAACAAGAATCATGACTTTTAAGGCATTTTTATTTTTCTTTGCTTATCTTAGTTTATTTTTGCCAGTGCAAGGAGCTGGATTAAATTGCTGAAACAAGAGCAAACAAACATGCTGCATCCGTTTCACAGCAGTAGCTTCCTGTGACAGTAGGAGAAGACACCAGGTTGAACTGAGGAGAGAATTCTGTGCTTCTCTACTAGCTAAGGCAATCAAGCCAAGCGCCATGGCTTATCTGACACTGTATCTTGATGACATAAAGCAAACTACGCTTATGAGCATTTGGGTTTTTGCTCATAGTTGGAAACAGAAATGTTAAAGGCAATGCTTTTTTAAAATGGAAACTTCTTTACTATTGTTTGACTCCTGTAAATGTTTTCAGTTCCAGTTAAACATTCACAGTAAAGAAGACAGTATGTATCATATATTGGAAGGAGGGGTACTGAAAGATGGGGAGGTTAATCACATACCACTATTTTCTAATTATATATATGAACTTCGTGGGAAATAGATGGGGAAACGTGAAAACAGTGTCAGACTTTATTTTTCGGGGCTCCAAAATCACTGCAGATGGTGACTGCAGCCATGAAATTAAAAGACGCTTACTCACTCCTTGGAAGAACAGTTATGACCAACCTAGATAGCATATTCAAAAGCAGAGACATTACTTTGCCAACTAAGGTCCGTCTAGTCAAGGCTATGGTTTTTCCAGTGGTCATGTATGGATGTGAGAGTTGTTCTGTGAAGATGGCTGAGCACCGAAGAACTGATGCTTTTGAACTGTGGTGTTGGAGAAGACTCTTGAGAGTCCCTTGGACTGCAAGGAGATCCAACCAGTCCATTCTAAAGGAGATCAGCCCTGAGATTTCTTTAGAAGGAATGATGCTAAGGCTGAACCTCCAGTACTTTGGCCACCTCATGCGAAGAGTTGACTCATTGGAAAAGACTCTGATGCTGGGAGGGATTGGGGGCAAGAGGAGAAGGGGATGACAGAGGGTGAGATGGCTGGATGGCACCACTGACTTGATGGACGTGAGTCTGAGTGAACTCTGGGAGTTGGTGATGGACAGGGAGGCCTGGCGTGCTGCGATTCGTGGGGTCGCAAAGAGCTGGACATGACTGAGTGACTGAACTGAACTAAACTGAGTGTATATATATAAATGTTATAAATGTAGTATATGTATGTATATATACTGTGTGTGTGAAAATTAGAAAACATAAACATGCTAAGAAGTTAAGAGGTTATTTTTCTGAAAGCCTTGCCTGTCTAACCATATCATAGACACAGAAGATGTACCTACTCTAAGAAATGTTTTACAGTTTTTATCTGTCTCTCAAACTTGACTTATTCATGCCAGTGTATTTAAAATGTAACAAAAGTAAAGAGCAATTCATCAGTTCTTTATCTGAATGGTCATGGTTTAGAAAATACAACTTCATGTACAAAAATATAAAAGTTGTGAGTAGCTACTAAAGTTTTTTCAACATATTACTTGATTTAAAAAAATACACTTTGCTTCTCAAGTTGTCTTGGCTCATTTACATTTCACAATTCTTTATTCAAAATAATTAGTCTGATTGATGGGGTTTGCTTGATTGGATTGTGTTAATCTATAAAACAAGGAACAGTAGACTCCCTGTTTTTGGAATATCCTTTACACATTTTTCCTTTAGGAAATTTTTATCTCTCCAATTTTGAATTACTGTCTCAAAGAAGTAATTTCATAATATCTATGAATGGCCAAACTGTACTTACTGTATGGTAGTTGAATAGGTTTGTAATTTGAGAACTCTATAATTACTAAGATTATCACTATAGGATGAGCATGACATTAAAGAAAAACTCATTTCCTTCTGTCTTAAGCATATGACGTTGATATATATAGCTATTTTTTTTTAATCCCTGAAGGACATTTCTCAGGCCTTAGGAAGTTGCATCTATTCACATGTATTAGGTAACATTTTGACTCTTATTTCTACTTTCTCTCTTTTATGAGAGCAAAACAAGCCACATGAAAGAAAAGCTAATTTGGAAAGTGGAACTAGTTCCAGAGAAGTAAACTAAGGGTCAGATATGTGTTTACAGTGCTTGGCTAAGTTATCAACATTTTACCCGAAGCATATTGGAAAGCATCACTCAGAGACACCTCCTCCCTCCTTCACTCCCACTTTTTAAACCCCCTAAAAACCACATCTGTTTCCCACTGATAGCTTTTAACACATATCCCTTTAATGTCTTCTAACAGGAAGCGGAAATTGAGAGAAATTTGTGTTCACCAACATTTAAGAGTCACCCTGGGAGCCAGTCCAATGATTCTGTTAAAGATTCAGGCAAGAAAGACAAGGAAACACCTTTTGACAAGATCTCATCTGAAAGTGGTCACAGTCACATCTTTGAAGGTTAGCATACTTTTTTATATTTCTTAGGGTTATACATTGTATAGCATGCATGGTTAATAAGTAAAATATTTAAAAGTCTTGTGTAAAAATTGGGAAGGAACAGCTCAAGAAACACAATTCAGGGGAGAAATGGTATATTTAAATACTTCTCTATATATATCATATTCTGGAGAAGGCAATGGCAACCCACTCCTGTACTCTTACCTGGAGAGTCCCATGAACGGAGGAGCCTGGTGGGCTGCAGTCCATGGGGTCGCTAAGAGTCGGACACGACTCAGCGACTTCACTTTCACTTTTCACTTTCATGCGTTGGAGAAGGAAATGGCAACCCACTCCAATGTTCTTGCCTGGAGAATCCCAGGGACGGTGGAGCCTGGTGGGCTGCCGTCTCTAGGGTCGCACAGAGTCAGATACGACTGAAGCAACTTAGCAGCAGCAGCAGCGTATATCATATTTTCTTTGATTTTTAAAAATAAAATATCTTTTAATTGATTATAAGCCAGTACAATACGTGTTTTCAGTATTAGGCTTTTGGCACCACGCATTTGACCATCACTTGACTTTTCCTTTTCTAAACGGAAAAACATATTTGTCTCCCTGTCTGTGGAAAATAAAAGAATAAAATATAAGTAATTGTCAATGGCAAAAAAAAATGTAAAGCCTTCAGCATCTCTTTTTCAGACAATTAAACTAAATGTGCTTAATGAATTCAGAATAAAAAGTGACACGAGCGTGTCATAATTTAAGGGAGAACCTCATAAATTTGATCAATGTTCTGCAAATGTCATTAAAAAGTTAATAGCTCATATATTAGAAATTACAGTATCAGTATAATTTCAACTATGACAGAACTGCAAAATATAAATAATTTATTGTAAAATATGGATACAATTTATCATTCCTGATTAGTCATATTCTGGGTTTTTCTATTTTAGCCAAGTAATGCATATTATAGTATTTGTGATGTTTGTTAATAATCACAATTAGTACAACTTTTAGGACACTTTTGATATATATATTTATATATAGTCAACCATCAAGATGCCAGTCGAAAGTAATGTGGAATAGTCTTTGGAATATGATAGGCAAGTCACAATTTGGGAAAGCAAATGATGCTCTACCTTAAAACTTTGCTGTTCAAAGTGTCTTCTGTGAATCAGACCAGGAGCATCCCTTGGAGGCATATTACAAATGCAGAACCTTGGGCTCCTCATCAGTCTTACTGAATTAGAATCTGTATGTTAACAAGATACTCAAATGATTCGTGTGCACATTAAAGTTTGATAAGCTATAATCTATGACAGTACAAACTGAACCTCAGAATAATTTACATATGATTTAGCCCATTCTGTTTCCAATTGATTTAAGTATGTAATTTGGAGTGGGAGATGATGTGGGAAGAATAAAAGAGAGCTTTCTTTTTTTTTTTGGTGGTGGTGGGGGGTAGTTTTCTAATGAGGAGGACCAGGCATGAATTTCAGAATACCTTCAAATTGGGACCTCAATCTCTATTTTCATTTTCAATTCATTTTGGTATGCCCAGTAGATATCCTAATATGATTAGTATTAGTCTTGAAGAATTTACTCCATATATTTCTGGCCTTGTGATTAAACTTTGTGTGCACTTGGCTGAATGCTAAGAATTAGATTAGCAGAGGCCAAAAAAAAAAAAAAAGGGAAGCTTTAGTGAATGATTTATGTCTGATGATGCTGGCCTGTGGAGGTCTTAGCACAGAGAGGCTGGCAAACTAATCAAAGTTACATGAGATAAACAGCTCCTCTCATCTCACCTTATTTCTTCTCTTTTCTGTTTTCTTTCATTTCCATGCAAAGCTTTTCAAAAGCCTCTTAACTTTACAAGCTTAGAAAAGGTAGTCTGAGGGTATTATTTATTATCAAGGTATGACTTAAATTTTAGAGTGACCACAGTTTTAAATTTCTAGGTATATTGAAAATCTCAAACAACTAAACTAAAACAACAACAACAACAAAAAGCCAGAGTGGAGAAATTGCACTAAAGATAAACGTAGCAACTAACTGAGTTTTTATTTCATATGTGCCTGCACAAGACCCTAATCCCTCTGCATCATTACTTTTTAAGAGAAGCTTCTTTCATTATAGGATCCTTTTAATCCTTCCATGGTACTCCCAATTTCTCTCTCTGATGGAATAATCATAAGCCCTTTTAATACTTAGAGTTAACTTATAACCTTGACAAAGCCAACGCAATTAAAGGGTATATTCATATTGTTGTTCTGCTGCACAGAGACAGAATTTATTCCAAGAAGGTAAACACAAGTGTCTGAATAATTGTAATAACTGAAAGATATCAGAGTTTATACAATTATATGAGTGACTGTAATGGCCTCACATATTAGTTAAACCTCTTAAGTAGCCTCGAGCATTTCATACTTGAAGGTAGCATTTACTTATAGCTCTTTTATAGACAGTAGCATTTTAAAAATAAACTAACAATAGATTATTAACATGTAGTTACCTAATGGCCTGCATTGTTAGAATTTAGTAAAATCGATGTAAATTGATAGTCCCATCTCGGGACTCAGGAACGGAGATGCCGAATGGATTAGCCCTGTCCCTTATCCAAACGGCAGGTCATAGGGAGCAGCACAGAGGGCACCGGGCTTTCCCCAGACCCCTGTCCACGTCTGATGGTCCATCCCGGCCTGTGTTTAACTGCCCTCACCACCCCTTCTGAGGCTTGCTAAGATTTCCTCACTGGTGTATTCGTGTCGAATAACACGCAGTGCTGTGTGTACATGTGAGTGCATTATGCTCATATTTTCTGTGGAATGTACTCTAGTAGTTAGTGTTCCAATGCTTCTAGGAAGACTGGGCTCATTTGAAATTAAATGTCAAGCATGACGAGTCCATAATTTGACACATTTGGGTGATATGATAGGTGAGAGAAAAGACGAGTTCATATAAATAGTTTTTGACTGAAGTGTTGTAGTGCTATTAAAAATCTGATTTATGGAATTTCCTTCAGAAACTTAAAAACCACTAAGTTGGAAAGTAAATAATGAGGGTCTTAGATACTGATTTACATGGTTTGATCTACTTCAGTTTGATCCACATGTACATAGTATACGATATATACTTTTTCTGCTGAAAATTTCTGGACCAAGAGATGCTTCAAACATCACAAGTAATTGGGTAATGTTCATAAATTTTAAATGAATTGGGATTTTTATATGACAGTTGCCTACTTTTCACTTTTATTCTCTAAACCATCATTTTAATACTAATTTTTAAAATTATTAACATGTAAAATGCTAACAGATAAAATATACATTCAAAGTTACTCTTTCAAGCCTTTTGTGATAAACCTTAAGATATTACCTGGTATATTTCTCCTTTTATTATGCCAAATTAAAGCTTATTCTCATGATGGCCATTCGTCTTCCCTGATAGAGTTCTGGGTTCTGTTTGTTCAAATCTTCCACTACTCTATAAGTGGTGGGGTCCTTTCAGTTATTAATGTTTCCACAAGACTGATCTATGCGCACTGCATATACTTGTGTGTGATTATTATTCACATGTCTCATTTGTTCTTTAAAATTAGATGTTTTGATGTTTTTAATTAATTTATTTTAGTTGTAGGCTAATTACTTAACAATATTGTGGTGGTTTTTGCCACCTGTTGACATGAATCAGCAAGAGGCATACATGTGTCACCCCCCTATCCTGAACTCCCTGCCCCTCCCTCCCCATCCCATCCCCCTGGGTTGTCCCAGTGCACTGGCTTTGAGTGCCTTGTTTCATGCATCAAACTTGGACTGGTGATCTATTTCACATATGGTGAAATACATGTTTCAGTGCTGTTCTCTCAAATCATCCCACCCTCGCCTTCTCCCACAGAGTCCAAAACTCTGTTCTACACATCTGTGTCTCTTTTGCTGTTTTACAAATAGGGTCGTTGCTGCCATCTTTCTAAATTCTGTATATATGCATTAATATACTGTATTGGTGTTTTTCTTTCTGACTTACTTCACTCTGTATAATAGGCTCTAGTTTCATCCACTTCGTTAGAACTGATTCAAATGTGTTTTTTTAATAGCTGAGTAATATTCCATTGTGTATATGAAACACAACTTTCTTATCCACTCATCTGCCGATGGACATCTAGGTTGCTTCCATGTCCTAACTATTGTAAACAGTGCTGCAATGAACATTTGGGTACACATGTCTCTTATAAAAGTGTTCCACGTGTTACGCTTCAATGTGGTAACACCAGTAGCAAATAACCACTAATGACAATTAAGAACTTCAAAAGTACCTGCTGAGATGGAGCGATTTGTGAATTTTACTGAATTTTAATTAATTTAAATGCAAATAGTTACCATTTGGGTCATTATAGTTTTAGTAGATGTCATTTCTTCAAGAAACTCATCATCCACCTTTTTCATAGGAAGGGATCCAGATGATAGTTAATTTTAACTTACCCTTTCTCTGAAAATTTACCCTTCTAAAAATATAGGTGGGTAAGTATAAAGAGTCTATGTCAGCAAAATAAACAAGTAAGTAGCAATAATCCACATAATAAAAAAGATTGTCTACGAGGTTTAGTAACTGTCTCTTCGGTGCTGTATTTCCTAGTGATAAAATTAAGAGAAACATAGTTTCACCTGTGTCCCCTTCTCAACGCACTATAAAACAATGGTACTATTATAGGAACAGACATTTCTACTGTGAGGCTATGCGATTTTCCTACAATATCTTTTCTAGAGCTTAACTGTCTTAGGAATATGAATCCACTCATGTCAGGAAGCAAACCATTATCTAAATACCTAAGGTCAACAAAGTTAAATGAAATACAGTAACAGGATGCCTTAAAATTAACAGAACCATTCCTTTAATTAAAAAAGGGCTTCATTTGGAAGCTTATAAATAAATTAGACATTTAGTCACAGAGCAGTTCCAGAGACAGCCGTCAGCACCATTTGCTCCACTCTGACTGATGTGCTCTCTCTAATGAAACTCAAAATACAGGCTTTTAGACCCAGTCTCTGGGCACACCATGGGGAACCCAAGACCCTCAACACCAGCTTCTATTCCCAGACCTGCTTCCTTACCTGCTTGTACCTTCTTTCATGCCCCCAGGTAATCTCCTATAAAATAGCCATGTTATTTTAATTCATTCAGGAGACATGTCATCAGTAAAAATATTGTCAGTGAATCACATTTAAAATAATCTCACAGTGACATCCTTTACCAAGCGAAGACTCCTTTTGTCATATCAAAAGGATTTGCTATGTTTGATCTCTTTACTCAGTTTGAGGTTGCTCTTTTTCTTTCTTAAAGTGGGTTTCACCTGCAGCTTTTCAACGACTCCCATACGTTCCTTTTAGTCCCTTTTATAGTCAGTGAGTCAAAACAAAGTCCAGAGTTAAATCATGGACTCTGTTGGAAGGGGCAGCTGGGGGTTTGCTATTCTGAGGAAACTGTAGTGAAGGATCTATTCATGACGTCTTTCACATGCTAGCTATAAATCAGCACCTTGGAATGCTGGAAAATTTCCATTGGTTAATAATCAAAATCCCAGGAAATCATTTTGAGCTGGGACATGGTCATACTTAATTTTAAAACATGATGCCATCAAAGAAAGAGAACGACAAATATAAATATCCCACTTGAGAACCATTCATTCATCTTGTCTATTGGAATAACTAAATATTATTTTTTAAATATTCTGATTATAGAATCAAAAATGTATATCTATTCCTGGAGAATATTTTTGATGCACTGTTTTCAGTTGTCCATTCATTCATTCATCAAACTTTTTTGATTGTTTATTTGAACCCGGTACTAGTCTACCTGCTTGTGAACATCCATGAATAAAATAGACTAAGATGAGGGAAAAGAAAAAAAAAATCTGCCTTCGTGCAGCTTGTATTCTAACAAGGAGAAACATACAATGCACAATAAAAATAGTTAAGTAAATTATATATCAGAAGGCAATAAGTACTATAGAAGATAAAGATCAGGATAAATTGAATAGGGACCTGTGAAGGTTTGCAGTTTTAATTAGGATAGTCAGGATGAGCCACAACAAAAAGATGACATTTAAGCAAAGACTCAAATAAAAGATTTTTTCTCTTTCTTCATCCCTGCTGCTACTGATGCTGCTAAGTCGCTTCAGTCGTGTCCGACTCTGTGCGACCCCATGGACTGCAGCCTACCAGGCTCCTCTGTCTATGGGACTTTCCAGGCAAGAGTACTGGAGTGCGGTGCCATTGCCTTCTCCGTCTTATCCCTAGGAGTATACAAAGTTATAGTTTTTAATGTGTTTAAAACAGATATATTCAGGAAGGTTTGAAGCAGAATCCTCCTTGAGAGATGACAGGCCCCATAATCTGAGTTGACTATATTGCTGGCATTTATGCAGTTACTTGAAGCAAAGGTAACATGGCAGTAAAATCCTTATGGGGCTTCACAGGTGGAGCTAGTGGTGAAGAATCCGCCTGCCAATGCAGGAGATGCAAAAGACATGGGTTTGATCCCTGGGTCAAGAAGATCCGTGAAGGGAATGGCAACCTACTCCAGTATTCTTGCCTGGAAAATTCCATGGACAGAGGAGCCTTACAGTCCGTGGGACCACAGAGTCGGACATTACTGAGCAAGACAGCACACACATAACCCTTATACCTTACCAGTGCCACCATGCAAAGTGTGTGACTATTCCTCCCTTTGTTCCTCAGCACACATCTTATACAAATCTTATACATTTGGCATATCTATTGCTCACTTTTGGTCTCCAGAAGACAGGCTAAGATAAGAGGCAAATGATTCAGGCAGAATCATAGGACTGGCTAAAGACTTGGAGCTCACACGTGGGACCTGAACCAAGAAGTGGTTATTCTAGGGAAAGGGACATGAGAATTGTGTTACCTAATAGGTTTGAAATTAGAATGTCAGTACAAAGGTGAAACACAAGAACCCCGCATCTTAACCTGAGTTCATGTTCTCTCCAGGTTGGCACGGCTCATGTGGATGTCAGTGTTTCAAAATAAAGGCAACGTTAGAGGTTCACGAATGTGGTGGGTCCGCACTGGACAAGTTTCATGACAGGTGTTGAAGATGCAATCATAGCTGGATTTAAGCACAAAGCTAGTCACAAAGGATTAATGCATGACTAAGAAAACACATTACTTTGAGGCAGTGATTTTTGAGGGAAAAGAAAGAGAGAATGAAGAAAGGAGGAGAGAGAGAAAGTGACAGAAACAGAAGTAGGAATAGAAGGGGAAAGGCAGGAAAAGGCATTGGGGAAAAACAGTTCTAAAACAGTTTTTGAGAAATATCTAGAATCTGGTTACTAAATATATGGCGTCAGAGACAGACACAGAGGGAGAGCAATAGCAACATCCATAAATTCAGCAGATGTTTACTGAACACGCACTGTGGGCCTGCTTCTATATTTGGTATCGGGGAGTAGGGTATATGAAGACATATTCTTTCCCTGAGCCATTTTTAAGAAAGGAAGCACGTCCACAAACAAAACTGCCTTTAAAGGATGAATAGTTGTATAGCAGAAGGACATCCAGAAAGTCATTTGTCCCTGGACCCAAGATGCTTTGTAGAAGTGCTGATTTTCTTTTTTTTTTTTTTAAGTCTTTTCGGAGAGGAATGGTGCTGATTGTGAAATATGATTGGGATTTGTTAAGATTTTTTTTTCAAAGATGTTTGAAAGGGAGGAATATGAGAAAGGGGGAAATTCCAGGTAGAGCAATTGAAAGTAAGGAATTTGGGGGGAATAGGAAAGCTTCCATATATTTCGTACTTAGCAGTTCATGTCAATGAATGTCTTTACAGCCAGTGAGGTGGTGCCTGAGTAGGAGCTCAATTCCAAAATGAAACAATTTAGGTTGAGGTTAATATGACTCAGTTGCCAGGTTAAGAAAGCTGGTTAGAATGAAAAAGGAAGGCAATTTTTATGTATTTAGGGTTGATTAAAATGTTGATTGACATGTTTTAACAAAATGTATAAAAGTGAAGGAGTGGAGTATTTATCTATTTTTTACCACAATGAAAAACTAACATTCTAGAGACAATCCTAAGCTCTAGACATCCTAGATATGAGGAGTGGTAAAAAAAAAAAAAAAGCTGCCAAGTACATTATCTAATTAGCAGTTCTTTAAAAATTCAGTTTTCAAAGTATATAAGTTTTTATGTATTTGTATTTTCAGATTTTGAGCCAAGTATTTTTATTACAAATGTGTATTTTTTCCCACACAATCTAATATAAGAAATATCTCATTTATTTGAAATCAAAATTAATTAGATGCATTTTGTTTTTAAGATAATATCTTATTATTTCTGCTTAATGTAGCTTCACATGCTCCTTTAAATATTTAGTGTCCATGGTGAATTAGAAGAATAATAACTTATCAATAAGGAATATGAAAACAGGTAATAATAGCACATGAATATGAAGTTAAATTTACAAAGAGTTACATGTTTCTATATTTGGCTTTTTTTTGTACATCTATAAATATGAGCACTGAGCTAAAATAATGTTCTATGAATAAATTTTGCATGTCATAGTTATGATTCTTTATTTACAACTTCCAAAGTGATGAAATACTATCTGGGGCCTCAATTAGAAGAGTACACAAAGTCCCAGCCAGAGGGTCTCAGGAATTCGTGAAGAATACCACATAACTTTGTATTGCCTAATATAAAAGACCAGTTGTTCAATTTTTTGAATATCATCTATTAAAAAAAAATAATCAGTTCTTGCCAAACACAATAGGAAGCATCTTGTTTAATAGTTTATTAGGTCTTATATTTCAGCATGTAACATTCTAGGTAGTTCCAGATTTATTAGGGGATGTGTAATCACTCTCTAGTGACTTGTAGACCATTGCCTTTCAGAAACATCAGGGAAGAATTTTATACACCACCTCCAAACCTATTTTATATCATCATGTAACAATACTTTTGACTCATTGCTTAAGTATCTTCAATCTCTATCCCTAGTGATGATGAAGTGCTCTGTGGGAAGATGATGTCAGAGCATGGAGCTCATTACTTTTAGTTATATTATGGATAGGTAACTATTAAGGAATTTTAATATCAATTTTTAATGGATCCAGGTTAGTAAACAGCTGGTAGGACAAAATATAAATCCTCTCTGGCAGAATGTATTTAGTTGACTAAGGCCTTACTAAAGTCCAGGGTTAGAGTTCCAATGAACATGAGCTCACAAAAATCACAGTATAGGCAAGAAACAGCACCATGTAAGAGTCAACATGTATAACAAAACAGAACTATAGCTACATAGACATCAGATGTGAATCAGAGGTTTTAGAAAGGGAGCTCTGTATAAAATTATATTACTATAAGTATATATTTATGACTTGAGAGGGGAAAATAAACAGAAAATGTATGAGACCCAATATCATAAAAATATTTAAACTTCTGCTGACTGAAAAAAAGTGCACAGCCTAAAAAGTGAGAATTATGTTTTAGTTGGGGCATTATTGAAGACTTATCCAGAATACACAATACTGAGCCCAGAATATTGCCTCTTAGTTATCTCTGAGAGTCTGTTCTAAAGAGGTAAGGGAAGAGCCAGGACACTGGAATTTTTGCAAAACAAACAAACAAAAAAAGAGTTGAACATGAAAAGATTACTGCTAATTAAAGTAAAAGCAAACATCCTAAGTTAATGAACTTAGCACTTTTCTCTGTATGAGAAGATGAGAGTCTGGGTTTTTTTTTTTTTTTTTGGGGGTGGGTGGGGGTGGGGGTCATGTTGCTGGGCCTGTGGGATCTTAGTTCCCCAACCAAGAATCAAATCTGTACCCCTGCTTTGGAAGTACAGAGTCTTAACCACTGGGCCATTAGGGAAGTCTCCTCTTTTTAAAAAAATCTGGGCTTAATGAAATTATTCCTTTGATACGCTTCTTAACTAAGTAGGGCCAGTGTCTGTTTTCCTCCATCCTGAATCCCCCTAGGGTGTACTGTCATCGAGGGTGGCCTCAGTGGCTGATAGCTTGATAGCCCCAATGTCCTTTGCTTACTGATATGGCAAGGTGACATTTTTGTCTATGGTTCTGAAAACAATATATTAACTAAATAAGAGAATAGAAAAATAGCAAATATTATAGCACATGTAACCAACAAAACATTAATATCCAGGATATATGGGAAGCATCTATCAAATAGACAACCAAATTTAAAACTGGGCAAAGTGTCAGTTTCCATTTCAGTTCAGTCACTCAGTAGTGTCCAGCTCTTTGCAACCCCATGGACTACAGCACACCAGGCCTTCCTGTCCATCACCAACTCCCAGAGTTTACCCAAACTCAGTCTACTGAGTCAATGATGCCATCCAGCCATCTCATCCTCTGTCATCCCCTTCTCCTCCTGCCTTCAATCTTTCCCAGCATCAAGGTCTTTTCAAATGAGTCAGCTCTTGACATCAGATGGCCAAAGTTTTTGAGTTTCAGCTTCAGCATCAGTCCTTCCAGTGAACATCCAGGACTGATCTCCTTTAAGATGGACTGGTTGGATCTCCTTGCAATCCAAGGGACTATCAAGGGTCTTCTCCAATACCACAGTTCAAAAGTATCAATTCTTTGGCACTCAGCTTTCTTTATAGTCCAACTCTCACATCCATACTTGACTACTGGAAAAACCATAGCCTTGACTAGATGGATCTTTGTTGGCAAAGTAATGTCTCTGCTTTTTAATATGCTATCTAGATTGGTCATAACTTTCCTTCCAAGGAGTAAGTATAGGAACCAAAACAAAACTATAATTTATAATAATCATATAAAAATGTGAATGACACTATTATTGATAAAATTGACATAATAATTAGGCATAATATTTTCCATCAGACCATCAGAATGTAAAAACTTTCTGCAACGAACTTCCATTTGTGAAAAAGTGAAAGTTAGCTGCACAGTTGTGTCCAACTCTTTGCAATTCCATGGACTGCAGCCTGTCCCACACTTCTGTCCATGGAATTTTCCAGGCAAGAGTACTGGAGTGGGTTGCTGCTTCTTCTCCAGGGGATCTTCCCCAACAGGGATCAAACCCAGGTCTCCTGCACTATAGGCAGATTCTTTATCAGCTGAGCCACAAGGGAAGCCCCTCCCTTTGTAGGATGTATTAGGTAATGAAAGTGTGTTAGCTACTCAGTCATATCCAGCTCTTTGTGGCCATAGACTGTAGCCAGGCTCCTCTATTCATGGAATCCTCCAGGCAAGAATACTGGAGTGGGTTGCCATTTCCTTCTCCAGGGGATCTTCCTGACCCAGGAAATGAACTTGGGTCTCCTGCTTTGCAGGCAGATGCTTTACTGTCTGAGCTACCAGAGAAGCTATATAAAGAACTAGACTCTCTCATATGTTGTGGTGGTGAAAAAAAAAAAAGTATGATCACTTGGAGAGACAGTTTAACAATGTTAATCAAATTCAAGATTTCAATCTAAAAATTCTTATCAACTTTTATCTATTTTTCTAAAAGAAACACTAGAAGTAAGTACAGTCATCAATGATGGAGGATATGTATTAACGAATTGATTTTACTAGAGAAAAATTTTTGATTAAGATACTAAAATCTTTATAATATTGTTGTTGAATTTTTAAAATTTTGTTAAAATCTTTATAGCATTGTGTCATAAGCTTCTTATAACAGGCTTAAGCCAAAGAAAGTGGGGAAAACCACTGGTCCAGCCAGGTACAACTTAAATAAAATCCTCTATGAATATACAGAGGAGGTGATGAATAGATTGAAAGGATTAGATCTAGTAAACAGAGTGCCTGAAGAACTATGGACAGATGTCCATAATATTTTACAGGAGGCAGCAAACAAAACCATCCCAAAGGAAATGAGAAGCAAGAAGGCAAAGGGGTTGTCTGAGGAGCTTCACAAATAGCTGAAGTGAAGTGAAAGGCAAGGGAGAAAGGAAAAGATACACCCAAATAAATACAGAATTACAGAGAATACCAAGGAGAGACAAGAAGGCCTTCTTCAATGAACAATGCAAAAAAAAAAAAATAGAGGAAAACAATAGAAGAAGAAAGACTAGAGATCTCTTCCAGAAAATTGGAAATATCAAAGATGGAACATTGGAAATACCAAAGATGGAACATTGGAAATACCAAAGATGGGCACAATAAAGGACAGAAATGGTTAAGACCTAATAGAAACAGAGGAAGTCAAGAAGAGATGGAAAGAAGACACAGAAGAACTGTACAAAAGGGATCTTAATGACCTGGATAACCACAATGGTGTGGTCACTTACCCAGAACCAGACCTTCTGAGTATGGAGTCTACTAGGTCTTAGGAAGCACTGCTGTCAGTAAAGCTAGTGGAGGTGATGGAATTCCAGCAGAGCTATTTAAAATCCTGAAATATGACACTATCAAAGTGCTGCACTCAGTATGTCAGCAAATGTGGAAAACCCAGCAGTGGCCACAGGACTGAAAAAGGTCAATCCTCATCCCAATTCCCAAGAAGAGCAGTAGTAAAGAATGTTCAAACCACCAGACAATTGCATTCATCTCCCATGCTAGTAGGGTCAGGCTCAAAATCTTGCATGCTAGGCTTCAGCATCATGTGAACCAAGAATTTTCAGATGTCCATGCTGGGTTTAGAAAAGGCAGAGGAACCAGAGATAAACCAGAAAAACATCTACCTCTGTTTCATTGACTACGCTAAAGGCTTTGACTGTGTAGATCATAACAAGCTGTGGAAAACTCTCAAAGAGACAGGAATACCAGACCATCTTAACTGTCTCCTGAGAAACCTGTATACTGGTCAAGAAGCAACAGTTAGAACCTTGTATGGAATAACTGACTGGTTCAGGACTGAGAAAGGAGAATGACAAGGCTGTTTATTGTCACCCTGTTTATTTAACTTACATGTACATTATAAGAAATGCTGGGCTGGATGAGTTATAAGCTGAAATCAAGATTGCCAGAAGAAATATCAAGAACCTCAGAAATGCAGACAATACCATTCTAAGGGCAGAAAGAGAAGAGGAACTAAAGACCCTCTTGACGAGGATAAAGGAGGAGAGTGAAAAGGTCAGCTTTAAACTAAATATTTAAAAAAAAACTGAGATTATGATATCTGGTCCCATCACTTCATGACAAATAGAAGGGGGAAAGGTGAAAGCAGTGACAGATTTCTGAAAAGGGCTCTAAAATCACTGTGGATGTTGACTGCATTCATGAAATTAGAAGACAATTACTTCTTGGCAGGAAAGCTATGACAAACCTATATAGTATGTTAAAAGCAAAGACACAACTTTGTGGACAAAGTTCTGTGTAATCAAGGCTATGGTCTTTCCAGTAGTCATGTACAGTTGTGAGAACTGGACCATAAAGAAGGCAGAGCACCAAAGGATTGATGCTTTCAAACTGTGGTCCGGAGAAAACTCTTGAGAGATCCTTGGACTGCAAGGAGATTAAACCAGTTCATCCTAAAGGAGATCAGTCCTGAGTGTTCACTGGAAGGACTGATGCTGAAGCTCCAATACTTTGGACACCTCATGCAAAGAGTCAGCTCGTTGGAAAAGACCCAGACTGGGCAAGATTGAGGGAAGGGGGAGAGGGGGGTGACAGAGGATGAGATGGTTGGAGAACATCACTGATGCAATGGACATGAACTTGGGCGAACTCCAGAAGATAGTGGGGGACAGGGATGCCTGGTGTACTGCAGTCCATGGGGTCACAAAGAGTCAACACATGAGGATGACTGAACAACAGTAGCACTTGTTGATCTCAAGGATATATATTGCATTGTTATGTATAGCCCTTGAGGAGGAACCAGAACCCTGCTGCATCACTGCACTGTTTCTTGACAGTCTTTCCTTTGTTTCTTCATTCCCTCAGTCTTCTAATTAGTAACTGTTTGAATCTGCCCTTTAGAACTCTGGGAATGTCTGCTGCTAAGTTGCTTCAGTCATGTCCCACTCTGTGCGACCCCATAGATGGCAGCCCACCAGGCTCCCCCGTCCCTGGGATTCTCCAGGCAAGAACACTGGAGTGGGTTGCCGTTTCCTTCTCCAATGCATGAAAGTGAAAAGTGAAAGTGAAGTCACTCAATCGTTTCCGACTCTAGTGACGCCATGGACTGCAGCCCACCAGGCTCCTCCATCCATGGGATTTTCCAGGCAAAAGAACTGGAGTGGGGTGCCATTGCCTTCTCCTGGGAAAGTCTAGAAGGTTGAAATCTTTTCTTACAAACAAGAAACAGTGACATGGAAATCTTTTGTATCTGGGAGGGCCCCATAGGGTCCTGCTTGCTTTCAGTACTGTGAGTGGCATGTCTATATGCTGAAGAGTTGTAAAAGCTGAGGGGCCATGGCAGCAGGCCCAACCCTCAAGGTGTTACATCACCACCCACCCCACCCCACCCCCCACCCCGCCTGCCCCGCGCCCCGCCCACCCCACCCCACCCCACCCCACCCCACCCCACCCCACCCCACCCTACCCTACCCCACTCCGCCCCACTCTGCCCCCCCCGCTGGCAGCAGCAAAAAAAATTGTAAAAGCTGTAAAGAGTTAGGTTTAAGTTTTATAATAGCAATATAAATGAAAAACTATTATATTAAAATATGGCTGTTAACTGGCCATTTGTTGTTATTTGATTCCACATTTTGTAAAATAATACTGTAATTTCAATTTCTACTTTGGTGGACGATTTTTAGAGATTTGCAAGTTTAACAAATATCAGTGAATAAAGTATTTTAGAAGAGATTAATGTAAAATCCTGTAACTTGAAATAAAATCTTTTTTAGGACACAACTCAATCTATGACAGAGCATTTTGTGAAGTACAAGGTCTAGATTCTTTCACAGGTTTAAAGAATGAATTCAGTGTTCATCATTTATCACCAAGCAATCTGGATTGGGTCCCAGTGGCTATGGGATGTTTGCATTTCGATTTGCTCTTAGTAAACAACTCAGTTATCTTTAAGTGATATTGGAAATTGTTAATGGCGTAGAGAAGGTTCTCATTAAATATAAACCAATAGGCTAAATTTCTATAGAGACTAGGCCATAACATAGGATAAGAAGTGATAGGAAATGGATTCTGGGGCAGAAAAAAGGTTAACAAAAGAAGACAGATCATGAATAAAACCAATTGTCTAAGAAGCATAGGCATCTACATTTTGGGGAAGGATGTTAATACCAATTATGTGTCAGACACAGGTACTGACAATGCAAGGATGTATAAAACATCCTCTCTCAACTCCGGTCTTAAAATTTGAGTTTCTCAAATCACCCTACTAGCATGATTATTGGGAGAAGGCAATGGCACCCCACTCCAGTACTCTTGCCTGGAAATCCCATGGACAGAGGAGCCTGATAGGCTGCAGTCCATGGGGTCGCTAAGAGTCGGGCACGACTGAGCGACTTTCCTTTCAATTTTCACTTTCATGCATTAGAGAAGGAAATGGCAGCCCACTCCAGTATTCTTGCCTGGAGAATCCCAGGGACAGAGGAGTGTAGTGGGCTGCTGTCTATGGGGTTGCACAGACTCAGACACGACTGAAACGACTTAGCAGCAGCAGCATGGTTATTAAAATGCAGATTTCTCAATGCAACCTACAGCTTATAGTAAAATGTAGCTTACCTCTTTGATTTAGATTCTGAATAACCATGCATTTTAATAAACTTCCCAAGTGATTTCTTTGCACTCTGATCTAGTTTGGTAAACAATATTATCTTGGATTTTTGTCTGCTAAGGGAAATAGCACTGAGTTCCAGCAGTTCATCAGTACTAAGATTGATCCTGTATTTGGAGAGAGGCAGGAGTTGGGCTGGAGTGGGATCAAAGTTTGAGTTTTGGGTACAGGCCAATCAATGTGAAAATAACTAACAATATAAAGCACAAGAATGCAAATTAAAAGTACCATAAATTCTAGATTAGCAAAAATTATCTTTAGACAGAGAGAAACAGGGAAATAAATTCTCAAACAGATCCTGGGATCCTACCTCTCTCCCCATTATAGTCATTCAAGGAAATATGTTGTAGCTGTTTGTGTGAGTGGAACAGTTTTGCAACATCTGGGTTGAGTTAATTTATTTAGCAAATTATGGTTGAGCATCTCTTATAGACTAGGCTCAGAAGACACAAATATGAATTAAGACTATAATCTTGCTCTCAAAGAGCTCAGAATTTATAGAAGATGGATATAGATACAAATGCAACCCCTCATGGGACTAGCCCACTAGGCTCCTCTGCCCATGGAATATTCCAGGCAAGAATACTGAAGTGGGTAGCCATCCCCTTCTCCAGGGGATCTTCCCAACCCAGGTCTCCCACACTGCAGGCAGATTCTTTACCATCTGAGCCACCAGGGAAGCCCAGTAGGGCTATAGAAGTCATTATTAATTTATTCAAGCCATACATTAATAAAATGACTACAGGACACCAAGCCCAGATATATCATGATGAGCAAAAATGTGGTTCCTGCTCATATGGCTCTTTTCTGCTGGTAAATAAAGTAGGTAATTACTATATAAAGTGATAAAATAAATAATGACAAATTGAGAGTAAAGGAAGAAAATTGGGTGTATGAGGTGGCTGTGGAATTACTGGGGACAAAGGAACCATTTACACATAATCTTTAAAATTGAATTTCTCTCTAGATTTCAGAAGAATTCGCTAAGTCTGACAAATTATTTTCTATTTATGTGTCAGTAGTCTGTCAAATGATTGTATTAATAGAGGTGATATCAACTCTCTTTTCCTGTTGTATTTTTAAATTAACTTAGTCCTAAAGTAAGCACC
Source organism: Nanger dama (assembly GCA_917880005.1). Classification (NCBI taxonomy): domain Eukaryota; kingdom Metazoa; phylum Chordata; class Mammalia; order Artiodactyla; family Bovidae; genus Nanger; species Nanger dama. The sequence continues at coordinate 30,155,125 of CAKJTW010000010.1, read as the reverse complement.
AGAGGCTGACAGTTCTGTGAGAGAAATGTTTTGACCATGTACTTTCATTTCATTCAGGTTAAGCTTACTTTTTTTTAGACCAGCTGGTTATTATTGCTTACATTGTTAGTCGTTATTCATATATATATACATAATCATTTATATCCTCACAGCAATGAAATTGATGTGTCTTCATGCCCAACACAACCTGGGCCTGAAGAGCAAGAGGACAAGTCAAATCATATTTAATTAAACCAATATAACAGAAATCTCAGCTCTAGATAAGGTGAATAGCTGTTTTTTAAAGAATAAATGGGCTGGGGCTTCCTGGTGGCTCAGAATCTGCTTGCCAGTGCCAGAGATGCAGGTTCAAGCCCTGATCTGGGAAGTTCCCACCTGCTACAGAGCAGCTAAACCCATGTGCCACAGCCCCTGAGCCTGTGCTCCAGAAACTGCAGCTCCTGCGCCCAGGGGCAGCAGCTACCAAGGCCCACACACCCTGAGCCCATGCCCTGAAGCAAGAGAAACCACAGCAATGAGACGCCCTTGCGCCACAACTGGAGAGTAGCCCTGCTTTCCACAACTGGAGAAAAGTCCAAGCAACAACAAAGGCTTAGCACAGCCAAAAATAAATGAAATTATTTTTAAAATAAGTAAATAAATGGATCCATAGAGAATTGTTTGCCACATTGATGCCCCTCCCCCATGTAATCACTTTGAGAAATACAACATTCTACAAAATAGAAAATACCTAGACAGCCTAAAGAGAAGTTGGTATTCTGAGCCACTGGCATTAGAATAACAGATAAAATGATCCCAGGATGTTTTCTTCTGATGCTCCCTCAGATGCAACCCTTTCCTAATTGCACACGCAACCTTTACAAGTATCTATATGATGATTCTACATTGTGCTATGATTTATTTGTCTGTGTTATTCACAAGTACATAGCAATATATGGCTTGCTGCTGCTGCTGCTGCTAAGTCACTTCAATCATATCCGATTCTGTGTGACCCCATAGACGGTAGCCCACCAGGCTCCCCGTCCCTGGGATTCTCCAGGCAAGAACACTGGAGTGGGTTGCCATTACCTTCTCCAAGCATGAAAGTGAAAAGTGAAAGTGACGTCGCTCAGTCGTGTCTGACTGAGCCTACCAGGCTCCTTTGTCCATGGGATTTTCCAGGCAAGAGCCCAGTGTGGACTATATGCTCAAAATACTTGTTGAATAAATAAATTAATTTTTAAATACCAAGAATTATGGAACATAATTATAATTGTGAGCATATGAGAATATGCTCTTTCATATATGGACTCATGATAAAGTAGTTGAACATGCTGCTTTGGTGATGGACAAGTTCAGGTTAAATCCTATTTGGGTCACTTACAAATTGTGCAACCTTGAGAGAGTTACTTATCTTCTCTAAGCTCTAGTTTCCTATTCTTTAAAATGGTAAAGTTAATAATATGTATCTCTTAGGCATGTTGTTGGTATTGCCTAAAATATTACAGGAAAATAACCTATTACTCTGCGTAGCACTCAAAATGGCACAGAAATAGTTTGCCAGCTAGGGAAAGTGCAGTCCATAAAACTTCTATAAGATATATTTATAATTAGAGTGAATTATTTTAAATCATCTCTAAGATGTTTCCAAGTTCTTTGCATCAATAAACAATTATAAGTTCATCAATGCAAGATAAGTTGTCCTTGCATATTCAGTGCTACATAGATATTCAAAGAATGCAGTTTGTGTGAATACATGATTTTCCAGTTTTTGACAAGGTGGTTGACTATGGATTGCACCTCTAAGGCATAAATTTAGATAATAAGTTTTGAAAAAGAATTTGTATCAAATAAAGTCTGCTGTGTTCATGTTTTATGACCTGTCAATATGAAAAAACATTTTTTTAATAACTAAGTCTTGAAGAGTAAGAGAAACTGACCTATCAGCCTGAAATGACATCTGAAGCAAAGCATAAATGGCTTTTGGTTAGTCAATAAAAATAGATGAATGTCTAAACTTCAAAGACAATGAAACTGACTGTTCATGATTTCGCTCTTCCAAGCTCCACTGGAAGCTTTTAGATTTTTATTTTCATCTTGCTTATGTTTTTTTTTTTTCAATTCACAGTCTAAAACTGCACATGCTAAATCATCCTTACACATTCTCCCAATTCTCAATATAAACAAATCAAATGTTGCTTGGAAATGTTTACTATGCTTTGTTATTTACAACAACAACAAGATGCATCGATTGCAATAAAGACATGGAAACAAGCATTCTCAATAGACACACAAAGCAGTTTATGACATCCAAATGGCATGCTTGAAAAAGTGTTAGATTCATGAGAAAGCCTAGTGATCCTAGTTTTTATTGCTAAATTCTTCCATCAAATCTTCTCAGTTTTGATTCACTCATTCATTCCTTTACTTATCTATTTATTCTGTGTGTCATGACAGATGTTTTCAGCGTGCTTTTGACTTAATTCATTATCTTTGAGGGGCTTCCCAAGTGAAGAACCTGCCTGCCGATGCAGAAGAAACAAGAGAAGCAGGTTTGATCCCTGGGTCAGGAAGATCCCCTGGAGGAGGAAAGGGCAACCCACTCCAGTATTCATGCCTGGACAATTCCATGGACAGAGGAGCCTGGTGGGCTACAGTCCACGGGGTCACAAAGAATCAGACATGACTGAGCACACGTGAACATACTTGGGATAACATGTGAGCCTACTGTGTTCAGTGGGATGTTCCTGTGAAAAAGTCAGTATCTACTTTACATGGACTTTGCTCTTCATTTACAGGAAGCAAAGGAAAGAAGCTTACACATATGCTGTATACAGTATACATGTATATGGATAACAGCTCAGAGACTATCCTATGTCTTCATTTTTTTTGTTTTTTTTTTTTAATACTTTATTCTACGTTACAATACTGTATTGGTTTTGCCATACATTGACATGAATCAGCCACAGGTGTACACGATCTCCCAATGCCAAAGCCCACTCCCACCTCTCACCCCATATCATCTCTCTGGATCATCCTGTGCACCAGCCCCAAGCATCCTGTATCCTGTACTGAACATAGACTGGCGCTTCGTTTCTTACATGATAGTATACATGGTTCAATGCCATTCTCCCAAATCATCCCACCCTCTCCATCTCCCTCAGAGGCCAAAAGTCCATTCTATACCTCTGTGTCTCTTTTGTTGTCTCACATACTTGAAACACCAGACACACGGAGAAGGAAGTCCACCAAAAATAAATGATTTTCATTACTTTTAAGAAAAATTTTGAGAATCCAGAATTTTTGCCTGTCTTTCCCCATCCACCCCTGTGATCAAAGCAGCTTGTGAAGTGTTACTAATTCCATACTCTTAGAAAAAAAGCAACAAACTTCTTTGACAAGGCAGCTGAAGATCATTATGAACGTGTTGCAATGGGAGGAACAAACAGTATCGGTGTATACAAGCCCACGGACAGATGTAAGAAGGAAAAAATTATAGAGCTTCATCTTGGCCATAGTGACATATTTTAACTTGATATCTGTCTAGTCTTTGGGGTGAAAATATTGTAGGAGAGACTATTAAGAGTGGGAAAAAAAATCTATGAAAGCTGTTTCTTTTCTCCCTGAAAATGAAGGGCATCAAATGTGAAGTTATTTATCCACATAATAACTTAAACAGTGTTCTAGTTGTGCTGTAACATAAACAGTTTGGCATCAGAACCTATAATTTCTTAAAGATAACAAAAGAAGACTCATACATAATTAAATGTTTTCAGTCAGTTCAGTCACTTAGTCATGTCTGACTGTTTGCAGCCCCCTGGACTGCAGCATGCCAGGCCTCCCTGTCCATCACCAACTCCCAGAGTTTACTCAAACTCATGTCCATTGAGTCGGTGATGCCATCTCACCATCTCATCCTCTGTTGTCCCCTTCTCCTCCCTGCCTCAATCTTTCCCAGCATCAGGGTCTTTTCAAATGAGTCAGCTCTTTGCATCAGGTGGCCAAAGCAGGTTACAAACAGTAACAGTTCTTACAAAATACACCTGAAAATCATTAATTAAACAGTACATCACAGTTTTATCTCTGGGGCTACATAGGTTTTTTTCCCCATGTTTTCTATCTCTTTTATAACTACAAATGTGTTTGAGGCAAGAGTCTAGAAGATTTTGAGATGCTGTGGAAGGATGGAAAGTGAATTTTTGTTGTATAATATTTACCTTTTGCTCACTGTCTTTATCTGACATTTTTTAAATTTAGCTCAAATGGACTTAAACGTGAAATGGAATGATAGAGATGTGTTCATGCATCTGTTCACCAAACCAGCATTTATGGAGCACCCACAGTGTACCAAGCCCTGTGAAAGGCACTGGGCATCCAGTAACAGCAGGACAGAAATGGGTCTGTCCTCACAGCATTTACCATGTAGCAGTAATAACTCACATTTCTATTGTGCTTTCACAGTATGTAATGCATTTTTATAAACATTTGTGTTATCTACTTCTTATCCTTTGAGATAAGTGTTATTATTCCCAACATGTAAATGAGATTATTGAAACTGGCACACTTTAAGGCTAGGAGGTTCAGAGATAACTACAGATATGTACAGAGGATATTCAATCTCAAAAAATAGCCATTTATATATCTTTAAAAATGTTTTACTGGCATATGATTGGTTACAATATTTTATTAATTTCCACTGCAAACCAAAGTGAATAAGCTATACGCATACATATATCCTGTCTTTTTGAATTTCCTTCCCACTTAGGTCGCCACCGAGCACTGAGTGGAGTTCCCTGTGCTCTACAGTAGCTTCTCAATAGTATCGCTAGTGTGCGTAGGTCAATCCCAATCTTCCAATTCATCCCAACTCCGCCTTCTCCCCTGGCATCCGTGTTTATTGTACATACTGCTACAGTGAACATCGGAGTGCATGTTTCTTTTAAATTATGGCTTTCCCCAGGTATATGTCCAGTAGCAGGATTGGTAGGTCACATGGTAGTTCTATTTTTGCAAACTCCATGTTATTCTACCTAGTGGCTGGACAGCCACATGTAAAAGAATGAAATTAGAACATTCCCTAATATCATGCACAAACATAAAATCAGAATGGAATAAACACCTAACTGTAAGACTGAAGTAAAGTGAAGTCGTTCAGTCGTGTCCGACTCTTTGCAACCCGTGGACTGTAACCCACCAAGCTCCTCCGTCCATGGGATTCTCCAGGCAAGAATACTGGAGTGGGTTGCCGTAAGGCTAGATACTATAATACTCTTAGAGGAAAACATAGGCAGAACACTCTTGGCATAAAGTACAAGATCTTTTTTTGATGCCGCTCCTGGAATAATGAGAATAAAGACAAAAATAAACAAATGTGACCTAATTAAACTTAAAACTTTTGCATAGCAAAGGAAACCATAAACAAGACAAAGAAAGTAACCCTCAGAATGGGAGAAAATATTTGCAAATGAAGCATCTGACAAGGGACTAATCTGTAAAATGTACAAGCAGCTCATGCAGCTCAGTATCAAAAAAATAAATAAATAAAAAATTTAAAAAATGAGTAGAAGACCTGAATAGTCATTACTCCAAAGAAGACATACAGATGGCCAACAAATACTTGAAAGGATGCTCAACATCACTTATTATTATAGAAATGTAAATCAAAACTACAATGAGGTATCCCCTTACACCTGTCAGAATGGCCATCATCACAAAATCTACAAACCATAAATACTGGAAAGGATATAGAGAAAAGGGAATCCTCTCACACTGTTGAAAATGTAAATTGATACATCCATTTATAGTTTATTGCGCTTAATGGTTCTTCCAGTAAGATTTCAATCAGGAGACAAGAAACATACAGTAACTTTAACAGGGAAAGTTTAAAACAGGGAATCATTAACTATAACAGGAGATAGGAGCAAAGAGAATTGTGCATAAAGCAGTAAAGAAAACTCTAAGGAATACAGAAATAGAAGATATAGAAAGCAACCACAACCTCTAGAGGTAACACAGATCACTCAAGAAACTAACAAATATAGAAAGGGTCCTCTGCCCTGTAAGGCTGGGATCCAGACCTCCCTGGAGAGTGCACTACTGAGGCCCACCGGATGGCAGAGAAGTTCATAGAGGGGCTGCACTGGGAAACTGGGGAATCACCTGCTGGGCCTCTGAGGGAGGTACCATGGAGAGGTACCATATGCCCTGGCCACAAAGCATTATAGGAAGCTGCCAGGAGAGAGGATGCACAGAAAGCAAGAGCTGTTTCTCTTCCAGGATCCCTCCAGGGTTCTCTGCTGATGACTTACCATCTTGCCAGCTGGCAAGTGAAAGATGTTCCAGCATTGCAAGCAGAGCCACCGAGGGTAGATTTGGAGCTTAGAGGAATAAAATGATAAATGACACATTGGTATATCAAGAACATTTGGATGAATTACATAATGTCATTCATTTGTCACAGTTCACTAAGGGGATATTTTATTCTTCCCTAATGGATTAAATCATTTTTTAAAATATATTTCATCTATTTATTTCTAAAGGATAAAAAATTTTGAAATTACTTTGCCCGTTACTATAAAAAGTAAGACTTACAACCTGGTAATCAAAAGCATTGAATTGGGCACTGGACAGTTTGGATCCAATTTCTGTTAGACTTTGAGCAAAATATGTTGGGAAAAATATTTAACCTCTCTCTAAATTTTGGTTTGTTTGCTTTTAAAAAAGCAAACTTACTACATATACTTCTTATGAAGATTATATTAGATGATGTTTGCAATATATTTGGAATGCAGCTGGCACATACATATGCTCACTTGCTGTTATTGTTATTATTTGCTGCTATTATTTTCATATATTATTATTATTTCTTCCATTACAAATCTTAAATATGTAGGATAAAAAATAAAAAGTCTTATAAGCATCCTAAGAAGAAAATCAGTCATATACAAAGTAACACTGTCAAGTTGCACTGAATTTTTCTCCAACCTATGCTCTGCTAGAAAACAGTAGCATGATGTATGCAGGTTTGAGGGAGAAGAGATTATTAATAAATAATTCTATAACAATCTAGTTGTTTCTAACATCTTGACTATATAGGCAGTAGAATCCTAGAGCTCCAGTGGTTAAGACTCCATGTTCCCAAAGCAGGGGGCACAGGTTCGATCCCTTGTCAGGAAGATCCCACATGCCACATGGTGCATCACACACACACACACAAAAGAAAAAGAGAGAAAAAATTCTAGCTACAAAGTTTCTTCCACTTCTATATTTTCAATGGCAGATGACAGCATGCTTATTTGAAAAGCATTCATGAGGCTTATTGTTTTGTTAATGTTATAAATATGTGATTTTCCATTGTGAGATAAAGCTAAAAAATATAAAAATTACTGATATTCCTACCATGGAGAAGCAGGTGTATGTCCTCCTAGTTTTTTCTCAATAGATACACATGTAAAATAACATGTAGAAATATACATTTTTAGAAATTATGTTCCACCATATGTGTGGTGGTATTTGGTTTTCCTTTTATTAGTTATAGTAATTTTTGAAGACTTTTAAGTATATAGTAATGCTGCTGAATAGTGATTGGTTTACTTCTTCCTAATCATTTGTCTCATATTTATTTTTCCTACCTTATTACACTGGCAAACACTCCAGCATGATGCCAAGTGGGAAGGATAAGAGTAGACATCCTCATCACAATCTTAATAAAGACAAAACATTCACTTTCCATCATTAAGTGTGATGTAGGCTACAGAATTTTATGTACATGCTGTTTATGAACTTTAAAAATCTTTTTATTCTTAGTTTATCGAAAGTTTTTCATCATGAATAGGTGTTGAATGTTGTCAAATATGGTTCTTTGGTTACCAGAATGATAAATTACTTAAAATATTTTAATCTACAATTATGGTGACTGACTTTATTTACTTTGGAGACATAAATGGATTTGCATCATTTTTCACAAAAAAATAAGGCACATGTAAACCACTGGGTATAAAATTATCCGATTTTTATAAAAAGGAGGATATGGAGATATATAGACACACACACATATAGATATGTGTTTATGCATATATTATCACTCACATAATGTGTCTTTTACATACAAAGAACATTTCAGGATACATGAAAATCTTGACAACAATGTGTTGCCCACATAAAAAAATGTCTGGGTGTCTGGACTCCAGAGAGATTTAATTTTATTCTTACTCTCCTGTGTGAAATGTTGACTATATGTGACTTTGAAAAAATACATGTCTCTATTTCTTATGGTTGTTTGTTGCATTTAGGCTTAAGTATTTTATTAGCATAGAATATATTTTTGAAATATAAGGTGTGACTTTGAAATGTTCTTTTTTTTCTTTTTCCAGTTATTTAGTTGAGTTTCTATGCTCTAGAAAACTAATTCCATTTTGCATGCTTGATTCAGAATGATTATTTTTATTCCACTAAAAGGATATTGATTTCAGTGCCAATTTCACTATATTTGGGTTAATGTAGCTTTATAAATTTTAATTTTTGTTGGGGCTAGTGTGTCATATTGGTTTGTCATGTTTTTTAACTCACTCTTTTCTTTAATTTTTGTATTTATTTTCCTGATAAAATTTGAAATTTGGTCACTACCTTAAATGTGTTCCTTGACCACTCAACTCAAAGTGTTTTCTTATTCATACTGCTGATTTATTCTCCTTCATCAACTTATCCTCTATATAGTATATCTATTTGGGTATTTACTAGGGCCCATGGATGTTTTGTTCATCCTATAAACACTTTATCTATCACAGTGCTTGATATACAGCTGCTCTATTAATATTTGATGACTGACCTCCAATGAATGAATGTCTGAGTGAGTGATTTGAATAAATTCATCAAATTCCAAAAAAATATACACTTGATTTTATTTCCCCTGCTTTCCCTCCACTCTTGACATTTAATGTCACATAATTTATTTTAATCTGTGATTAGAACCCTGAATTATTATATTTTAAAATAAGATGCTGTGAATACTAAAATGTTGTTTTCCATATATGCTTTTTCAAGGATTTGGGGGAAGTTTACATTCTTTTTTTTTTGGCTGCACTGTGTGGTATGTGGGATTGTAGTTCCCAGATCAGGGGTCAAACCTGCCCTTTCTCTTACAGTGGAACAGATGAGTCTTAACTACTGGAGTACCGGGAAGTCCTTGCTGCTAAGTCGCTTCAGTCGTGTCCGACTCTGTGCGATCCCATAGACGGCAGCCCACCAGGCTCCGCCGTCCCTGGGATTCTCCAGGCAAGAACACTGGAGTGGGTTGCCATCTCCTTCTCCAGTGCATAAAAATGAAAGTGAAGTCATTCAGTCGTGCCTGACTCTCAGGGACCCCATGGTCTGCAGCCCACCAGGCTCCTCTGTCCATGGGATTTTCCAGGCAAGAGTACTAGAGTGGGGTGCCTTACATTCAGTTTTATAACTGCATTTACAATATTTGTCTGTTTTTAACTCAATAAAGCTTTTATACAATAAATTTCTAATTCTTTTAATTCTTGATATGAATCTTTTTTGTAGGCTTACGGATATATTTTAGCAGCTTCCCTACTAAAGATATATTAACCACTTGCTTTGAGAAATTTTTTATGTATTGAAAATATGTCTCTATGTGCCTCGTACATATATAACAGGTACTTGTCTATAAAGAGAATTGTCCATTCAATCTATGTCCATCATAAAAACAAACAAAAGCAAAACCCCTCATACACAATATTGCACTCTATCATGGTACATAATGTCTCAGTGAGAACTCTGAGACTAGCTTATCTTTTTCCTTATTCATTATTTTTTATCTTTAAAATTCAAAAATTTATAAGGGCATATCCAGGTATCTGGATGAGCCTTTGCTTTTGTCTTCTCAGATCTTTCTTCAGCTTGAAAACTTTTTCTCTTCTTTTTAAATTTAATTATTTATATCCTTGCTATTTTTTTCTTTCTTCCCCTAAACAGTTATCTTTCTTTGATCATATCTCTGTCCTTCATATCCATCATTATCTAGGCCACCATTTTCATCTCTTTGATTTCACTCCTACATTACAAAAAATTTCTCAAATCTATTCCCATTTCATCGACTGGATTCATTTTTTTTTTCTTACATGCTCTTTGCTATCTCAACTGCTACTTTAATTTTCTATTGAATTTTGCATTTTCTTGCAAAAAGCCTTCGCTTTTCTCATTTTTTATTTCATCCTATTCTCTCCTTAATAACACGTATTATAGTTTTGTAGAGGCTTTTATTCATGCATCTTCTTGAGCACATCAAGATTGTAAATGTTAAAATGAAGACTATAACTGTAAATTTTTCAGCTATTTTAAAAATAAACTAATTCTCAGAATTGTTCTCTCAACTGGCCTCATCAAGTCAGTACACTTTTGCCTTCCTCCAGCAGCACCTCTTTATGACATCTTGACTATTTACTTTACTTGCACTGTGTTGAGACTGATTCAGGCTTGCCATTTCCTTCATATAGGGTGAGGGAATTTTTTCTTTTTTTTTTTTTTTGCCATCATGGAACACTTGGATCTTCATTCTTACCATAATTTTTTTCCATTTTCTCTTTGAACTACATCTAAAAGCTTTAATTTTTGCTCCGATCCCAATTTGCTGAGTAGAGGTTAAAGCTTCTACCTTCTACCTTACAGAATTAAACTGAGATTATCAGGTACAGTGGATAAACGTGGCTTTGTATGGTGCAAAGCATGACGAACTGTACAAAGTTCCTCCACCTACTGGCTAAAGTGCCCCTTTAGAACCCTAACGACCCGCCCCACTTCTCCATTCTGCTCTGAGAGCTGTAGTGTCTGTGCTGATGTGTAGTGAAAGGGGAGGAGTGGAGATGAGTCGGGGCTGACTGCAGCTTGCTCCAAAAGGTATTCACAGGATATAGAGAGAAGGCCTCCTAGAGGAGGTCAGAGCAACATGAGACTGTGGAGTGAGTCATTCTTTCTCTCTTATTTGAGAGAATTATGTGTCGCCGGATTCGGAGGGTTCTCTATGCAATGTGTCATCCAAAACTGTTATTCGTGTCTGTCACTCAGAGGGAAACCACTGTTGGGTATTCTATACAGACGGCAGCATATTTTCTCCTCTTCTTTCTTCTTTTCTCCCATTTTCTTCTTTGTTTTCATCTTCTCTCTTACACAAACATAGCATTACTTTAATACTCGAGCTCTCTCATTATTATCAATCCATGATATTTTGGATTGCTTTATTCTTTTTACTATTTTAATTGACAGTTAATAAGTGGCTTATTAGGAATAACTAGTCATCTGTCATTTTTAACCAAATTGTACCCTAATTTTAACTTTATCTGAATCAAATCTCATAGAGTCCCTAGAGTTCTTTAATTCACCTCCATCTTTGCTATAGAGAACATGTTTTATCCAAATTATATTTAAGGAGTAGAGATGACTCACATTCTGAAGTACCTAGTAAAGGACTATCTTATATTGGGAGCCAGGTCACCAGTCTCTTGCATGCAGATCCTGATGGTGAGTCAAGAGGGTCCACATTAGGCTTATTAGTCATGGCATTCCACCATCCTGTTTGCCCTGGACTGTTACAGATTGTGCTATTGTGTTCTCATAATTATTTATAGTGTTCTGTTCACTCTCTAAAGCATTCTGGTTTGCATGATAAATTTCATGATCATCCTATACGTCATTATGAGATACAATTTAAATGTCAGTCATATATCCTTGAAGGACTTATTCATGCTTCCTTAATATTGTGATGTAATTTTAATGGAATTAAACTTAAGCAGGTGAAAATTGCTGTTAATTAAATAGAGCTACAATGCAGTAACTAATATCCTAATTCTGCTTGCATGAAAATTGAATGGGTCATGTCATCAACAATGTTCAAAGCAGATTGTTACTTCATGTATGCTAGATAATAACACAGAATTTGGAGCTATATATATTCAAGTTCTTTAATTCTACAGATTCTAGACATTAAGTTCTTTAATTCTAAAAATCTTAGATTGGCCCCACTGGTCCAGGGATTATCTATCAGGTGACTAAAGTGCAGATGTCCCAGCTGTAAAGTTCTCACTCATCCACTCTTTTTGTCTTTAGAGTGTCCACTGTTAGTTAACTTTGCTGCAATGCACAAAAGGGGCTTTCCAGAGTCTACCTATTTTGCAGGCAGTAATCAAGACCATCTCCAAGAAAAAGAAATGCAAAAAGGCAAAATGGTGGTCTAAGGAGGCCTTACAAATAGCTGAGAAAAGAAGAGAAGCTAAAGACAAAGGAGAAAAGGAAACATATACCCATTTGAATGCAGTGTTCCAAAGAATAGCAAGGAAAGATAAGAAAGCCTTTCTCCATGATCAATGCAAAGAAATAAAGGAAAACAAGAGAATGGGAAAGACTAGAGATCTCTTCAAGAAAATTAGAGATACCACAGGAACATTTCATGCAAAGATGGGCTCAATAAAGGACAGAAATGGTAGGGACCTAACAGAAGCAGAAGATATTAAGAAGAGATGGCAAAAATACACAGAAGAACTATACAAAAAGATCTTCATGACCCAGATAACCACAATGGTGTGGTCACTCACCTAGAGTCAGACATCCTGAAATGTGAAGTGGACCTTAGGAAGCTTCACTATGAACAAAGCTAGTGGTGGTGATGGAATTCCAGTTGAACTATTTCAAATCCTAAAAGATGATGCAGTGAAAGTGCTGCACTCAATATGCCAGCAAATTTGGAAACTCAGCAGTAGCCACAGGACTGGAAAAGGTCAGTTTTCATTCCAATCCCAAAGAAAGGCAATGCCAAAGAATGCTCAAACTACCACACAATTGCACTCATCTCACACGCTAGTAATGTTCAAAATTCTCCAAGCCAGGCTTCAACAGTACATGAACTGAGAACTTCCAGATGTTCCAGCAGGTTTTAGAAAAGGCAGAGGAACCGGAGATCAAATTGCCAACATCTGTTGGATCATCAAAACAGCAAGAGATTTCCAGAAAAACATCTACTTCTACTTTATTGACTAAGCCAAAGACTTTGACTGTGTGGATCACAACAAATTCCCATCAAGAGATGGGAATACCTGCTTCCTGAGAAATGTGTATGCAGGTCAAGAAGTAACAGTTAGAACTGGACATGGAACAACAGACTGGTTCCAAATCAAGAAAGGAGTATGTCAAGGCTGTATATTGTCACTTTGCTTATTTAACTTAGATACAGAGTATATCATGCGAAATGCCAGGTTGGATAAAGGACAAGCTGGAATCAAGATTGCTGGGAGAAAAATCAATAACCTCAGATATGAACTTCTGGCAGAAAACAAAGAGGAACTGAGGAGCCTCTTGATGAAAGTGAAAGAGGAGAGTGAAAAACTTTGCTTAAAACTCAATATTCAGAAAACTAAGATCATGGCATCTGGTCCCATCACTTGATGGCAAACAGTTGGGGAAACAGTGGAAACAGTGACAGACTTTATTTTCTTGGGTTCCAAAATCACTGCAGATGGTGACTGCAGCCATGAAATTAAAAGTAGCTTGCTCCTTTGAAGAAAAGCTATGACCAACCTAGATAGCATATTAAAAGGCAGAGATGTTACTTTACCTACAAAGGTCTTTCTAGTCAACGCTATGGTTTTTCCAGTAGTCATATATGGGTTTGAGAGTTGAACTATAGAGAAAGCTGAGAGCCAAAGAATTGATGCTTTTGAACTGTGGTGTTGGAGAAGACTCTTGAAAGTCCCTTGGACTGCAAGGAGATCCAACCAGTCCATCCTAAAGGAAATCAGTCCTGAACATTTCATTGGAAGGACTGATGCTGAAGCTGAAGCTCCAATACTTTGGCCACCAGATGTGAAGAACTGACTCACTGGAAAAGACCCTGAGGATGGGAAAGATTGAAGGTGAGAGAAGGGAACAATAGAGGTTGAGATGGTTGGATGGCATTACCCACTCAATGGACAAGAGTTTGAGTAAGGTCTGGGAGTTGGTGAAGTACAGGGACGCCTGGCATGCTACAGTCCATGGGGTCACAAAGAGTCGGACACAACTGCTGAGTGGCTGAACTAAACTGAGCAAGGTGATCCCTCTCAAAGCATAGCATCCAGCATACATAACAGTGATTGGATAGAATGTATAGATTATGGTCAAGATAAATAATATATCCCAAATGATCCAAACATATGAAATCAACAAAATTGAACCTAATTTCCAACACTGCTGATTATTAACTTTTGTCTCTGAAGGAGTTCCTTAATTTCACTGACCCTCAGTTTCCTAATATGAAGTTGTGATAAAACCAAAAATCTTGGTGGTGTTGTGACAATAAAGTCTATATTTATTAAGAGAAAATTAAAGAAAAAAAGATTCACTGCTTTTCTTGGAAATTTGTACTATTGATGAACAAGAAAAGAAAGTGAGCCAAATGAATTCCCAGAGAGTGTCTATACTTTTTGTCAAGGATAATAGTCTTCAACCAACAAATGGTACCAGGAAAAGTAGAATAAGGGAATAAATTCAAGATAACTGATGACCTAGTAAAGAAGCACATAGAATTTTGAAATCTCCTAATCAAAACATTTTATATCAAGCCACCAAGAACAATACAATTATATATACATAAATGAACCTAAACTCATACATCAGTTTCCCCTCAGAAGATCTTTAGCAGCAGTATGACTTTAAATATGTCAGTGGTTCTTTTCTGTTCAATATTCTTTATCATTCACTTAGATAAAACATATATTGCAGTTTGTGAAGAGAAAACTATGGTAAATGGCAGAAGCAAGCTGGACTAATGGGATGGCACCATTACCATTCACTTAGGCATAAATTTTTTAAAAATAAGAGAATGTAATGTGGCTTGTCAGTAACATATGCAAAAAAAGGCTTACATTTTAATGAGCGGTAGTTATATGATTCAACAATAGCATATGTCTACAGAAAATCTCATGAACACTTTTTGATATTCAATATAAAATATCCAAACAAAACCTTTCTATTTTTCATTCACCTGTCCTCCAGATTATTAATCTTGTCTTTCACTGTCTCCCATCTGGTGTTAAACTATCCCTCAGGTTCTTAATTTCTGATCAGCACTGGAATGTCCATTTCATTATTATTTTGTAATTTTGATTTTATTGCAAAATTCTCCATATTTTTATATACATCCTATGATAGTTCCTATATTTCTTAAATATATAAATCATGATTGTTTTAAAAGTCCTTATCATCTAATTAACCATTTATTAATATCTGCTTTTTTCCCTTTTGTATGTAGAGACAATGTTCTGTCTCCTCGCATGCCAAGTACATTTGTTGAGTTGAAAGTCAAGCATTGCGTTTTCAAAAAACAAAGGTATAAAAATCTCCAGATGATATCCCATGGACAGAGGATCCTAGAGGGCTACAGTGCTTTGGATTGCAAAAGAGTCAGACATGACTTAGCAATTAACAACAACAAACACTAGAAAATAATAATTTTATTTATGTATTTAAATCAAATATATTTATTTCCTGAAAGGGCCAAAAGCTGGAAGTTTGAAGAAATATTATCTTGAATTAAACTTACAGAAACAAGTGAAGAAACCTATTACTACAGTGGAATGAGAAATCAGGCAGTTTTGAGTAAGAAGAGAAAATACAAAGCTACAAGTCCTGTCTTTGAATAACTGACAATATTATGAAATACTAAAACCATGATAGCATCATTAGCTTCTATATTCAAACACAAAAGTAAAGATTATTATACTTACCTTGTAGGTCAGTCTCCTCATGACTAAAACCGAACTGTTGTAATTATGGATCTAGTGCCATTTTCTTAACCATACAGCAGGATAAAGTCATAATAATAATGATAATTTTTAAATAAATATTTTTCCTAGATTTAGACTTTCATGCATATAATATATCGTTGTCATTTAGTTGCTAAGTCGTGTGCAACTGTTTTGCGACCCTGTGGACTGTAGCCCACCAGGCTCCTCTATCCACGGGATTTTCTAGACAAGAATACTGGATGGGTTGTAATTTCCTATTCCAGGGGATCTTCCCAACCCAGGGATTGAAGCCACATGTCTTGCATTGGTAGGCAAATTCTTTATCACTTAGCCATTAAGGAAGCTCCTGAGTACTATACACACACACACACACAGTCATTTAACCTTCACACCCATCATTTAAAGTAGGTAAGCTGAGTCCCATTTAGTTATAGAGAAGTAAAGTGAAATATAAACAATGTATGAAATTTGTCAGTTCACAGAGTTTAGTTGGTATCAAAGCTATGTTAAAATCCTGTGGTCTAAATCAGCATAGAATTGTCTGCAATAATAGGAATGTGCTATCACTGCAATGTCTAATACATAGCCACCAGCCACATGTAGAAATTAAGTACTTGAAATGTGCCTAGTGCAAGTGATGAAATAAACTTTCAATTTTATTTCATTTTAATCAAGTAAACTTTTGCCAGCAAATTTGGAAAACTCAGCAGTGGCCACAGGACTGGAAAAGGTCAGTTTTCATTCCAATCCCAAAGAAAGGCAACGCCAAAGAATGCTCAAACTACCGCACAATTGCACTCATGTCACATGCTAGCAAAGTATCCTCAAAATTCTCCAAGCCAGGCTTCAGCAGTACGTGAACCATCAACTTCCAAATGTTCAAGCTGGTTTTAGAAAAGCAGAGGAACCAGAGATCAAATTGCCAACATCCACCGGATCATCGAAAAAGCAAGAGAGTTCCAGATAAACATTTATTTCTTCTTTATTGACTATGCCAAAGCCTCTGCCTGTGTGGATCACAACAAACTGTGGAAAATTCTGAAAGAGACGGGAATACCAGACCACCTGACCTGCCTGTTGAGATATCTGTATGCAGTAAGGAAGCAACAGTTAGAACTGGACATAGAACAACAGACTGGTTCCAAATAGGAAAAGGAGTACATTAAGGCTGTACATTGTCACCCTGCTTATTTAACTTATATGCAGAGTACATTGTGAGAAGCACAGGGCTGGATGAAGCACAAGCAGGAATCAAGATTGCCAGGAGAAATCAATAACCTCAGATATGCAGATGACACTACCTTTATGGCAGAAAGTGAAGAAGAACTAAAGAGCCTTTTGATGAAAGGAAGAGGAGAATGAAAAACTTGGCTTAAAGCTCAGCATTCAGAAAACTATATCATGGCATCCAGTCCCACCACTTGATGGCAAATAGATGGGGAAACAGTGGCTGACTTTATTCTGAGGGGCTCCAGAATCACTGCTGATGGTGACTGCAGCCATGAAATTGAAAGACTTACTCCTTGGAAGAAAAGTTATGACCAACCTAGACAACATATTAAAAAGCAGAGACATTACTTTGACAACAAAGATCCATCTAGTCAAGGCTATGGTTTTTCCAGTAATTGTTAATGGATGTGAGAGTTGGACTGTAAAGAAAGCTGAGCACCAAAAAACTGATATTTTTGAACTGTGGTGTTGGAGAAGACTCTTGAGAGTCCCTTGGACTGCAAGGAGATCCCACCAGTCCATCCTAAAGGAGTTCAGTCCTGGGTGTTCAGTGGAGGGACTGATGTTGAAGCTGAAACTCCAATACTTTGGCCATCTGATGCAAAGAGCTGACTCATTTGAAAAGACCCTGATGTTGGGAAAGATTGAGGGCAGGCAGAGAAGGGGATAACAAATGATAAGATGGCTGGATGGTATCTCCGACTCAATGGATATGAGTTTGGGTGGACTCCAGGAGTTGGTGATGGACAGGAAGGCCTGGCGTGCTGCAGCCCATGGGGTCACAAAGAGTCAGACGCAACTGAGTGACTAAACTGAAGGTGAAACTTTGAATGATCACATGTGTCTAGTAGCTCCCCCACTGGACAGCACAACCCTAAAATAATTAGATTGTGTTCGCTTCTGGCCCTGAAAAATCTGTGGGGTGTACAAGAACAGTCTCCAAAGCTTTTTCTTAATCAGTTGGAATATCACTCCTTGACCTATTTTTAACAGAAAGTACATGTATATGGAATATTGTATATGGGAAAATGTAATGTATATACTAGTCTTTATTAGTAAACAATATGAATAGCTTACTTGTCAGCATTTGTATGCAATAAACAATATGTAAGTCAAGTGATTTCTTTAAGTCAAAGTGTGATTTTTCTCTTTATTTGGGCATCCTGTGAGGCTGTTATTGTACACAGTAAACCTATCAGAAGCAAATAATAGAAGAGAGGAAAGACAGAGGATGCTGCCTGTTTTATGTTTACTTAGAAGGTATTAGATGTTGGCATCATGGAGCTCAATTGCAATTCTAGGCGAGTTCTCCTACTTCCTTCCGGGTCGGGCCTCCAGGTTGTGCTGAGTAAGGAGAGTGGCAGCAAAGGACACCTAATATGATCCTCTCAGGAGCATGTGAGGTGACTCCTCTCCCTGGCCTGCTGTTCCTTCTGCCAAGTGCCCTTTATTCTCTCTAGAATGCCTTATCACTCCTTCCTCTCTCACTTTCTTTAAACAAGAGAGCACTTTCTTACTTACAAATATACCACAGCGGTGTTTTGCTTTGTATGTGAAGCCTCAAAAAGCAAGCTACTATTTTCAATACCTAAGAGCTGTTTGTAAATAAAAACAGTGTTTCTGCTTCCTGAAAACCCAAATTCCATCATAACAAATTAGAACACTTTCTCTACGCTTTATTTTCAGAATCTTGACTCGTAAAAGGTTGAAATTATTAAAACAAATGAAACCAATTCAAGGACTGTCAGTCCTTTGCCTCATCGGTGCTGGTTATTTTTTAGGCTTTGTTCAGAAGTGGAGAGCTGACTTGATGGTCCTGGCCGCAGAAGGAGGTTTGATTGACTGCACATGTGTTAATACCATGCATACATTACTGAGGAACTACGAGGCCGAGTGCCCTCAGAGACACACTTCTGAAAAGAGTAGTTGACTCAGGCCCCACCTATACAGAGCTCAGTTCCTAAAAATAGGTGCTAAGTTACATCCTTTAGACGCAGGGCTAAAATAAATTCGGCCGTCCCATCTACTTGCTTGATAGACCCTTCAGTGGAGCTGGCCTCCACTCCACCGATTGCTTTCAGGGGACTGGGAAATTTGCTGTACAAAGGAGGAAACTAGTCTGTGAAGAACTGTAAAGATATATGATATTTCCACCAACTTGGGGTTAAGTCTAAATATTGCAGAAGGTATGTGTTACGTTGTCATTGCTAAATGTCTACTTCCATAGCTGTAATATGTTCTTACTGATTGCTTAAGATCAAGGAAGACCACAGGTCAAATGTACTTGTTAGCAGAGGAAATATTCAGTCAGATTTTGTTCTTACGACAATATTTAGCATTTCTTCAGATTATTACATTTAGGGCTTCATCTATTAATCTCTTTACAGATTAAGAGTGTTTTTTATTTTTAGTATTAAAGAATAATGAGCCAAATTTGATAAACAGACATGAGTGAAAGTTATACTTCAGTTTTTAGCTAAAAGAGAAAACTGAAAAAATTAGTTCATCTTTTCTGAGCATAAACTGATCATCTATACAATGAATATCTTTAAAACTCTAAATTATATTTCTTAAAATTTGCTGAGGGAAAAAGAGAACTTAAAATATTCTCAACTGTTGCAACTTACTCAGAGAAATGTATGAAATGTATTCTTTATCCGGCCTTAGTTTGATTTTGTACTTCTTGCCCCAACAACAGTCTCTGGGAGTATTATTGGAGTAAGGATTAAAGAATCAGGTTCTTACATGTTTTCCAGAATTAAGAAAAGCGCAGCCAGTCGGATCTGCCAGCCCTAATCATAGTAACCACACACTTAAAGAGAGAAGACAGATTTTACTTTAAAAGTAGCATGCCCTATATACTGTTTCAAATGAATTTTTTCTGTCTTCAGTTGCCTGTGAACACCTTAATTTGGTCCTGTTGTGCCTTAAATGTTTAGAATGTTAGAGACTAAAGTGATTTGGAAGAGACATTATAACAGATTCTCTTAAATTAAGACACCAACTAAAAGCAAGGACACTTTAAGATTACATAATACAGGGTTTAAATTTAGCCAGCTGGTGCTGAACTGAAAGATATTTTATTTTTATCAGAGCTCTATTTGGTCACTGACAAGTTGGTGGTTGTTTGAATCATTTTAAAATTTTATGTACAGAGTACCAAAGGACGAGTAAAATATTTACCACAGCTACCTTCAGAACCATGAATTTTAATATGAAAGAGCACCTGTTTTGAGTTTTAGAAGCTATTACCATTGAGTGTTAGAAGCAAAAATACCGGATCAAAAACTGGAAAGTCTTGAATTCTATGCTTAAGTATTTCTCTACTTCTCTTTGATTCTTTTACCTTTTTTATTGTTAATATATAAACAAACAACTAGACCTATTTTTTTAAGTCAGTCAGCACTTCAAATGTCTACAATACGGCAAAGTGCCAGCTGTTTGGGGAAAATGTAGTCTGGAGTTTGGCATGAATGTTTCTGCATGAAGTACTAGGCATCTTTGATACAACTGCCTGCAACCACCTGAAAAATAAAAAAAGGCACTATTTAATGATCACAGAGAGCATCACGTTAGAAAATGTCAGGTGGGCCTCAAGTCTTCAGCGATTACAGAGGGAGAGAGGGTTGATTCTCTTTCTTCAAGTTGACTTTTGGGTAAAAAGACCACAAAGTTCATGTATAATTTATTGTTGTTTACCATGGATAGCTGTCTGCTAGTCAAGCATTTTGCCTCTCACATTTACCACAATTGAAAAGCTTCTGCAATTCAGTATTCTTTTTTATTTGTCTGGTAAAATATTACTTACGATGAGACAATTTGAGGTTGGACTCCTGTGATAACCTTGGAACAGGGAATTGATACTCGGTTCTTCTCTCACTTTCTCTCCGTCTCTCTCATCTCTTTCTCCCTCATGCATATACACAACTCTGGGCAGTAAGAGACCATTTTGTAACACTTATTTGTTAGCTCAAAGTCATGTGTAGATTCAGTAATTTATAGACCAGGGCAGCAACTTAATAAGTGCCTGGCAGTATAATTTTAAGACTTCTGATTGAACAGTCTGTGGGGAACAGTGCTTAATTGACAATACGTTGTCCTTTTTATTTGTTTTCCACCTCCTCTTTTAAAAGCATTCAAGTTACACTTTGAAATTTAATTAAATTGTAATTTGTTTTTTCCCTGCTTCTGAAACAACCACTTGCTCATTCAAATTACAGTTTCATCCTTTGCAGAGTGTGGTTAACTTCAGACTTTTCTGATTCAGGAATAACTATTTTAGAACACTGATTTATTCAATCTTTTTTAAGATTTTTAAAAATGTGAGCCATTTTTTAAAGTCTTTATTGAATTTGTTATAATATTGCTTCTGTTTTATAGTTTGTGTTTTTTGGCTGTGAGATATATAGGATCTTAACTCCCAACCAGGTATCAAACCCACACTCCCTGCCCTGGACCACCAGGGAATTCCCTAGGTAAATGGTCTTCATGTGACTGTGTAACATAGGATATTGTTGGTTTTCCTCCCTTATACCAAATGACTGATGTTTTCTAACACCAACCAGTTCTCCAATTCTCTGATAGAACTGGGTGTACAACAATTCATTTCAGTACTCATACTAACTTCCAGAGTTAGAGCAGAACCCACAGGTTGCCCCCACTTTAGCCTTGAATTTGGGTTACAACTCAAGAACAGTCAAATGGAAGAGATTTATAGAGTACTGTGTGTGTCTAGAGATGGTGCACAGAACTTCCATGCCCTGTCTGGGCTCACCATCAATCAACATGTTCACCAGCCTGGAAGCTCACCAAATGCTGTTGGTTAAAACTGAGATTTCATTATGTGGGGAAATTGGCTGAATCATGGCCATTGGTAATAAGATTCAGTGCTTAATCCCTCTCGCCCTTTCTTAAGTGGAAAGTAGAGCTGAATATTCCAACTCTCTAATTACTCAATTGGTTTTTCTGAATGCAAACCCTGTCCTGAAACTATCTATATTTCCCCCACAACCAACAGGAAGCCAGGAGTTACCTCATTAGCTCACATACCAAAGACACCATCAAATTCCAAGAGTTTTAGGAGCTCTATGCCAGGAATCAGGGAAAAAGGCCAAATATATTTTTTTAATTATTTCACATATGTCCCACAATATTACTCCTCTGTGAAATGCTACCTATGAACTCCAGAGTGAAATATTCATAGTATTTATTTTCCTAGTCATTGAAATCCTTCTTTTGCAAATTTAACTAACGTGAGTATTTTTCTATTTATACATTATAGTCAAGAAAAGCACAAAGAACAGTGACAATCAGACAATGTAAAGAACAAGTATTTTGCTTTCTTAAAAGAGTTGAGAGTCAGCAAATTCAATGAGTTATTTGTGTCAGTTGGATACAACAAATGACAGCATGGCTGTATTTAATGACTCCTGGACTCCATGGGCCTAAAGGGTGGCGTAAAAATAACCTGGCAGTGAGTAGTGCAATAGGTAATCCAAATTCCTGGTAGCGTGGCTGTACTTCTTAAAATGTCACAAAGAATAAAAGGAATTGGTCACATAGATAATACAAAGAACCCCACTGACTTATTTGACTTAACACTTTTAAGTTCTAGATAAGAAAACTGAGGCACAGAACATTAATCAGTAACTTACAAGATTTAGGCAGACAGAAGTAGAAACCTACTCTCTTGACTGTATTTTATTCTGCAAAGCTTCATGCAACCATCACTCCATCCCCACTCCACCCCAACAACTTGGAATACATTTCAAAGTACAACTTGATATAGTCTTTTTGTCCCAGGTTTTGTTTTGTTTTGTTTCATTTCATATTTCTCTCAAATTTAGGGTAAATTATGGAAAAGGAGACTTGATCCACGTATTTATACAACTTAATACATGGCGCTTGGTTTAACTTTACTAGTCATCTAAGTTTGCTTGTCATCTGTGCTAGATGAACTCTTCCCTACTTCCCCAGCACTTCCGCCCCATGTCCCCTGCCCTCCACCATCCCCGTCATTGGACACATCATTTTGCACTGTTGTTTTTGGCAGACCTTCAAGTAGGCTTGTGTCTTCTGCATTTTTCTAATCGTATGCAGGATATATCCTGTTGCCTGGTGAGCTGAACACTTTAGATATGTCTGGCTGTTCAAAAATAAATAATCGCCAAATTGCTCCAGGCATACATATGACTTAAAATGAATATAATACTAAAATAATTTATTTTAGGAAATTTTTGCTTGTCAAAGACCCAATTCCACCCAAATCTAAATATATCAGCATATGTGTTTCTAAATGCATTTACTTGGTAGTCAGCAACATAGAAAAGCTAAAAGAAAAAAAAAAATCATATCACCGTTAATTTTAAAAGCTAAGTCCAGTGTTATAAATGGTTTCAAAACATGTCAATGCTTTTCATGTAAACTTTCACAAATAGGAACTATAAATATAAAATAATGTTCAGATAATAATTACTTTATTTTCTTAGTAATTCATAAGAAGTTAATTGCACTGAAGTAAGATGTAGGCAGATCACCTTATTAAGTGATGGGTTTTTTTAAAAGCTATGTATATGAAGTTTTGATGAGTAGAGTCACATTTCCCCACTGGATTGCATTGAAATCCACAGGTGCTTTATCACTATCTCTTTTGTTGTTGACTGTTTTCAGTCCATGCAGTCATAACAAGAATTCAGCTTTATCTTATCTAACCACTAAGCCTTTTTGTCAAGTAATTATACTTCAGAAGTAACTACAGTAAGTAAGTGTTCCAGAGAAACAGGGAGAAATCTTTTTGTAAAGCTAAGGATCAGCTTTTATTTGTCGTACAAGCTAGAGTTTTTTATTGTCAACACAAGCATCTTATTATCAAGTTGGGAAATCCTGGAAAGAGACAAAAATAAAATTAGTTCCTTCACATTATTTAAGGGTGGTCAGTTCCAGCTTCAAACTTTGAGTCACTGCCTCTGCTGCTGTTGGATCCTGACCTAGACTCCTGAGTATTATATAGGATGAAAGTCTGCTGTGGCAACTGGGGTGCAGCCCAGCCCAGGTTCCAGTTGGAACACAGGGGCTAGAGCTAGAGGTGCCGAAGGCAGGGCAGTGGATGGCGATCAGCCGCTTGGTCACACCCTCTGTCCTCTGTGCCACTCCAGACTGCTCAGAGCAAGAACAGAACTCTGTTTTACAGCCCTGACTTCTGCGGTGGAAACTGTACTAGCCCCCTAGATCTCAGAAGACTCAAAAGTATTTATTTTGAGGAATATAACTGTATTAACTCATTGGGAAAGACTCTGCTGCTGGGAGGGTCTGGGGGCAGGAGGAGAAGGGAACGACAGAGGATGAGATGGCTGGATGGCATCACTGACTTGATGGATGTGAGTCTGAGTGAACTCCGGGAGATAGTGATGGACAGGGAGGCCTGGCGTGCTGCGATGCATGGGGTCGCGAAGAGTCGGGCACGACTGAGCGACTGAACTGAACTGAACTGATGCATGTCTGCTTCAGTCACTGACTCACTCTGGAACGGCAGTGATTTCAGGATTCATCATCTTTCCGTCATCCAGAGTTGGGCAACAACCACAAGTTTAACTCTATAAAGTATCAGAGAAATGAAATTTGAAAGGAAGCCATACGTTTGTATTTAAGTTGCAATCTTTTTTTTTTTTCCTGTAAAGATCCAGTTCAGTTATTTCAATTGTTGGCTCAAAACTATAATTTATAGTTTCTAATAGTTCACCCTTTAACTAGAAGCAACAAATTACCTCAAATTTCAATTTTCACTGCTTTTCTTTTAACTCATCATTTCAACCCAACTGGTCCCAGCTTCTCTACTATGTCATTTTGTTATACAATAACCATCTCTTTTAATTTGTGTTCCATTATGATCATGTATATACACGTATGTGTATATATATATGTGTGTGTATGTATCTGTATGGGCCTCCCCAGTGGCTTAGTGGTAAAGAACCCGCCTGCTGGTGTGAGTTTGATCCCTGAGTCATGAATATCCCCTGGATGAGGAAATGGCAACCTACTCCAGAATTCTTGCCTGGAAAGCCCCAAGGACAGAGAGGCCTGGTGGGCTATAGCCCATGAGGTTGCAAAGAGTCAGACATGATTGAGCAACTGAGCACATGTATATGTATACATTATTATACACAAGGCACAGTGTTACCCACGTCCCCATATTGCTTTCCCTTTAGTTTGTGTTCTCAAAGTCCATTTAGATGGTCAAAAAAAAAAAAAAATGAGTAGCAATGGCACCCCACTCTTGCCTGGAAAATCTCATGGATGGAGGAGCCCAGAAGGCTGCAGTCCATGGGGTCGCTAAGAGTCAGACACGACTGAGCGACTTCACTTTCACTTTTCACTTTCATGCACTGGAGAAGGAAATGGCAACCCACTCCAGTGTTCTTGCCTGGAGAATCCCAGAGACTGGGGAGCCTGGTGGGCTGCCGTCTATGGGGTTGCACAGAGTCGGACACGACTGAAGCGACTTAGCAGCAGCAGCAGCAACAGCAGCAGTCTTCGAACAATAACCAATAACCACAATATCATCTATAGTGACACTTTACCTTTTGTGTAACACTGCTTTAAAAACTTCTGTTTTGTAAACATTTGTACTGATAAAGTACAAAGCTATATTTTTATAAAAACTGTAGCAATAATAAACATTTTCTATAAGATTATTCTCCCATAGATAGCTGTATGGAGTTGATATATAAAATTTCATTATTGATAATCATCTTTATATTTTGAGATTAGAAAGTTTTTTGAAAATTTTTCAAAATTAGAACAATTTCACAAATGATGTGCATTGTTCTCTCTCTCTCTCTTTCTCCAGCCTTCTTTTTATTTCATTTCTCTTAAAGACCTGTGGAATATATTACTTAACCCTAACTCTATCACTATCCTTAAGATTTATGGAGTATCTTCAGTTTACCAAAATCACAAGAACATCACCTTCTAGAGCCAGAAGAGATCTCAAAGGAAACCCACATAACACTTTACTAGGAAATCAGAAAATGCTGTGTCACGTAAACTCTAACTAGTTGAGCACAGATGAAACAAGACAGTATGGGTTTGAATTCTGGCTCTTAAATCTAACCATCTGGTTGATCCTGGGTAAATTACTTAATCCATTTCTGTGCCTATTTCCTCATCTGAAAATGGAGATACTAATAGAATCTATCTCATAGATTACTGTTTTGAGGATTAAATAAATTCATATTTGTAAAATGTCTAAAACAGTAATGCCTGGTATACAGTAAGTGCTACATGAGTTTTTTTCTGTTATTATCATCATTATTATTACTGTCTAATATATGGGGTTAATATAATAACATTTATGTCTTCCCCAGAGAACAACTTAAGAATTTAAAGTACCAAGTTATCCTAGATGCTGCAAATTCAAAATAACACCATATTAAATAAAAACATTTTTAAAAGATAAAATTATCTACCCATTTTAATAGACTGTTCTCGTGTTAAAGGCACCCTTCCTTTTCAAAGGTGCACTCTTGAGCTCAAATTAAATTTCTGTTCTCTTTGGAGTTGTAGAAAGCTATTAAATATCATTTTTCTATTATAATCATTCCAACACTTGGAACTAATAACTTTTTGGTTATCTTCAGTGATGTCAATATCACATTACTTCAAGAAACTGAACTCTTCAACCACTTCAACCATAATGAGTCTGTCTCCTTTCTGATGGAGCTACTCATAGCCACACATTGGACCCCCTCATTACTTTGACTTAATTCTTAACTCTCAAAATACTCTTAGATCACAGTCTTTTTTCTTTTAGCTGCAACTAACCTTGACCCACAGCATAGTGTTCCCATCCTCAACACATCCTGCCCATCAGCCCCTCTGCCCTTTTGCCTCATCTCTCTGCATTTTGAATCCACTCAGTGTCTGAGTAAAGATGGAGGAAGAACTCTTACTTGGGAGGAAAGCATTGAAAGATGCAGCTGTGGGCACCTGTTCGTCAGGAGAATCTAAAGCAGAAAAGGCCAAGAGGAATCCAATAATGGAAGAGGAAGCAAAAGTTTATGAGCCAGTGAAATGGTACAATGTATCAGGTTTGATGGATGAAGCTAAGCTATAAACAGAAAAATAAATCACAAGGTCAGAAATAAGGAAAACTAAGAAGACAAGATGGAATCTAGGATGGATTAGGGCACACATTTCAACTGAAGCCAAGAACAGTTCAGGAGTGTTGGTGGCCTGGTGTTAAGCGCTCCTGACTCCAGGCTTCAGGCATGGGTCTAAAGCTTAAAGGACCCATGCCAGACCCAATGCCCACTCAGCCTGAGCCCATTGTCAGCTGCAAGATTAGAGATTCCATTCATCTCCCATTTCGTTTGTCCCCACATTTCTTGAGCTAAATATACCTTATCAAAAGCCAGTTCAACATTTTCCTCATCATCTCTAATATATTTGCCCTCATTCCCAGGTTGTGTGTGTGTGTATATATACATATATAGATATAGATATAGTTAAAGGTTTGTGGTTTTGCATATATGCTAATTCCCAACAATCATTTTATTCACTTTTAATTGACTGCATGTCACATTCACCATTATTCCTGACAATCCCAGATGTTCTCCATGTAATATACAACTGGAAAATTTGAAAATGAAAAGAAGTTTGTGAGTAATATTCTTTTTAAAAGTCACATTGAATTTTCAAAAGTATGGCAAGGTTAAGATTAAGTCTGAAATAGTTACTAGAGATATACATTGATATAATATGGATGAAACTGAGAGCTAATAGAATGTGTGTGGTAAGACAAAAACAGAAGACTGGGGATGGAACTCTGAAAAATGTACATGATTGGGTGTCAAGAATTGTGTGTGTGTGTATGTATGTGTGTTTCAGGAGACTGGTCACGATAGATGAGTATTATTTCTGTCTGATCTAAGCTACTCACCAACTCCACACTCAGTTTTAAGATTGTATAAAGCACACTGCAGAGAGTGCTGCAAAGCATCAACATTCTAAATTCCTCCTCCTGAGATACTTCCTGTAATAGCAAATGTTAGGCTCAGAGAGTTTCATGATGTTTTCCTCAGGTCCTGCACGGCTGGTGAATGGGGCCTGGGGATTTCTGCCCCATATGTTTTCCTTGGCAGGCTTCCAACCCAGAGCTGCACTGGGACAGTCTGAAAATCTCCTGAGGCCTTCCTCCTCAGTCTCATAAAGCAAACAGGATACTACTTGTGATTAAATAGTCCCCTACGTGTGTGTGTGTGTGTGTGTGTGTGTGTGTGTGTGGTATTAGTACTTGCGTGTTCTATCTGTAGTCTTGTACTTACCCACTGGAATGAGGAAGCTAGTTATTTTCTTCTGGACCAAACTGTGATGGAGATATGAATATATCTGAAATTTTTAGCTATAACACTTTTCAAGTTTCTTTCTGCAGATATGTAATAACAAGAGAATTTCTGACAGAAATGAAACTGGGCAGAAAGCCCAAAGTTGACTTGTTTCATTTTCCGAACACATGATTTTATGCAGTTTTAATTTCCACCTGCTCATATGGTGTCTTGCTGAGCATTTTGGGAGATGAGCTGGATTTCATTGTGGGAGACTCACAGGTTCACAGGCAAAAAGTTTATTTCTCCTCCCTCCTGGAAGCTCTAATCCCAAATTTCACATCACTGCTCTGCTTAAATAACTTCTGTTACAGAATTTGGAACTTGTTTTCTACTCTTTAAAAGAACTACAAGAGAAAAATTAAAATCTATCAACAGGAACCCTAAAAAGATGTGAACTGAATTTTCCAGTATTGTTGCAAGGCAAATTCATTCAATAAATGCTTACTGGGCAAGTTATAATGTTATATGTTAAATACCTGTGAAGCTGGCCATAGTCATCTCAACTGTCAATTTGCTTCTTGGCAATCTAGGAATTTTAGTTCCTGGTAATAATAAAAAGTGCATATAACCTGTTCTTTCAAAAAAAAAAATTAGGAGAGGCTCTGGCACTCATTGTTAGGAAAAGCACAAGAATATCATTCATACAAATGGATTGTATTTCTCCTATCCCCATATAAAGGCCCATGGGGATCATTTCTGGCCACTGTTTGATGACCAGACTTTGACATTCACATTGTGGGTGTGACTATTTTGTAAACTGATGAGACTAAGAGATTCTTTGACTGAAATAATGGTAAGCATGGTGATGTATGCTACTAGAAGACTTAAGAGATGAAGCCTCATGCTGAGTCCCTGGCTAGTGATTGTTAGTTCCTGTCTGTAGCTGTAGTTAAGTGTCTAGATTTTTAAATAATCTTGAAAAATAAACAAGGAGATACTTAACTTTATAGTCTGAGTTCCTTTTCAGGTAAGTTATCTTAAAACAGTAGAAGGTTACACTAAGTTGAAGTGATTTGTCCAGCTGCCTAAGGATTTTTGGTGCCTAAAGGGTATAGTCTTGGAAAGTGATTCTGTTTGAAAGCTGTAAAAACCTAGCTTCATGTGGAATCTTACAAAAAAGCACAATACATAATTTTTAATTCATTTTTACGTTTCTTTCCCGCCCCCTCCATAACCTCCCCCCTTACCGACCACCACACCTGAGTTTAAATATAATTGGTCTATCAAAACTTTTGTTTGCAAGTTTTAACTAATTCATTGTTCACAGATGTTACTGTCTTATCGTGCACAGAAAAGAGCAAGTTTCAATCCGAATAACATTTAGAGACTGATTTTTACACTTTCCCCTTTAAAAACAGGAGTGAAATAAGCAGCAAAGCTGAGTTCCACCACTTACAGGGCCTGATAGGATTAGGTTTTGAATCTGAGAGAACAGAAACAAATGCCAATGCCAAATTTTCAAAGATAGTAGCTATAAATAAATTAAGGGATGATGAGACTGACTGACTATGTGTCCCATGCGTATCTTAAGCAGGGAAGACTATTAAATTACTTCCACTCTTTGGACTGTTCTAGGACCAGGATATCATTAGGAAACTGACATCATCTCTTTCTTTTGAAATTACAGGCTGCGTTGATATGCAAAGGGTATTTAGGGCATGTTAATGGTGACAGGGACAGTAACCCAGCACCTGGTTGATTCAGTTTTGACGTAATTAAAATTATTATAGTTTTAATTTATAAACACCCTTGTTCTAAATTAAAAGACTGTTCAAAATGTATACAGTATTATCAAGTGTCCTTTGCAATTACGGGGGAAAATAATCAGAAAGGAGTCATGCCAGAACAAACATGTGACAAGTGCTGGCAACCTTTCATTTCATAGCATATTAGGAGAACCTAGAACTTCGGTAAGAGCTGTGCTTAGTCGCTCAGTCGTGTCCGACTCTTTGCAACCCCATAGACTGGATGGATTCTTATTATTTCTGCTTAACATTCACAATTTTATTTCCCTACCCAGAAACATTTAAATGATTAAAGATCACATTGTTTGGAATGCGTTCGTAGAATTTTTCTAGTATATCACTGCTCTGAAAGAGTGAATTTACTTCCAGAGAAGTCTGTTATTTAGCAAGCAAAACATTGCATTACTTAAGCATTTTCACTTTTCTCCTTGATTGCTTAGCCTTTCCAAATAATGTTTGGTAAGGAAACTGTGTGGAGTTAGTGAGTTTTCCTTTCTTTGATGAAGTCTATTAGCCATTTAGTTCAAAAAAAAAAGCCATATCAAAGTATGCTGTTATTTATGGACTTAGGCAGAGAAAGCATTTTAAACAAAGACTTACTTAAGGTCATTTAAAAGTTTGTGTAAATTCAGAGACTGAATTTCTCTAAGACAAAAAGCAGACTGAATTAAATGCATTTTGTTTTTCAAAGGAAAAGTATGGTTAGTAGGAGAGAAGCTGCCACAGCATCAATTGTCTAAGTCAGTGAGAATCAGAATTTAATGATTCAGGCTTTCTTTTAATGCCCTCTGTCAGAATAAATCTCAGATGCTAACCTTAATGGAAAGGGGAAAGTTAGAGGATGAAGAATTGAGGAATTCCTAAAAATGTCTGGCTTTTCCAGATTGCAGCTAGCATAGAACTGATTTAAGTAGTAAATAACTTTCTTACTCTGCCCAAGCTTGTTTTAAAGGTAGGCATACTGGGAAGATGTTTTTCAAAGCTGCAGATGATTAAAGATTCATCTGCATTTTATTACTGTTGCTTATTTCTGATCTGTTGAGTGACAACAGCATACTTGGAACTAAATAAAATAGTTCAGTACACACGAACTAGCTTTGCATGAAATTTTTCCAAGCCTGAGAAATAAAAATGGATTGTTTTAGGGAAAGAACACATTCTAAGCTAGTATGCAGTAAGAATATAAAAGGAATACATTAGGAAATAATGGGTGAGAAAATGTTAAGTTACATCAAAGAGGAAATGAGTTAGCGAGAGGTGAGTTATGCAGAAACATATCAACTTTGGAGAGTTTCTAGAGCAAAACCTTAGGGGAAAAGGGGGGTGGAAATCAATATAAGTAAAGAAATATACAGATCAAATAATAGAAAGAATACCTATATTCCAACTAACCAAATATAAAAACCCCTCTTCCTTTAGCAGTTATCAAACATCTTAGTAAAGTATTTAGAAGAGATACTTAGCAGAGGTACCTAGCAATGTAGAGGTACTTAGCAGAGGTACCTAGCAATGTAGAGGTACTTACCAGAGCAGCAATGGAATGATTCGTTAAACATGGAATCCAGGATCCTTCTCTTTCTTTGCCTTTGGAAGGTAGCAACAAGGATGGCAGAGTCTTAGGGAGCAGCCCAGTCATCACTACCTAACTGGTCCAGGCCAGGGATCACTGTGCCAAGCCCACTGCTCAGAGACACCACAGGGAAATAAAACATGTGAATATCTTTGAATGATGATTTCATGATTTTACCTAACGAAACAGAGGGCAGGGGTAAATGTGAGGAACAGTTTGCAGGGAGAAAAGGAATAGATCCATCCCCACAGTGTGATATACTAGAGTGATTTTCACACATTTCACATTTTCTAGGGGACTGCCCTCTTGTTTCCGGGTAAAAATTTAATGGTTCATTCAGTTCAGTTCAGTTCAGTTCAGTTCAGTCGCTCAGTCGTGCCCGACTCTTTGTGACCTCATGAATTGCAGCACGCCAGGTCTCCCTGTCCATCACCAGCTCCCAGAGTTCACCAAAACTCATGTCCATAGAGTCAGTGATGCCATCCAGCCATCTCATCCTCTGTCGTCCCCTTCTTCTCCTGCCCCCAATCCCTCCCAGCAGGCTAATGCCAAAAACACAGACAGACTAATACTTTGGATATCACATTCATTGACATTCTTCTCTTTTAAATACTTCTCTCCATTCCTGTGGCCATATGAACATGACTGTATACCTTCTTTGCCCCAGTCTCTCCCAGTAATTATCTACTCTTTCATGATCTATTGTATTCTCCTTGTTTCAAGTAACATGACAGATACTTGACTTTAGAAAGGATTGGAATAGCCTTGAGATTCATATAGATCAGTCAAGTCCTATCCTTTCTACTTACTAGCTTTGAGATTTGGGGAACTTTGTAACTTTTATTATTCTCAGACTTGTATCATCTCAGATTATCTGGATAATATTACCTAGGATATATAACACCACCTAAGGGAGATGGTGATGGACAGGGAGGCCTGGCGTGCTGCGATTCATGGGGCCGCAAAGAGCCGGACACAAATGAGTGACTGAACTGAACTGAACTGAAGGAGAAGGCAATGGCACCCCACTCCAGTCCTCTTGCCTGGAAAACCCCATGGACGGAGGAGCCTGGTGGGCTGCAGACCATGGGGTCACTGGGAGTCGAAAATGACTTAGTGACTTCACTTTCACTTTTCACTTTCACGCATTGGAGAAGGAAATGGCAGCCCACTCCAGTGTTCTTGCCTGGGGAATCCCAGGAATGGGGGAGCCTGGGGGGCTGCTGTCTATGGGGTTGCACAGAGTCGGACACGACTGAAGCAACTTAGCAGCAGCAGCAAGGAGACAGGAAGCTAGAGAACATACATTATTTACTATGTGCAAGATACTATGTAAAACTCATTACTTTAATCAGATATCCCTCAGTCCTCACAGGCATTCAAGTTCTGGTGTCATTTTCTTGTTATAGGTAAGAAGAAGGCTTCCAGGGGTTAAGAAATTTGCTTAAAGTCAAAAGTAAGTGTCAGAGACAGAATAAATATCAGGCTTTCTGGGTCCAGAGTAGATGATTAATCTCCCTTGGGTTTGCTCTCATGCAGGATGAAACCCAGGTAGAACGGATATAAAATGGGTTTCAAAATGAGCTTAACCTAGCTCTGTGCTGGAGGAATTTGCATATAGGTGGAAGGGCAGAGAAGTAGGGATGACAGAGAGATTCAACAATACAATGAAAAGTAACACATAAGAGAAGTGTAATTTTCAAACATTGGGAGAGCACAGTAAAGAGAGCTTGGGTTAAGTGGGAAAAATCTGAAGAGAAATTAAGCCATTATGAGGATACATGTGAGGGACTTTTCAACCCCATCAATATGATTCGTCTTGATCTATTTTAGTTCAGTGTCATCTCAGTATAAAGGAATGTGGTTTGGGGGATGGGGACGCGGTGTGTGTGTCACCAAGTTCCTTTAGGATTCCCCACCTCGGGAGGACTCCATCTGCTGCATATTCACAAAAGCTAACTTCCTTGGCAGGGCCAGCCAAATGGGAACTTTTTATTCCTAAGTCAGCGTGTGGAAATGATGCAAGCTGTTGTAGTTCTATTTTTAGACACATGGCCAGAGCAACACTTAGAGCACTGTGTTTCTTGAGGGTCACTCTGGGGTTTTTCTTTTCTTCTCTTTTCAAGTAGAGCAGGATTAAATACAACGGTGATTAATTTGTGCCCTGCCCTGAGCATTATGCGTGGTCAACAGTTGTTGTTCAGTTGCTAAGTCATGACTGACTCTCTGTGACCCCATGGACTGCAGCACACCATGCTTCCCTGCCCTTCACTATCTCCTGGAGTTTGCTCAAATTCATGTCCATTCAGTTGGCCATGCCATCCAACCATCTCATCCTCTGTTGCCCCCTTCTCCCTCTGCCCTCAATCTTTTCCAGCAGCAGGGTCTTTTCCAATGAGTCAGCTCTTAGCATCAGGTGGCCAAAATATTGGAGCTTCAGCTTCAGCATCAGTCCTTCCAATAAATATCTGGGACTGACTTCCTTTAGGATTGACTTGATCTCCTTATTGTCCAAGGGACTCTCAAGAGTCTTTCCCAGCACCGCAGTTCAAAACCATTAGTTCTTCTGGGCTCAGCCTTCTTTATGGTCAACATTAGAAGAGTAATAAATGTTTACCAAATGTATGCTGAAAGCCTTAAGGGGAGAGTTTATCAAATACCCTTACAAGAAGAAACTTTGATGGAATCATGCCACCACCTCCCATGCCCTGAGGCAAAACAAATCAATATCAATGAGAGCAGTCCTGGCTTTCCATTTCCTTCCCTTTCCTTCCAGCTTGACTCTGTCCCTGCTGGCTTGGATCAATACCTAACCCCATCTCAAGTTTGAGCTCTACAGTAAGAGACCAAAGAAATATAGATGAAGAATTTGCTTGATTTCCAGTTCTAAACTCAGGCTTATAAGGACAAAAAAGAACTCACTTAGAGGCACAGAAATTCAACTTACTGGTTTATCTTTGATTTATCCCTAGATACTCTGAAATAAAGGATTTGTGTGTAGATGTTTAGGAAGCAGAAAGGGAGATTCATACCCTTAATTAAAACCTTACTTTATAATGTTATATGTTAATAAAAAATACTTACATAAAAGACTGCAGAGTTAGATAGCCTTGTACTTAGAAATACCTGAACTTTTTCAAGCTCAGCCACTTACTGTATGATTTTATCTTTTTAAATGTTATTTTTGCCGTTAGTAAACTGGAAATAATACCACCATCAGGTAGAGTTGTTATAAGAATTAGACATAAAATGATGTGTAAGAATATACATGTAAAATGGCTAACACATAATTGATACTCATTAATAAGTAGGTATTGTTGTAATGCAATATAAGTCTCATTGTGTTAGGGAAATATCTAACAAGATTTATTTTGTAAAAGTATGCATCATCTATAGGCATTTAATAGTTTCAATTTATTTGACCATTTCAAAAAAATTTAAGTCATTTAATTCAATTATTGATTTTTAACTGGCCAACACTTTAAGCAATTTAAAATATTTAATAGCAATATGATTGAATTTTCAAATATGTCCAAACTAGCAATATTAAGCACGAATGATTATTTAATTTTCTTCTAAATTCTATACATTTATAACTGCTCTTGTACCCGGAGAACTTCTTATGAGATGCTAGGGGCTACAGAAAAGAGAAGACAAGTTTATACAAGAAGTTCTTATTACAGTTAGAAATAGCAGTTCTGTTACCAAGAGAGATTAGAATCTAAGTGGACTTTTATACTAAGTCTTATCTATGAGTAGGTGGACATTTATTCTTTAAGGCACAAAGAAATTCAAAGATGTTTCCAACAGAGCATGGTTTGTGTATATAAATCTATGAAATTTGGGGCAGCTAGAACTGAAATATGCCAAAAGAATTCACTGTGTAGTGATTTCCGACTTGGTGAGGTGTATGTACATGTACAGTGGATGCCTGTATTAGTTTTCTATTGCTGCTGTAACAAATTAATGCAAACAGTTATTAATACATACAGTTGTGCTTACAATAGCACAGATCCATTCTATTACAGTTCTGGAGGTCCAAAACAAGTTTCACTGGACAACATCACAGTGTTGCCTGGGACCAACCCTACTACTATTCCTAGAAGTTCTATGGGGGAGCTTACCTTTTGAAGCTTTTAGAATCTACCTGCATTCCTTGACTCATGGAACAAAGCCAGCAGCTTAGATTTTGTATTACATCTCTCTCTCTCTCCCCCACCCCACTTTCCTCCTCCTCCCCTCCCCTCCCTCTCACTCCTCTTCCTCTTCTCCTTCCTCCTCCGCTTCTCCCTCCTCCTTTTCTTCTCCTTCTTCACCTTCTTCCCCCTCTCTCACCTCTGTCATTATCTCTCCTTTTTGACTCTGACTCTCCTGCCTCTCTTTTCCCTCATGTGAAACCTTCTGACTACATTGAACCCAACTGGACAATCCTGGATAATCTTCCCACCATAAATTCTTAACTTAATCACATCTGCAAAGTCCCCTTTGTCATGTATTGGATTGACCAGAAAGTACATTCAAGATTTTCTCTAAGATCTTGCAGGAAAATCTGAATGAACTTTTGGTCAACCCAATAAAATATCATATTCACGGATTCTGAGGCTTCTCAGTGGTGCAGTGGTAAAGAACCCACCTGCCAATGAAAGAAAAGCAAGAGACACAGGTTCGATCCCTGGATCAGGGAGATCCCCTGAAAAAGGAAATGGCAACCCACTCCAGTATTCATGCCTAGAGAACCCCATGGACAGAGGAGCCTGGCAGGTTACAGTCCATGGAGTCACAATGAGTCAGCCATAACTGAACACACACACACACACACACACACACACACACACACACACTCACAGATTTTCGGGATAAGGATGTACACATCTTTTAAGAACCTATACTTTGTTTACCGCATTGCTAAACCTTGTCTTTCTCCTCTACAAGGCAACTGAATGTGTAGGATCTCTTCCAGGACCTGAATAAGGAGAATAGTGGTTAGGGAAGATTTACTAAGAAGGCAAGAACTAATCCTTTTTATTACCCTGAGAGATGATCTGTTCTTGTTAATGTATAAATCGTGCAAATCAATGAATGAATGGATTTTGGAGAGGCAACTAGAGTACACACAACACAATGCTTCTGGGGGAATGGGGCCAAGGGGAGGTTGGTCCAAAAGGTGGAATCTGACGGCATGCCTTTTGTGCCGTCATGTCAAACACTTTTACTCAGTTAACTCTCTGCCCTTCTTCTCCATGTTTTTTTTTAAAAACACTGTAAATTAATGCAAGATTTGCTATACCCTTGCTCTTTCATTTTATTCTCCACCTATTTCTTGGTTTTATAATATTCAAATGAGGGTAAAATATATAAAACTCAAAGTGAGTACAAATTTGACTTGGCAGCAGCATTCTGAATGCTTAAAAGAGATGAATTTTATTATTAGCTGAGGGATATGCAAATATTAAGAATTATAGAAAATTTATTCATGCTAATAGCTCTGAGTCTATGGTATGTCCATAGATTTGATCTGGTGTACACAAATTTGAGCTGAGTTATAAATCATATATTTAGATTTTATGGAATTTAATTCATCATTCTCCCAATTTAGTTCTAAATCAATCTTCTGAGTACTAAGTAGTTGACTTCTTTAGAATGCATCCAGAATATAATAGCAAGGCTATTGATATGTCTCCAGAAGTACACTTGCCTTCTTGAAGCTGACATCTGTATTTGCATCAGCTTTGTGGACTTTTGTGATACTCCAGCTCATTCTCTGCCTGGCTTTTAGTCTGGACTAAATAAAGGCTTCTTAAATTGATTTTAGAAAATTTCTAATAAAAACTTTAAATTCTTATTTTTCTCCTGAGTGTTCAAATTACTATTAAACCTTAGAATTTCTTTTGAGTCATAATTATACATCAGATCAGTTTTCTAGGTCTATTTGTTTATTTTATATGTTTTTATTGCATATGCAGTGAGTCAGTTAGCAAAAGAAATGACATCATTTTGTTGTTTGACTTTTACTTCATCTCTTTCCTTGGGAAGGTAATTGTTTGGGTGTGTCTTTTAGTTTTTGGTCACTTGTACTTCTTGAGATATAGCATAGAATTGTACTTAAGTCACAGAACCCAGAGCCAGATTGTCTAGCTTCCTTTCCAGCTCTGAAGCTTACTAGCCACCTAATCTTGAGCAAGTTTGACAGTGTTTCTGTGTCTCTGTTTCCTTATCTGTAAAATGGAGATTAAAAATAAATATAGTCTCTACCTCATACGGCAGTTGAGAGCATTAAAAAGACTAATGTCTGACATGTAGAAAGCACTTTATACATATTTTTTTCGCTTGTAAACCATTCCTTTGAGTCATTTATTTGTCTTTTCAATAATGTTAGCTTTTTTTTTAACCAGTGTTCTTTACAGAAAATTAGAAAATTAACACTTCAGCCTACTTATTATACTTGTCTGTCCTCCAGTTTTCTTTTGTCTCAATATATACTTGGAAAGATTTTGTCACTTTGAATTTTTATGCTGAGAAAGTCCAACTGAACTCATTTTATGAATTAGCTATATCTCTCTAAGGAATTTTCATCATTTTAAAAATCAGTTAAGTCTTGCTTTAGAAATAAGATCACGCCAAAGCACTTGGTGGTGCGAATCTGGTCACATTAGGAGTTTTCTAAATATTTTCCTGACTTTAACCTGTGGTGAGAAACTCTTAATGTTTTCCTCAAAAGCTTTGCCTCATTTTCCCAACACGATTTGTTGGTCATGCTGCCGTTCCTTCCTGTTCTGCATCTTCTTCTCTTCTACGCGGTCGCATGCCAACTCTTGTTTCAGTGCAGACGTTCCACTTCTCAGGATGCCTTCCTGACACAAGGCAAAGACACACCCAGGTAGATGAGGTTCTCCCCATCCCAGGGGCTCCCAGCTCATCCAGATGGAAAACCATAAACACTCTGGGGTAAAACTGCCTGTCTCTCTTACCAATTAGACTGGAGGCTCTGGAGCCTAGAGAATATGTCATGTTTATTACAATCAGTATTTGTTTAATAATAAAGAATACAAAAATGACATTAAAATAAACCTTTTTAAAGAATAATTCAGCTAATTTATTTTTGAAGTTTCATATGGCAAAGATGGAAAAATATTAAAGTCATCCACAGCAATTATATTCACAACAATTATATAAAAATTCTCCTTTTGTTACAGATGAACTTTATATGTTTCTGTTCTATGCTAGTCAGCATGCAGAAGCCCATTGTTGCTATGGCTTCATAGTGGGGTGGCATCTTCTATTTATAGAATAGCTCTCTATTTCATTGAACATATTTTTGTTTTTAATGCTACTACATGAAAGGAATATAGCCATGATAACTCCTCTTCATTTATTTTTGCCTGGCAATTTCTTGCCTAATATTTTCTTTTTAAATTTTGCCTTGCAGGTGACGTATGATTGGACTTATTAATATTTGTCTTTGTCTTTTAGGTGAAGTTTGGCACATGTTTATTTACATTTGGTTTTACACTATTCCATTTGATTTTGTTAAGTCTCTTTGTTTTCTTTTTGGTTGACTTGTTAAAAGGATTGTGTTTTGATTTTTATTGAGTTTTCACATGAGTACCAACTTGAATTCACATAGACTGTAGTTCTCAGAGTTTTGAATTCACATAGACTCTAGTTCTCAGAGTCTTGAATTCACATAGACTCTTGAATTTACATAGACTCTTGAATTCACACAGACTCTTGAATTCACATAGACTCAGATTCACAGAGACTCTAATTCTCTACTGAAACTAAAATTTCAGTAATCAGTTCTCTACCTGCTTTTAGTGTTCAGTGTTAAAAAGAAGAAATCTGAATTTTGCCTCATCATCACAGAAATCCTTCTTCTGTCTAGACAGTTTCTTTTCCTTGATTCTGAAATGTTTTAGCAGGATTTAATATTGGTGTTTTAAAATTATTTTTTATCCTGGATTATGGAAAATACTTTAAATCTACCAATGCCCAACTTTTATTTTCAGCAAATATTTCTTCTATTTTCAGCAAAAATTCTATTTTTCATTTGTTCTGCTCATTCCTCCACCTTCCCACTGAAATGCTACTATCTTGTAGTAGCATTTTGAATTTTGCTGTCTTTTCTCTATCTTTGTCATCTTCTTTCACATTGTCATTAGTATTTTGCTATTGGTTTTTCTCTTCTGCAGCATATGAAAAAGAAAGTTGCTCAGTCATGTCCAACTCTTTGCAACACCATGTACTGTAGCTCACCAGGCTTTTCTGTCCATGGAATTCTCCAGGCAAGAACACTGGAGTGGGAAGCCATTCCCATCTCTAGGGGATCTTCTGGACCCAGAGATCGAACCCAGGTCTCCTGCATTGCAGGCAGACTTTTTACCATCTGAGCTACCCAGGGAGCCCTCTGCAACATACAGTAACTCTATTAACTGCCTTCAATGTGTGCTTTAATTCTTCTAAAAAACTTTTATACCTTTAGTTTTTCCCACCTTTGATAACTTTCCTTCTGATTTCACCACAGCTAGGAAATCAGAAACACCTCTGCTTATACCTGTGCTCTAAATCAGAGAGACCAAATATCAGCTTCACAACTCAGACTCTAGCAAACAGTCTCTTAGTGAAATAAAAAGGTCAAAGTATTTTTTACTTTATTTCACGTAGGTCATATTGTGCAGGCAAAAGGGAGAAGTAAAGAGGTGACTCACAAAAATTTACACCATCCTTGTGCAAGCCAGTTTTAAAGATCCTGGTGTTCAGTATCAGTCTTTCATCCAGTAACATCCATTGACATAATCATTTTTTCCACAAAACTTTACCCACAACTACGATTTGGGAATGGGCCTCTCATATTTTGAAAATAATAAGACATATTTAAATTTAGAAAATGTGTTGAGATTGAATCTTGCTTTAGAAATAAGCTCATGACAAAGCACTTGGTCATGTGAATCCTGCCACATTAGGTGTTTTCTAAATAAACACTTTTATGACTTTGACAGTATTTTGAAGCAATACACCGAGCCTACCACTAGACATTAACCTTTATTTCCAAGTCATTATTCTAAAAGACCTTAGAATTATGTTTATAACTTGTTATTTCAGCTTTTAGACATTTGTTTAATGAGAAATAAGGACAGATTTGTCATTTTTTAATGCTCTAGGAACATATCATTTATAAAATTTAAAAAACTGAATTGCATCTTTGAAAATTCCTAAACAGCTAATTCGAAGATTAGTTCATAGCAAATGTCTCAGTGACCCTTTTGAAATGCCTCTTGATATTAGTCTCTGCATATTTTTAAGAATTCTTTCACTGATAACAGAAATTGTGAAATTAGGGAGAAAATTTCAATGTGTATTCAAAACATTGACTATTCCTCATCATTTTGTTTATCTGATATCTTAAAACTATTATCACCTCCAAGAAAACACAGAAGGCTGACTATGCAAACCCTTCTGTGACTGATTACATGCAGATGAATAATTGCTCAACAAAATCAGGGCATTCTGCCTTATCTTGTACTACTTTGCTTTTTTAAAAATTCCTTAAACAAGGACTTTCCACAGGAAGTAAAATTCAAGGAAGTGTAATAAATTTTGCAACCTAGGTAAGTTTGCTTGATTGATCAATTGGTTTAGTCAGTTTCTTCATTTTTAAAAACTGCAGAAGAAAAACACATGTTTGGGGCTCATGGAAAATAGAGACATGAAAAATAGTCACACACTCTCTCATGATTTAAGAAAATAGGAAGTGGACATAAATTGGGTCTAACTGGAGTATATAACTTCATATATTACAAAAGGTAATAATAGAAATCTTTTCCCTAAGAACTTCAGAATTCTTTGAAAAGGCATTCTTACCCTTGGTGTCTAATAGTCTCATGTAACAGCTTAAACTTGTTAGTGGTGTATATTCTTTCCAAGTGCTTCCCTATATGCGCGTTCTACTTTACAGGATATATTCTATTACAGAAAGAATTAATTTTGGGGTGGATTAGCAAGTATTTTCTTATCAGCAAATAAAACATTCTATATATAGGATCACAATAGATTCTAGGCTGGGCTGGAGAACTCAACTGGAGATTTGAGAGAATTCATTGAACTTTTAAAAAGTTTATTTACTCATCTGCACAGTGAATTACCTCTAAATCCCAGAGACAAATAACTTCTAGTGCAATGGTTTTGTGATGTAAATATTTATAATGCTTTCTATCAGAAGTAGTCATGTAAAATTTTATTTTCCCTTCCTCTTTTTCACAGACCACTGTAGCCTTATGGCATGGTCCTCCATACTCTGTTTTCCATTAAAATACTTACAGGTCCTATTATTTCCTATTTTCTACAAGTATTTTATGACAATAGCATCTTTAGTTTCCAGTCAATTATTAGTAATATTTTTAAAAATTATTTAATTTTTAAAGGTTATCTTCCATTTACAGTTATTACAAAATATTGGCTATGTTCCCTGTGTTGTACAGGATATCTTTGAGTGTGTCTTACATCCACTTTGTTCTGTGTTACCTTTCTCTTTAAAGTTACCCTAAACTCAGTTAACCCTGTTTCTAATATCAGTCGTATTCTGAAAGAGCATACATATCATGAGATCAGACAACCAATGTTCCTATCTTCTTTGCCACACATCACTAAGAAAAGGACTGTCCTTACAGATGGCTAACAAATACATGAAAAGATGCTCAACATTGCTTATTATTAGGGAAATGCAAATCAAAGCTACAATGAGATATCACCTTACACCAGTCAGAATGGCCCTCATCAAAAGTCTACAAACAATAAATGCTGGAGAGGGTGTGGAGAAAAGGGAACACTCTTGCACTGTTGATGGGAATGTAAATTGATACAGCCACTATGGAAGATGGTATGGCGATTCCTTAAAAAACTAGGACTAACACCACCGTATGACCCAGCAATCCCACTCCTAGGCATACACCCTGAGGAAACCAAAATTGAAAAAGACACATGTATCCCACTGTTCACTGCAGCACTATTCACAATAGCTAGAACATGGAAGCAACCTAGATGTCCATTGACAGATGAATGGAGAAAGAAGCTGTGGTACAAATACACAATGGATTATTACTTGGCCATAAGAAGGAATGCATTTGAGTCAGTTTTAATGAGGTAGATGAACCTAGAACCTATCATACAGAGTGAAGTGAGTCAGAAAGAGAAAGATAAATATTGTATTCTAATGCACATATACAGAATCTACAAGAACAGTACTGAAGAATTTATTTACAGGGCAGTGATAGAGAGACATAGAGAATAGACTTATGGACATGGAGAGAGGGCCGGAGAGGGTGAGATGTATGGAAAGAATAACACGCAAACTTACATTACCATATGTAAAATAGGTAGCCAATGGGAATTTGCTGTGTGGCTCAGGAAACTCAGGCAGGGGCTCTGTATCAACCTAGAGGGGTGGGATAGGAAGGGAGATGGGAGGGAGGTTCAAAAGGGAGGGGGTACATGTATACCTATGGCTGATTCATGCTGAGGTTTGACAGAAAACAACAAAATTCTGTAAAGCAATTATCCTTCAAGAAATAAATAAATTAAAAATAAAAAAGAGACTGTTTTATGAACCTTACAAATTTACATCAGGTGTCATCAACATCAGGATAGGAACAGATGGGTGCGCTGCCTCACAGTACATTCGACAGGAAGCATCATCTTGTTTTTCAGATGAGGAAATTAAAAGACATTGACTTAGGAAGTTAAAAAACAACATGGACACAATTTATTTGTTCCAGGTAGGTTTTCTACTCCACTACCCTGCCTTGTAGGCAAAGTCACTGATGGGGAAAAGAGAGGGAGAGAGAGAAACAGAGAGTTAAAATATAATGTCTTTTCTGTGATCAGAAGAAAGAGCCACAAGGCAATGGAAGCCAAATCTCTCTAATACTTAGGCAACTGATTTCCTGACCATTAATAATCTTAGGAATTTCCCAGTAAGTAGGATAAAAATTGATAAAAATCAAAATATTTGGAAAGTAAATATGCTGTACATTTTTGCAAAAATAAACTACTTTCTATTAAGATTGATAAAAGAATGACATATTTTACGAATAATGTGCAAAATGAAATTTATATCATAATGTGGAAAAACTCATATCTGACCATGCTACATTTGTTTTTAGTGGTTCATGTTCAATAAAAT
Organism: Nanger dama; assembly: GCA_917880005.1. NCBI lineage: Eukaryota > Metazoa > Chordata > Mammalia > Artiodactyla > Bovidae > Nanger > Nanger dama. The sequence goes on along the minus strand of CAKJTW010000010.1, from coordinate 30,111,266 downwards.
TTATACAGTGACCATTTACAACAAAAGGAGTATGGCTGAACAAAAGAAGTATGGCTGAACATAATCTGAATTCATCTGTGCAAACAGACAATGCACAGAGAAAAATAAAGACATATTTTCTTCTGCATGTGAAAGACTTTCAGTAGTTTGTGGGAATCTCTTTTTATCAGGATTATCTGGAGGAGTTATATTTTTGTGAGGATATATAGAGTTTTCAGAAGACAGGTGAATTTTAAAACTAATTCACATATATTGTGAATATATCAGGTTATACAATCACAGCATGCATATGATACAATGTCTTATTCCTTTATATTTTCTTTTTGATATGTGTGAAATAAAATATAAAAAATTAAAACTTTAAAATATATCTATAATTTAATATAATAAGTCCTTGAAGAAAGCCAAATACGAAGTCAAACCACAGATGATTTTTAATCTCTCCTGGGCCACACATATTATTCTCAAATTGATGTTTGTACATAAACTTTGAAGTAGCTGATGGAAAAAAACAATGTAATAAGATGGTTCGGTGTGGGGACAAGGTGAGAAGATAGGGAGAGCAGGGCAGGGAGGAAACAGCTTGGTGATCTGTTAACTGGGGTTGTCTGGGGCTTTGAGTCAGTGTTAATAAACCAATTCAAATAACAAAGCACACCAAAGACCACTACCCTGTGAGTGCAAAAAACAGCAGGCCTAAGGAGAAAGGCAGGGGCGTATGAATGAGTGATAAACATTTCAAAACACACACACACACCATTCACTGGTTGGCCCTAGAAGGAGCCCTCCCTTGAAATGATTTTAGAATTACAATTTTTAAAGAGTAAATAGTAAACCAACAAACAGAGTGATAGCAGCAAAGAACACTGAATTAGATAACAAAAACTAGTTTTGAAATCAACGCTGGCACCTGTATTTAAATAAACATGGAGAATCACACTCACCAGGGAGGCTCCTTATATTCCTTTCACATCAGGAACCATTTAGATGCGTCTCCTTATGCCTAAAAGGAACTGATTAGACCAGATGAGACTACACTATCTCTAAGATGTCTCTGCTTCTAACATCTGTTATTCTGTGGTCATGCAATCAGGCTTTTGCTCTGCTTGCAAATATGTAATATCTAATGCCCTATATTTTTGTCAGGTAGATGGCTTTCATAGGAAAATATCAGGTGATCTGGAATGACTGGTAAAACTTATTTTTAAAGGGAACTATTAATTCTGTCTTATGTAACACATGCCTCTATGAAATAAAAGGAAAAACTCCAGTCTATAATTCTCATAGCATTCACCTATTTTAGATCTATCTCAATAGATCTTTCTAGATCTGTCTCCTTGAGTGTTGAAGGGTAAGGTGAGTGGCAAAGAGCAATTTTTAGACTTGCTAAAGATTTAGTCAAACCGCCAAATCTGACACTTACTAATTGTGTGATCATGGGAAAGTTTTTTAATTACTCTGATTCTCCATTTTCTTTATCTATAAATTTTAGAAAATAATGGAACATACTTCATGAGATTGTTAGAGAAGTAAATGAGATTATGCTTTTATAGCATTTAGCATAAATCCAAAACATAGTGCTTCAGGAGTTTCATTAACATTATGTATCTCTTAATAAATACTGTTTATCGGAATAATGGCAGGAAAGCGGGGCAGTACTTTCATTTGCTGTTTGCATAAGCAGATGGTTCTCTACTGGCATTTTGTAGCTTTGTTTGAAAGTTTAAAAAAAAGAAGGTAACTGCAAAACATGGGAAATACTGTAGTATATTAGTCTGCTTTCCAAAACCAGATGTTTTAAGTGCCTTCACGCTTCCTAAGATGATGTTATTTTCAAAACCTGAATCATACCTGAGCATGCTGCGTTTGTTTTTAGTGACTACTGGCCCTAATAAGCCTGCGAGTGGATTTGCAGAAGACACTGCTGCGCAGAGCCAGAGTGCGTCAGGCCTCCAAGAGGTGGTGTCCTTGAAGGAACGGATGGCGAGGTACCAGGCAGCTGTTTTCAGGGGGCGACTGCCGCAGCTCCTCCGCCAATGTAAGCTGCTCCTGGTGCTCCTGCATTAGGCCGGCTGACTGTCTGCCTTTCACATGCCCTCTCTACATGGCAATATAAGAATACTACCAGACAATTGGATAAAGTAGAGAAAACAGAAATAATGTGTATCAAATTCAGGTTATCTGAAATTAAGCTTTAGCTCTGCCACTTACTGGGGCTTCCAGGTGGCACTAGTGGTCAAAACCTGCCTGCCAATGCAGGAGACATAAGGGACTCAGGTTTAATCCCTGGGTCAGGCAGATACACTAGAAGAGGGCATGGCAATCCACTCCAGTATTTTTGCATGAAGAATCCCATGGACAGAGGAGCCTGTCAGGCTACAGCCCCTAGGGTCACAACAAGTCAGACATGACTAAAGCCACTTAGCATGCACGCTGCCACTTACAATTTGTATAAACTTGGGCTTCTCTTAACCCCTCTCTGAACTTCAGTTTCCTTAACTGAAAAATGGAAAAAACCACCTACTGCAGAGGGTCTCTGCGGAGAGTCAAAGAGATAATTCACATGTAAGCCGTAAGGCACTGTATAAATGTGTTATTATTGCCCCAATTATCATTTAACCTATAGCTGTTCTCCTCAGGAAGGCTGGGAATTAATTTCAAAATCTTAATAATGTGGGTCTGCCTCCCATCCTCCTTGTTCACATGTATAGTTAATTTAAATTCACTGGCGATATAATTTCTTTTGCTTTTTTCATTTCTCTGTATGCACTAAATCCATTACGAGTAGCTTAATCAACATAGAAATGAGGGAGATTAGCAATGTAGGCACTCTGCTAAACCAATTATGATTATAGGAAACAGCAGGCTTCAGTAAGACCACCAATATTTAGAGCCAATGCGTAATAAAGTCATATTCAAAAGAGTTTGTTGGGCTCCATAGTCTGTGGCCTTCAAGCCACAGGATTTGAGAAGTCATTTTATTAGTAGAAGCTTTAATGGAATGTAAGGATATTCTTTTATAATTATAATCTCCAAATTAGCAAAGATGTTCATTTATCCAAAAGAGAGAGAGAAAATAGCCCAGAAGGGTGGTACTTTAAAATAACTACTGTGAAGTGGCGTTTTTCTTTACAAATTATTCAGAGACAAGAATGACTGTGCCAAACTCATTAACAATATTGCAATTCTAGATGACATTTAAGATTTTACATAGTAATTAAAATACATTTTAGACGCAGCATAGATGTTGAATGAATGTAGAGAAATAAATATCTAAATACTTCCAAAACAAATAGTATCCCTCCAGCGCCTCCTGCCAGTCTTCTTACATAGCACCCCCTGCTGGATCATTAAGCAACTTCACCACAAGTTAGATAATAAATTGGAAAAATGTTTCTTGGGGAAACAAGCTGACTTTGAAAATACCTAGATAAAAACTAGCTACTTACTACGCTATCTTTTATCTAGAAAGACTTTATCTTGCTAGGTCCGAGGATAATATACCATAAAACAAATGTTTACAAGGCATGATTTGTATTTATATTATGTTAAAAGGAAAACATTTAAATCGGGCACATGGGAAACTAAATTTCTACCTATTTAATATAAAAAAATTTTAATTTCAGTGCTATTCTGAAGAAAGTCTATGTAAAAGGAATTTAATGGTCCCTGTCTTTCCTGCCCATGTACAGATAAAACAAGCTGAGGGACAACAATTTATGGGAGGTCATGTAATCAGATAGCAACAAAGCCAGACTAGATTCAAAGTCTCTTGACTCTCGTACTCTTTTAACTATATTCAATTGCCTCTTTTTATACAGGAAAGCATCTTTGGCCCAAGAAATGCCCTATTGTTTGGTTTGCCCCTAAGCTAATATTTTGAGAAAAATGAGATCAGAGAAATCCTGATAAGCATCTAAGACACAACAAAATTAACTACCTCATTTGGTCAATTGTATCAAATGTTTGTTTAATCAAAAAGCATGGAAACTACTTATAACCAAGTGTTGTCTACATAAATAAACCAAATATTTTATGTGCAGAATTCGGAAGTCATTGATTTGGCCCCAAACTGAATCCATTATATTTGAATCACACTGAGATAGTTTCTTTGTCCTGGATCAGTTTCTCTTTGTCCTAGAATCAGCCGGATGGTATTTTGTTGAACATAAAGGAAAGACTGGGGCTTCCCTCAGAGCTCAGTTGGTAAAGGATCTGCCTACAAAGGAGAAGGGGGTTCAATCCCTGGGTCAGGAAGATCCCCTGGAGAAGGAAATGGCAACCCACTCCAGTATTCTTGCCTGGAGAATCCCATGGACAGGGGAGCCTGGCGGGCTGCAGTCCATGTGGTCTCAAGAGTCCAACACGACTTAGGGACTACACCTCCACCACCACCAAAGGAAAGGCCTGCCTGTGAAAAAGCATCAGTCCACAGAAGTCCCCTAGAGGAGAAAGGAGAAGTAACATTAAGCAACAAAAGAACACATTTTGTGCTGTGCAATTTTATTTCCTTTATCTCTTTTTAACACTTGCTAAAAATCTGTGAGAAATATGTTGCTACTCCTCTGAGTTATAAAAAGAAAACTGAGGTTAAAAAACTCTAGCCCAAGGTTTTAAGGCTCATATATGGGATCAGAATCACTATTTGTCCTACTCTCCAAATTGTGTTATTTCTATTATGCTCTAGAAACCAAGAACAGTTCTTTTAAACAAAATTGCTGATTCTCTATGTAATATACTTGCCTAGGTTTAAGTGTTTTATATTTAAATTAACTTACTATTAAAATAACATTAGGTAGATTTTGTGTTAGGTATTTAAATTGACTTATTAATAGAATAATAATTATTGGTGTACCCATTAAATTCCAAATCTTATTGCTGTGTCCAAGAACAGGAAACAAAGAATAAGAATAAACATTTTTTAAAGGTTCAATACAAAGCAATCTAAGTTATATGATCATTGAAAATTACATGGAGTAGTTGGGATGTCAGTACATGGTGGTAACCAAGGGATAATGATTTCAACCTAACCAAAGAAACATCACTCCAGCTCATAGTCACAGGCTGTTTCTTGAGTAAGTCCTGCCATCTTACATAGGTAAACTTGCATTTATAGGCTGAACTAAAAAAAAAAACCTTTTCACTCCTACTAACTAAACTATAGCTCAAAGGGCTTTCTCCCTTAGGCCAGCAAGTGGCACAGCAGTAGTGGGTTGTATTACTAGAAAATATCAACAAACTGTATGCATTGTTGCATGTGTAACATGGTCTAATTCCAAAGCACGATGCTAAAAGAAACTAATGGATATATTCATTTTTTTCTAATTCATTTAGTAGATAAGAGGCAATCTATTCAGTGTAAGAACTGATATTTTTGTGCAAACACACATACTAGGAAAGTATCCATTCATTAGCATAATTAATCTGACCTATCAGATTAATTTGTACATCATTTGGACATTGTTTATAGTTGTTGGAAAAGGTAACTTGCTTAAGAAAATTTGGCTAGATTTCTGTAATTTGATATTTATATATTATCTATACATGATCAATTGAAAAAGGTCATTTATGTAAATTAAATGATAGAGGGGATAAGAGAAATACTGTAGCCTTAATTTACCCTTTCCTTTCTTTATCTTAAATTTCAAAAGAGATGCCATATCTTATGATTTTAACATGTATCAAGTGATAGTAATTGACCAGGATTTATGTGTGAAGTTTGTTACAGTTTGATAGAATGTATCCCTTCTTTCCATTGAGCTAATGTGCTATTCTTAAATAGTTGGCAGGCCCGTTAACTGGGGAAAGGTTATAAACTTGATAAAGCAACCACTTGAGTATCTGCCAGTAATTCAGACAATCCTGAATATTAATTTCATCTCCAGTATTTAGAGTATTGCCTGCGTGTGTGCGTGCATGCACGGATAGTCCCGTCTAACTCTTTGTGACCCCACGGACTGTAGCCCGCCAGGCTACTCTGTCCATGGGATATCCCAGGCAAGAATACTAGAGTGAGTTGCCATTTGCTCCACCAGGGGATTTTCCCGACCCAGGGATCAAACCCGCATCTCTTGTGTCTCCTACATTGGCAGGTGGATTCATTACCACTTGTGCCACCTCTGGAAACCCATTTTAGCGTAGAGAAAAACCTCAATATAGTGTTGTACTTTCAGTACTTGTTTGAGAAACTATTTCAGTCAGGATTTCAGGATCGTAAGAATCCACTGTCCAGGGAACCTCAGCTCACAATATCCAGTTACTCCCAGTCTCAAGTCTTCCAGGGTTATGTCAGGACTGGGCCAGACCTCAGGAGACCTTCTGTGCATGAAGTGTCACTGAATCGCCTCCCAGTCTCATACTGGGACACATCCTAGAGGAGAGTAGGTTGGCCTGGGGCCTGTTTGCTTAACGGTTGTCATCCCATCTGGGCTTGAGTGCCTGCTGGGCTGGGGAATATGCTGAATCGTCAAAACCAAAGCCTTCGAGTTACTGTGCTTCCCACGGGGGCTGAGTATCTGAAACAACTTCTCAAAGTTCTTCAGGTTGTTCCAAGTGACTCCTACTAGAATGAGCTTTCTCATCCGTAAACTGCCAGTGATAGATCAGGACCTTTCTAAACTTAGACCTTCCCACCCAACCCAGAGCCTAATATACCAAGGCTAAGAGCTGAATCCTAGGCTACATCCATCTCAGAGTATCTGTTTTTCTGCCTATTTTTTAAAGGCTAGTGTTAAGACAGACAGCTGTGATTAAGACAGGCAGATATGGTTTCAAACTCCAGCTCCCACACTCACACCCTAGTTGTGAGAACATAACAGGATGTCTTACTTTCCCAAACCTCAATTTACTCATTTTAAAGTGAGGATGATAAATGTTCATATCTTACAGAATATGGAGAAGCATCAAATGAAAAAATACATGTAAATATATAGAAGAAAATCACTCAGCACTATGTATTAAATAGTGGTTATTTTTGTTAACAATATTTTTTCATATGATTAAAAATATGCTCCCTTAAAATAACTCCAAAGCTACTTTGTTTATCCTTAATGATTTAAGTACATTTTGAAATAAGTCAAATGTTTTTTAATTCTTAATAATGTGTTACCTATCTAGACATTTGGAATTTTAATGACAACTTTATTATGGATTAAAATTTAATCCATTATTCTAATATCTGGCTAGTTTGTGCAGTATGAGACAAATACATTCTAATAGGTCTAATCTCCAGACATCAAAATCTATCTGAGATAAAGAAAATTAATTCAATACTTTGAAGATTCTTCTAACTTTATATCAGAAGACTGACACATGAAAAACCAACATGGATAGATGATTTTTATTAAGGTTTTCTGTAATAAAGATCTTCTGAAATAATTATTTATGCTACTGTCTTTCTATTATACCACCCATTAATAACTGTCAATGATTTTTTTAATAGCTTGAGAATCCTACCCTGAGATGATGTAAAGTTGAATTTTCCTTTTTCTTAATTTGTCTTAGATGCTGGAAGAATCAGAAATGTGCACAGTGCCTGGTGGTTTGGCCAGAGTGAAGAAACAATTTGAAAAGGACAAAATTGCTTCTTCCTCTAATACCTTCACTCAGTACCAATACCAACACCAGAACAGATCTGAGCAGGTAATACTACTATTAGTCAAGGATAAATCCTGTCTGGCTGAAATGCTCTTATTTCATTGCTAATATAAAAACACACACGCCCACCCTCTTTGGTGGTATATTTGTTTTCATTATTCATCAACAATGGCAATTTTGAAATGTTTTGAAAATCATCCTGAAAGCATATCAGTGTGTTAACTTATTGGAGTATTTTGACATGTTTCTAGAAAATCACACTGGTGTATTTTTTTCTCAGCTTGTAATATCTCAAAAATGAAAATTAAATAGTCTAAGTTAGTCTACAGGTAAACAGAAATGTTGAGAACAATATTTACATTGAACTTCTGCCTTTACATTACAACTCATGGTAAACTGCCTATTATTTCTCTGCATAGATTAAATTTGAAGCATTATTCAGCTGCTTATTTTGATGAGTTTTCTGTTTTCTTAAAATCATCAAAAATTGAGTAGTGGAACCCAGATGTTATATAAAACTTAATAATGCAACCTCTAAATGCTATCTTACATAAAAGATTTATTTTCCCATTTCATTACTCCATTGTCATATATCACCAGATATTGTCATGGGTTATAATGATTGTTGATTGTGAAAATATTAGTAATAAAACTCATTAGATTGAGCCTGGCACTGTGAAAAATAGTAACTGCACTGTAAATAGCCTTTCTATGAGGATGAAAGTAACTGGGATATTTCTGAAATGTTGTCATAGGACATAAAAGTATTTTTTGTTTTTGTTTTTGTTTTTTCAGAAAAATCTCGAGGATATTTAGAGTTGTCTAAGTTTTGAATATTAAGGCAGTCGAGTATGTATGGTGGTCGGGTAGCAGGGAAAGTACATCAGATAGATTAATTAAAAGTCTGATATGTGAAACAGTATTTGTTTTCTTTTTCTAGCTTTGTTTGAAAAAAATTTTTAAGGTGCAATATACATAGCTTAAGTTTAAGGCAAGATTTCTTTTAATTTTACCTAAAGGAAATGTAATGTAAATAGATTAAGATTGGATATTGTTGCCGTTTGGTCGCTAAGACATGTCCAACTCTTTTGTGACCTCAAGGACCGCCCATGCAGTTTTTCAGACAAGATTCCTGGAATGGGTTGACATTTCCTTCTCCAGGGCTATCTTCCCAACCTGGGTATCAAACTTGCAGGTGGATTCTTTACCACTGAGCAACCAAGGAAACCTGGGATTGGATATACTTGCGATCTAAAATATAGCTTTTGCAACATAGGAATCTAAGTGAATCAAGTATGTTCATTTACTTGAAATTGATCAACTACATATATATAGTCATTATTAATAATTTAAATAAATCCTATGTAGAAGTACAGGTTTTTACAGATCCTTTAATTTATAAGAAAGCGGTGTGATAGAGTGTCAGAACTATGAGACTTGGTAGATATGAGTTCACGCACCACCTCTGACATTTATCAGCTGAGTCACATAGACCCAGGGCCACCTTCACGGGGAGCAGTTACACGGGACCCTTGGGTGGAAGGGCCTTGCACTTATTTTCATACTCTGCTGTTATCTTGAAATTCTTAGTGATTTTTGAACAAGGAACATTACATTTTCATTTTATACTGAGTATGGCAAATTATGTTGCCAGCACTACACAGTCCAAATTCATAACCCCCTCAAGTCTTAGTTTCTGTTAAGATGGAGAAACCGATGAGTGATTTGTCTATTTCATGAGGTGATTGTGGTGGTCAAAGACACCAAAGGGCATTTCCATGAAAGCATTTCATCATCTGTAAAATTTGATATTAATTAGGAGGCTTTATTTTGCAAAAGACCAAAAACCCAACCACAAACGTCCTAAGCTAAAAAGAATCTTACAGATTCATAAAAATGCAGTATTGTAGAAGGGAGATTTGATGTAATCTCTAGAGGTATACTAGAGCAGCTGGCTTGTGCCAACACTTTCATTATTAAATTTTTAGGAATTTTGAAAACCAGATAATATCATGTTAATAGCTTGAAATCAGCCATATTATGAATATTAATATCAAGGGAATTGGCAACAAATCAGGAATATTTTTCCTCCCTTCCTTCCTGCTTTCCTTCCCTTCTTTTCTTCCTCCCTTTCCTCTTTCTGTCTTTTCTTTGAGAACCCATTGTTAAGCATGTATTACATTACCATTGATTTAACTAAGGATTCACGGTATGTCTCTAGCACAGTAGCACGGAGCACTTAGATGGAGCAAGATGGCTTGGGTCCATATCCCTGCTCCTTAACTCATTGTTGTTAAGTCACTCAGTCGTGTCCAACTCTTTGGGACCCCATGGACCATTGCCCACCAGGCTCCTCTGTCCATGGGATTTCCAGGCAAGAATACTGGAGTGGATTGCCATTTCCTTCTCCAGGGGATCTTCCTGACTCTGGGATCGAACCCACATTTCCTGCTTTGGCGAGTGGATTCTTTACTTCTGAGCCACCAAGGAAGCCCTCCTTAACATATTAGCTGGTGACATTAGGCAAGTTTCTTTATATCTCTGTGTCTCAATTTCCTCAATTATAAAGCCAAGATTAGAATAGCACCCACCTCAGAGGTATGTTAAGAGCATTAAAAAGCTGTTTTTGTAAGGTACTTAAGATTGTGCTTGGACCTTATAAGCACTTTCCAAGTGTTTGTTTTAAAAGCTGAATATCTCCTTGATCATATTTCTTTTCTTTTTAACCTCTCAGCCTTACTTCCTCTCAGTTGGCCCCATTTTCACTCAAATTTTCCCCAGAAAAGACTAAAAATGATGGAGAAAAGGAGAATCCTTTTCCCAGAAGCCTCAGGAAAAAGCCTTATAACATCTAATTGGCTCTAAATGGAATACATGTGCTTCCCCTAGAACTAAAGTACTATAGCCAGAGGATGCTAATTGGCTGAGCAGCCTCTGTGCATGTCCTCAGCATCCCCTTAGGAACAAACAATAAATAGAGGCTGGGTAAAAACCATCAAACCAAAACAATCAACCAATCAAAAACACATCAAACATGGGTAAAAACAATCAAATCAAAAAAAAATCAAAGCAATCAAGCAATATATGTGTGTGTGTGTGTGTTGCAGATGTATTTTTCTCCTTGCAAATATAGTGTACTATTATAGGCTGTAATCTCTGCTCTGAGAACATGAAATACTAAAGTATGTAAGAGTAATTTTAAAAATGCACTAAAAATCTGAATAGCTGCATGATGAAAGTGAAAGAGGAGAGTGAAAAAGTTGGCTTAAAGCTCAACATTCAGAAAATGAAGATCATGGCATCCGGTCCCATCACTCCATGGGAAATAGATGGAGAAACGGTGGAAACAGTGTCAGACTTTATTTTGGGGGAGCTCCAAAATCACTGCAGATGGTGACTGCAGCCATGAAATTAGAAGACGCTTACTCCTTGGAAGAAAGGTTATGACCAACCTAGATAGTATATTCAAAAGCAGAGACATTACTTTGCCGACTAAGGTCCGTCCAGTCAAGGCTATGGTTTTTCCTGTGGTCATGTATGGATGTGAGAGTTGTACTGTGAAGAAGGCTGAGTGCCGAAGAATTGATGCTTTTGAACTGTGGTGTTGGGGAAGACTCTTGAGAGTCCCTTAGACTGCAAGGAGATCCAACCAGTCCATTCTGAAGGAGATCAACCCTGGGATTTCTTTGGTAGGAATGACGCTAAAGCTGAAACTCCAGTACTTTGGTCACCTCGTGCGAAGAGGTGACTCATTGGAAAAGACTCTGATGCTAGGAGGGATAGGGGGCAGGAGGAGAAGGGGACGACAGACGATGAGATGGCTGGATGGCATCACGGACTCAATGGACATGAGTCTGAGTGAACTCCGAGAGATGGTGATGGACAGGGAGGCCTGGTGTGCTTCGATTCATGGTGTCGCAAAAGTTGGACACGACTGAGTGACTGAACTGAATGACCTCTCTGAACTTCAGTTTCATTATCTGCCTTTAGACATACTAATAATACCACATAATTCCATGAGAAATGGCTAAATCTAAGTCATAATGCAATGCAATATAAATAAAATAGAAAGGAAACATGGGAGAATGAACAAGTAAATACCATTTATTGACCCTTACACAGAAATATGTAGGGAAATAAAAGAAACAAGTCATCTGTCCTTAAAAATCAAATTACTGACTTATAATCCTTAATGGAAATTTGAGATATCTATCAAATTTGGTTATAGAGCAGAAAATGTAGAAAAATCATATTTTAGATATTCACTTAAACGCGTAAAGCATTCTGAATGCATTCTAAAAATCTCTTCTTTTATCAGCAGGGATTGAGGACAAAACATTTATTGGTAGACAAACAGTTAATTCTGTTTTATCCAAATTGTTGTCATGCCTGAGAGTGTTTTCTGTCTCTTTGTTTAAAGTACTTGAGATTTATCTCTCTGCTAAGTTCTGCCCATAACCAGAAAAATACTGAGTTTGCTAACATATATAAATTAACTTGAAAATCAAGTTTAATTAGAGTTAAAAGAAAGAACATTTGTTTTAGATTTCTGACAATATTTAACATCACAATTAGTAATAACTTCATCAGTTCAGTTCCGCTCAGTCGTGTCCAACTCTTTGCAACCCCATGAACTCCAGCACACCAGGCTTCCCTGTCCATCACCAACTCCCGAAGTTCACTCAGACTCACGTCCATCGAGTTATTGATGCCATCCAGGCATCTCATCCTCTGTCGTCCCCTTCTCCTCCTGCCCCCAATCCTTCCCAGGATCAGAGTCAACTCTTCTATTGAAGTGAAAATATTAGTCGCTCAGTCTTGTCCAACTCTTTGCAACCCCATGGACTTGTAGCCTGCCGGGCTCCTCTGTCCATGGAATTCTCAAGGCAAGAATACTGGAGTGGGTTGCCATTTCCTCCTCCAATAATTTCATAAGGTGTAATATGAATTCCAATCCGCCTCTTTTTTTTTCCTAATGTACTGAAGTCAGATGTTTCAAGGTAATTAGCTATTTGTAAGCGGTTTGTCTAGAAGACAGGGAACAGGACTAACCAGGTTTTGAACAGTAAGCTATCTCTGAGGGTAAAATTCTCTTTTATTTAATTGATTATACCTATTGAAAAAGAGGTTTAAATAGTGGGGTGAAAGCAGGTACAAGATATAGGAACACTCACTATCCAAACATTTTAAACTTGGAATAATGTCCTATTTATGTATTCTAGACTTTGACTTTATGGACCTGCCTAACAGTTAGCAGCATCGCTGCTAGCCTGTGGGAGTATCCTTCTGTAAATTTGAAAAAGAAGCCACTCTGGACAGTCATGGTCTCTGGGAAACAGGGGTATGGAGTTCAGCTTCTTAGAAAAATGTGTTGGGGAAAACTTTATTATTATCGGTGGTTCTGGTAGTTAGTACTGTTTTTAATATCACCCATTTAGAGTCTGTTTTTCAAAGCATCCATTACTTATTCCTGTAGATAAGAATGAAATCCAGCCTTCCTTAAGGGATTATGAGCCATTCAACGTGTGTCCTGTTGATATTTAGGTTAGAAATACCACATTTGCATAGTTTCTCATTTTGTCTTAGGACTGAATTCTCAGAATTCTATGCCAGTGGAAAGCAGTACATTCTTAATACTAGAATGGAAAGGACCACTTAAGAGGGATATTTTTAATCCACTCACTACAACAGGCTCCATTTGGGAAAACACTCTGAATAATCCATCCCCTCGTCTTTAAAAAGAGATCTTGAAGTACATGGAGTGGATATTAGGATAAATGTGTTGTTGGCAGGAAAATGCCATTCTTCCTATCAGAGTTTATTTTCACTCGCCCATTGTATGGTTGCTGGGTTGTTCTTTTTAAAGACTTTCATCCTCTCTTCATTTTTAATAGCTTTATTGAGGTAATTTGCATATCACAAAGTCCACCCATTTTCAATGTACAGATCAATGGCTGTTTAATATATTTACAGAGCTGTGCAGTGTCGCCACAATCTAATTTTAGGACTTTCCCATTCTTCCAAAAACCAAACCTTGGACCCATTAGCAATCTTAGGAGCTTCCTTCTTCGTGCCATATTCTCACATTCAGGATTTGATCTTCATCCTCTCGTGCTTATTTCCTCTTCATTTTCTTTTCTTGTATTTAGACAGTACTGAGTAGCTCTTTGCATATTAATTGTGAAGTCCTAGCAGCTCTTTTCTGGAGTTGCTTCTTTTTCCCCTCATTTTAAGTGGTCTACATAGGGAAGAACAGATGGAGCTCCAAAATCTGGTAAGTACTCAGTGCGATGCTGTGCTTAGGTAATTGCTTTCATATGAGAACGGCTGCACTGAATCTATGTCAAGAGTCTAAAGCATGCCTGACCTCCACTCCCTGCTGCCAAGTCTGATGTGGACCAGTAGGGAGCTGCAAGACAGGGTGTATCTTTCCACACACATCTGCTGTTGCAAAAAGCCTCACATAGACAGTCGTACTCTATTGTTATGTGGATTTGAAGCAATCTCTAGACAATTTTAGGTTGATAGGAAACATTTTTGACAGCTTGTGACGTATCTGACATCTGTGTGTTTTAGACTCTTTAAAGGTGACCCATAATTATTTTCTAGCAAGCTAAACATATTTTTATCAACTGTATGTCCACATTGCAAAGCATTTCTCATAAAAAGTGTTTTAAGCCTGACTTTAGCTTTCTGCCACATATATAAATTTTCAAGGGCCTGGATTGCTATTAACAACCCCATCCTAACCTATATCTCTATCAGCACACAGGATTGTGACCAAAAGTATATCTTGAAATGTGTGTGTGTGTGATTTTTTTTTTTTGTTATGTGCATGGTTTTTAAATGATTGCTGTAACTAAAGTAACCCAATCAAACAGGCAGTTTAGAAGAATGGTTAAGCCTATCAGTTCCAGAATCAGACAGCCCAGGTTATAGTCTCCTGAGTTAACCACACAACCCCCTCTATAAAATGAGGATTAAGTACTGTGTGTTAAGAATAAAATGAGGTGGTTCATGTAAAGTTCTTACCAGAACTGACCAGCAGATATGAACAGTTCAATAAACACCAGCTATCAGTAGTAGTATTGCCACTACTTTGCCATTCAAAGTAGAATATGATTCATAAACTTATTTTATTTATAAGTAAAATGACAAAGAAGGATGGCAGTGTTCTATGCCTCACACCTCCTTTCTTTTCACCTTTTGGCCTGGGGAGACTGAATCACTTCCTAGAAGCTCATTAGGCAATTCAAGATTAGTTTAAAATCAACATCCCTGAACATGCTTTGCAACTTGTGGCTACACGGGCTCCATCTGCCTCCTCTCTTCCCATTCCTGGCCACCTTCCTATAGCTCTGTGCATCTTGGTAAAACTATGTCCAGTTCTAACTGTTGCTATTCGGCCTGCACACAGGTGTCTCAGAAGACAGGTAAGGTGGTCTGGTATTCCCATCTCTTTACGAATTATCCACACAGTCAAAAGCTTTGGCATAGTGAGTAAAACAGAAGTAGATGTTTTTCCAGAATTCTCTTGCTTTCTCTGTGATCCAGTAAATGTTAGCAATTTGATCTCTGGTTCCTCTGCCTTTTCCAAATCCAGCTTGTACATCTGAAGTTTCTTGGCTCACGTACTGCTGAAGCCTAGCTTGAAGGAGTTTGAGCATCACCTTGCTAGCATGTGAGATGAGTGCAGTTGTGTGGTAGTCTCAACATTGTTTCGCGTTGCCCTTCTTTGGGATTAGAATGAAAACGGACATTTTCTAGTCCTGTGGCTACTACTGAGTCCAAATTTGCTGGCATATTGCATGCAGCACTCTAACAGCATCATTTTTGTATTTGAAATAACCCAGCTGGAATTCTATCACCTCCAATAGCTCTTTCATAATAATGCCTCCTAAGGCCCACTTGACTTCACACTCCAGAATGTTTGGCTCTAGGTAAGTGACCACATCATTGTGGTTATCCAGGTCATTAAGGCCTTTTTTGTATAGTTCTGTGTATTCTTATGAGACTTCCTTGGTGGCTCAGATGGTAAAGCGTCTGCAATACAGGAGACCCAGTTTTGATCCCTTGGTTGGGAAGATCTCCTGGAGAAGGAAATGGCAACCCACTCCAGTATTCCTGCCTGGAGAATCCCAGGGACGGAGGAGCCTGGTAGGCTGCAGTCCATGGGGTTGCAAAGAGTCAGACATGACTGAGCGACTTCACTTCTTCACTTCATGTATTCTTACTACCTCTTAATCTCTTCTGCTTCTGTTAGGTCCTCGCCATTTCTGTGCTTTATCGAGCCCATCTTTGCTGCATGAAGTGTTCCCTTGGTATTTCTAATTTTCTTGAAGAGATCTCTAGTCTTTCCCATTCTGTTCTTTTCCTCTATTGAATTGTTCACTTAAGAAGTCTTTCTTATCTCTCCTTGCTATTCTCTTGAATTCTGCATTCAGTTGGGTGTGTCTTCTTTTCTCAGCTATTTGTAAAGCCTCCTCAGACAACCACGTTGACTTCTTACATTTAATTTTCTTTAGGATGGTTTTGATTACCACCTCCTAACAGTGTTACGAACCTCTGTCCATATTTCTTCAGGCACTCTGTCTACCAGATCTTATCCCTTGAATCTATTCCTGACTTTGATTTAGGTTATACCTCAATGGTCTAGTGGTTTTCCTACTTTCTTCAATTTAATTCTGAATTATGCAATAAGGAGTTCATGATCTAAGCCACAGTCCACTCCCAGTCTTGATTTTGCTGACTGTAGAGAGCTTTTCCATCTTCAGCTGCAAAAAATATAATCAATCAATCTGGTTTCAGTATTGACCGTCTGATGATGTCCACGTGTAGAGTCATCTCTTGTGTTGTTGGAAGAGGCTATTTGTTATGATCAGTGTGTTCTCTTGACAAATCTCTGTTAACCTTTACTGTGCTGAAAATGAGCAAAGAAACTCATCTGCCTGGTGGCTTAGAGGGATTTAGAAGCTTTACCGTATGAAGCCTCAAACCTATCCCCTTGTTTCTCAGGCAGGCAGGACCTTGGGGGATAGTACAAATACTCATAAATAAGAATAAGTTACAAGCATAGATTCAGCACTTTCAAAAGATTTTGAATTGGTTGCTTTTCTTTCTATGATCATCTTACTGATTCTCCAAAACAAAATTTGTAGGAATAAGATTTATCCCAGTTATTGGAATATTATGGCCATAGTTCCTCTTCTTCTGAATGGTACCATGAGTTTTCCATCTCTGTAAACTATTTTTTCTTATAGAACCCATTTTCAATTTCTTTTACAGAAGACAAGTGTTCTTACAGACATACCCTTCACTTTGTTCAAGGAAAAGGAGTTAGGATTGCTCATGAGGAAAGGGATGGCGTTGTGCTTATCACAGGGCCTGTGGCTGTTGAGGGAGTGTCACCTGGACCCTTTCCACAAAGACACAAAATCACAGCAGAATTTCATATTCTCAGTGCTCCAACACATGATCTCAAAAAGCTTTTGATGTTGATAAAAATGTAAAGATTATTTAGACATAATCAAGTTGTAAGTCTTCTTTTATATGAGAGAGTAGACATTTAGGGAAAGTTGAAATAGAAAAAGAACATGTATTTGTATAGCCCCTTCTTCAATCTGAATTGTCCTATTAGTTTAGAATTATAACTGTGCTCTTTGTATAATTACACCTAAGAAGCTTCTCAAGTATGTAAACAATATAGTATATTTATTAAATAAGCTTTCTTTTTAAATTTAATAATAAAATGGCAAGATACAGAATTTTAAGTTCTGAGATTTTGCTAGTTTGTGAAAAGCAAGAAAATTATAGCACCAATAGAAATCATTAACAATCATTATGTTTTCAGAACTTAGTAAAATCTGCAAAAATGTTTTTTTTCCATATAATTACTTTTATGAAAATGGGCATTTTCTATAAGCACTTGACATCAGAGGATATATTATCAGCTTTTTCTGCTGCTTCTGGATCTGATATTTCTCAAAATAAACCTATCCTCTTGGGCCTCTAAAAATGATTGGATTGAGTCAAGCCTGTCTATTCTTTTTGGATTTATTTATTAGTTTGCATAATTACAAATGAATTATCCTGCTAAAAAAGCAAAACTGGAAGAAGCATAAAGAGATTCTGTGCTTAGAGGAAACGCTTCTGCAGAGATATGTTTAGGAAATTCTTCATTTTTTTCCAGTTTCTTTGCAAATCTCAACACCACAGAACCCAAAAGTAAGATTACATCTTGTGCTTCTTCTTTATCCATCTCTGTCCTGAGTGATCTACTCATCATGGTCCAATAAACAGCTCTTTCAGTTCAGTTCAGTTCAGTTGCTCAGTCGTGTCTGACTCTGTGACCCCATGGACTGCAGCACTCCAGGCTTCCCTGTGCATCACCAACTCCCGAAGAGCCTTCATTTTCAACCCGGTCAGGAGAACAGAGCACTTCAGGTAGCAGCCACTAGGTGGACACCAAAAGTGGGGAGCCAAGTACTCAATCCATCTTCCTTATCCTTGGGTATACGCCATGGTCTTCTAGAGACATCATTCTGCTTTGGTATCTGAAATCCCTCCATTGGATTATGCAATTCACCATATTGCACAGTGTATAGAAATATGTTTGGGGAAGGTTTGTGAGGCTTCAGTGAAGTCAAGACTTTAGGCTGGGGTCCAGTTTGTGAACCTGTTATCATAAGCATTTTTTATCATTATTCTAAAAGTATCAACAACAAATTCCCCTAATCACACTTTCGTTGCTTTGTTTTTCTTAGAGGATCTAAAAAGGAGTATTCCTTTCTTCCCCTCAATTTCTTTTCTTTCCTGTCTTTATTGTTCCCAGATCTTTCATTACTAAAGAGGGGATCATGACAATGACAGAGTGTAACATCAAGTCTGGGTACAGAAAATAGAGAACAAAAAGCAGTACTTTATGGAGATAAGGGAATGTAAAGAAATATGGGTGGGAGAATTAGAGATCCTTACCTACACAACTACTTTTTCTATATCAGAATCAGACACAAATGTGTTGATTTCCTCCTATAAAAATAGTGAGACAATATCATTTCAGACAAAATACAGGTCAACTTATTTAAATATAATGATCATTGTCTCTCTGTGTTTAGCACTTATGCTCACTATAATTTTTCTTATAATTTTGAGATATATAATCAAGTATTTATCTTTTACTGTTTCCCTGACCACTATACTTGAAGTTTTAAAGACAAGACTATCACCCCTTCTTAGCAAAGTCTACTTGAATCTCATCTGCTCTGACCCCTTCTTATAGAACTAATTTGATCTTCAGTCATGAATCTCCAGCAAGTGGGTGGATGTTCTACCCTTTACATTGCCCTGGAATTGATAAGTATAATTGGAGAAAAATCCAACACAGATCAAAGGCTATGTCCTTAAATTTCATTTCATCTGATTTGTTTCTATATATGTATAGGAGTTAAATGGCTCAATTTTTAAAAGCTATAGATGTATACTTTTAGGCAAAATGAAACTATTTAAACATCTACTTAAAGCAAATAGTTCTTTGTCCTTTTATTGTAAGAGTCTCTTCTCAATTTTGAGACCCCTCTAACTTTTGTATTTTTTAAATCTTTGCACATGATTACCAGTATTATATTGATAGAAAAGATGTTTCACTGAATCACCAACCTTAAAAGAAATAAAGAAAATTGTGCAGTTACCTGATAGACTAGTAAAAACCATATTAGGGGAAAAGACTCAGTGATTTTTGAAATCAATGTGCAATAAAAATTACAGTACATGACTATTAATTTTTCTTTGAAGGTGTTTCAGCGCAGTTCTTCAGCATAAATATTTAGCTACTTGAGGATAATGACTCTCCTTACTTGTTCCTAGTTTAAATACGCTTTAGGTACATCACAAGTGCATGTTGAGCACATAACTTACTGCTTTTAGGTGTTAAAGCATTGATTCTATACTAACGGAATTCTTGTTAACCTCTGTACCATGATATATGTTTGGAATTTTCAAACCTTGTGCAGCATTTTCCCTTCAACTCCTTTTACTGATTAAGTCCGTGGGTAATCAACATGTAGAATTTAAAAATGGTAAAATTCTTGACAATTGAGATGTTATGAAGAGTGAAGGGCCTTGTGTATTTCCTGACATATACAACACTCAGTCGGTGGTAGGTCTTTCTTTCTGTCTCCTTCAATGCTTCCTTACACTCTACCCCAGCAGGTTACAAATCAGGATTCTAACTGCGACTGAAATTAGCTGTCATTTACTTACCTGATTTCTCACTTGAATTGATGACAAACTCCAGCTCATAATCCACCATTCCTATTTCCACTTCATTATCTTTCCATTCCTGATGTTACTAGTAGATACATTCACCAGTGCAACTGCAACCAATTACCCGTTTATTTTTCAGAAATTTCCCTCATTTTGAAGACAACCCAAGTGATCAGAGTAATTAATTTTTAATCATAATTAATAATTGCCCTGAAAGGCTTTGTTTGCACAGATTATCTTGGAATGCTTACATCAGAGCTGAATCTGTTTTACTGCACTTTCTTCTGCTTGGATTTTTATAGAAGGAATTAAAATATATCCCTCCAGCGAATAAGACTAATGACCATAAAGACTCAGAAAGATGGTGAAAGAAGGAGGCAGGTTTGTGTAACAGGAACTCTCCATGATCCTTCTAGCAGAGAAATTTTACTGTCTCAGTCCTCCCAAAGGAATTTGTAAAGTCAAATGGAACATATATTACCAAGAAATAAGCCCGAATCAATTTCATCATAAGACATGAATAGTGTTTTCTATAATGAATAGCATCCCTTTTCTTGTGTTTTTAACTGGTTTCTGTTTGATTAATAAGACTGTAGTGTTGATAAATAACACTTTCTTAGGGGAGATAATGTCCTATTTTCATTCTTTCGGACATCTGCACCTCCGTCTACCCCTGGGGACTTCACCATCCCATGAGGCAGAACCAGTCTCCACTAGCAGAAGCTGCAAATATCATACACTCACTCACCTGGCCTTCCTGGTATCTAGGACTCAAGCTTGCCAACTAGACTGCACCAATCAGACACTTCCATTTCAAGCTTTGCATATGGAAGTAAAGAAACGACACGAGAAGCAAGAACTATGCAGAAACAGTTTTGGTGCTGGCTGGTAACAGGAGATTAGCTACATCAAGTTTCAAGAAATAGTCATTGTAAAAACAGTATTCATGATATAGTATCAGTGGCTTTCGCAGTGGGTGTGTCCAGTGTCAACCGCAAGGATGGATTCACCAGAAGGTTCTGCAGCATTATTCAGCATGGTTTCTCACTGTAAAACCTCCAAGTCTCATTCTCTGAGAATATTTCGGGAATCTTATTCCTGGAGAGTCTGTGAAATACACTTCTGTGAATTGTTTCTTTAACAAAGTACCTTTTCCATTTATATCAGTTAGACTCTGATGCTTGGCATTCGGAGCTGTGATTGATAATCGATATATACACGTGGTGGTTTGTCGTGAAGTCGCTCAGTCGTGTCTGACTCTTTGCGACCCCATGGACTGTAGCCTACCAGGCTCCTCTGTCCATGGGATTTCCCAGGCAATAGTCCTGGAGTGGATTGCCATTTCCTTCTCCAGGGGATCTTCCCGACCCAGGGATTGAACCCGGGTCTCCCGCATTGTAGACAGACGGCTCTACCGTCTGAGCCACCAGGGAAGTGGCTCAGACGGTAAAGCGTCTGCCTATAATGACCTGGGTTCAATCCCTGGGTCGGGAAGATCTCCTGGACAAGGAAATGGCAACCCCACTCCAGTGTTCTTGCCTGGAAGATCCCATGGACAGAGGAGCCTGGTTAGTCTATGGGGTCGCAAAGACTTGGACGTGACTGAGCGACTTCACTTTCACTCAGTCACTAAGTCGTGTCTGACTCTTTGCGACCCCGTGGACTGCAGCATGCCAGGCTCCTCCATCCATGGGATTCTCCAGGCAAGAATACTGGAATGGGTCACCGTTTCCTTCTCCAGGGGAACTATTTGACCCAGGAATTGAACCCGGGTCTCCTGCATTGCAGGCAGATTCTTTACCAACTGAGCTATGAGGGAAAATTACAGATCTTAACATTCAATTTGTTATTTACATGAGAGGCACAAAACAGCACCTTTAATGAAGAGTTAAGTGTGAAAAGAATTGTATAATAGTAGATCAAATCCCTGTGAACTGACTTTTCATTGGATATCGGTTCATGAAAGATGAATCAGAGAAAACTAAATCGGTGATCTGAAAGCTACTCTCTGGCCATGCCTCTATAGAAATTTCCATGTCCTGGGGGCCAGACTGATTTAGAAAGGTTATAATATGCACAGGCACCTTTTTGCTTCTCTTTCAATAAACCTCACAAATCCACTTCTTCTCTGGTGGAGAAAAGAATATACATATTGAATATATAGTTTTTTCTTTTGTTTCTGGACTCATTTCTATAATGAAAAAAATCATGGCAAAATATATTGACATAACCAGAGACAATCTACTTTCATTAGATCTTTTTTTTCTTTTCTTTTGCCTTATTTACTGTATCTTGAATTACTGGGGAAATAGCTGATGCAGAGTAAGTGTATAATGAATGTTTGTTAAGCAAAGACAGCAAATATTAATGTAGCATTTATAAGCCAAGTTTTCACATATGTTACTCTGATTCTCCTTGCAGTAACCTTCCAAGATGGGTACTATTTCATCTGTCCCCTACACACACACACACACACACACACACACACTCACACACTTTTTTTGGACAAGAAATGAACTCGTGGAAGAGCTAAGTAACTTGCCCAAAGAAAGTGAGCAAATGTGATCCAAACTCAAGAAGGCTAATTCCAGAGTCTGTGCCTTGTAACTTTGTTATTCTGCTGACAGTCATTAAGCATGCACCATATGTCAAGCACAAAAGATTCAGTGATGAGTGTGATATTACTTTGCCCTCAAGAAGCTCTCTCTATCAGAAAAACAGACACATAACAAATGATTACAAGTGCAATATGGTAGAGTCTATGATAGAAAATATAAATGAGGTTAGGACACAAAGGTCGTGATAAACTTTACTCTGGATGAGGGATAATTGAGGAAGGGAATTTTGAGAGTGGAGAATGCTTCAGCTGAGATTTAAATACTTTTTTTAATAAATGTAGAACTACACTGTAGGTGAAAGAAACAGCTTATGCCACAGGTAAATTAGTATATTTATGAATATAGTGAAACATAATTGAGTCATGGGGCTGGAAGTGTAGCCAAAGCCTGCATAAGAGAAACTGCTTGCTGCTACGTCGCTTCAGTCTTGTCCGACTCTGTGAGACCCTATAGAGGGCAGCCCACCAGGCTCCCCCGTCCCTGGGATTCTCCAGGCAAGATCACTGGAGTGGGTTGCCATTTCCTTCTCCAATGCATGAAAGTGAAAGTGAAACTGAAGTCGCTCAGTCGTGTCCGACTTCGCGACCCCATCGACTGCAGCCCACCAGGCTCCCCCGTCCCTGGGATTCTCCAGGCAAGATCACTGGAGTGGGTTGCCATTTCCTTCTCCAATGCAGGAAAGTGAAAGTGAAATTGAAGTCGCTCAGTCGTGTCCGACTTCGCGACCCCATCGACTGCAGCCTACCAGGCTCCTCCATCTATGGGATTTTCCAGGCAAGAGTACTGGAGCGGGTTGCCGTTGCCTTCTCCACATAAGAGAAAAAATATATAATTTTTATTTTATTCTAAGGCAATCAGAAACCATTAAGAAGCAAACAAGAGAGTAAGAAGAATAGATATGCATTTAAGTAATGTTCTTCCTAGTTGTATAGGATTGATGTAAAGAGTGTCAAAGTTAGATTGAAGAAGGTAAGTTAAGAGACTACTGAAATAGCAGATTAAATATATAAGGGCTTAAATGGGTCAGAAATTCTAGAATAAAGGGGACACTGACTCAAAAGATAATTAAAGGTAGAATTGGCAGTGCTTTTACTGACAAATCAACTGAATATTGAAGAGGAGTTGTGTAATGAAAAGGTAGAATTCTTCTTTTTCTCTATTTTGGTTTGTACTAATTAACATAATATACATGATGCCCCTGGTTTTCTTTTTCTTTATTTTCATTCGTTTTTCAAGTTTTTACTTGCAATTTCACTGCTCCTTGAGACTCCATGTTTTAGCCTCTTTTATTGTACTTTTATGTTTATTTATATCCAAAACCTTTTGGTTTTAAGATGCCTTACTTCCATGTTAGACTGAAATGTTGTATACATGTATATATGTGTGTATGTGTGTGTGTGTGAATATATAATATATATATTATACTTCTACATAAAACATCTAGGTTTCTTTTACTGAAAATCAAATGTATTATGTATCCTGTTTTTTTTAGTTTGTCAAATAAGTATTGCTATTTATATAAGTAACACGTCTGATGGCTCAGTTGAGAGTATATCTTTTACAAGTTCTTTTTATGAATCTTTAGCATTTTAGATGCTGAGGTACGGCTGTATAAGTAAAACTTTGGGCAAAGAAGAGGACAGAATTTTAGCAGTGAAAGCTGGCATTACTTATTCAGGAACCTCTCTTTGAAGTCAAATATTTCTTCTTTTAAATTAAGTATTTTTATTAAAAATGATGTTTTGTTTTTTAGAGCTAGATGTGACCAAAGCATAATTCTTTTGAGTCAGGAAACAGTTGATATTAATTGAATGATAGCATTCAATTAAAGTATGAATTAGTATGAATTCAATAAAGTATGAATTCAATTCTCTCACAGACTTATATGACAAACCTACAAAATTTGTGCATGTCTATATATTACAGATCTTAAGAGTTTCAAGTTAAGTGAGCCATTTTTATTCCATTAGATATATATGTACATATTCTTATATATTGCACAGATATAGAGACAGACTGACAGATTATTGATACGTAGATAGGTTGGTAGATAAAATTTTTATTAAAACAATACTGGCAATGCCTAGCAAAATGCTATGGAGATAGACGGTGCTCAGTAGCTGTTGGTAGAATAAATAAATATATAGGTGAAGTGATATGAGGTCACTCACATTTAGAGATGCAGTAATTTCAAAGGAAAAAGTTGCTACTTTAATTTTTTTTACAAATGTTTTGCATTGTCAGTCTCTTAGGATCCAATAGTCCAACCAGCTTCAGGCAGCATCATAGGTTCAGGCAGCACTAGTTCTAAATGAAGTAAAACTGGAGTCTTCACTTCCAAGTATATACAGTTACAAAGGATCACGACTCACCTTTGCCTTGACTCTTCTTTCCCCTTTATAGTGAAAATAAGGATAAAATGCTATCTTTTATTGTCATCACAAATATATCAACTTAATTTGTTGATGTCATAGAAACTCTGCCCAATGCATTCTACTGTTGTTTTTACATAATGCTTGATAATGCATTGATTTACCAACTCAATGAATAATAACAGTTTACAAAAGCAAAAGAACATACAAATTAGTTTATCACCAATAAGATCTTTTATAAAAGAACATTTGAAAATAAATTTTCCTATTTTGAAAGGTTCTTTACTTTCTGTATGTATTTGCTGCCTTTGTGTATCTTTTGGTTTCTTGATACAGGCTTCCCTCTAATGATTTCAATTGCTTTTTATAGCATAACAGCACTGTCCATGTTCTTCGTTAACGTTCCAACCATTGGCTATGTTATCAGGAGAACTCTGCTAAGTATACTTTGACAGTGATTGACATATTATTGCTATATGCATCAGCTTCAGTAACTCTGCCTACCAATTATGAAATATTCAGTATCAAAGATTATCAACTGAAATATTAAAAAATAAAATCATAGGTTTTATAGAACTTTAATTTTTAAACTAGATTTTAATAAATTCATAAAGTTTTCACATTCCTAAGAAAAAAGTTATTTTTATCCATGCATTCACTTCTTGACATTTAGAGGGAGGATCTACTCTGTACCAGGAAGATAAACACTAAGATTTGAAGATGTATGAGTTCAGTTAAAGGAGATAGTTATTTGATAATTATCAAATAATTATTTGTCATATTATCAAATAATGACTATGAAATGTGATAAGTGGGTAATAGAGGCCATGTACTGACCATATAGGAATATGATCATAAAAGCAGGAACAGGTAACTCGGTACAGAAAAGTCAGGAAAGGTTTCAAAGAAAATACAATTTTTGAGCCAAGGCTCAAAAGTGTGTAGTGAATGAGGAAAACCCCTAACATGAAGCTCAAACTATAGGGATATCAAATTTTATGCTGTAAAATTTTAAAATAAAATTTTAAAAGTGAAGAGAGAAAACTCAAGGCAAATATAAAACATGTTTGAATTTAAATATATCCAAATCTAGACAAACACAATATATCAACCACAAATTTTTATGTTCATCACTTAACTGATTATTCTTTCAAGTCTTGAATCAACTGACGTTTTTGTTAACATAAACAGCACATTTTTGGTATTATTTCTGCCTGTTTGACAATGGTACAAACCCTTCCTGGTTTTATTAAGAATGAGGTTAGTGATGGGTAAAATTGCTGAATTACTAGCATTGAGAATGAGCTATTTTTCCACTTTAGTGAGGCAGTTATCATCTACTCTTCTGCCAGTCTTACATCACACTTTATTTTAATGGATGTACTTCTTAGAGTCACAATAATAGTGAGTCATCATAAAAAGACTGTCTTTTTTCTTCCCTTACTCATTATGGTAGCATGAGTTTGCATTTTTATCAGTGGAAATGTACAATGCCTTTTCTTACAGTGATAAGAACAATGGCAAATTAAGTAGGCGAAGTGCAGAATCTTTTCTGTGCTGGAGAAATCCCTTTTGGAGAAATGTACATCCATGGAAACTTTGTAATATACTTGATTAATCTATGAGCTGATATCAGATTGGCATGAGTTATGCAAACATTATAACATTTTTTTTTTATTTTGCCTGATATTGTCTAGATTCCAAAATTAGAGCATATATATCATATGTTTCTTTTCAGGGATAAATGAGATTTTTAAGTGGGATTTAGTAAGTTACCCATAGTAACTTATGACATACCTAGTATAAAGGAGGGCGTTAGTACTGATTTTGGTTAATCCACCTATGAAGCCAAAATTGTATTTTTCTTCTTGCAGCCAATCTATATTTGAATTTCATTTTTAAAGTATTAATACTAATTTCGTGAACTGTTTCATGTGAATTTATGTATGGTGTTCTGGCCAGAATTCTTTATTGCATTTATTTGTGTAATTGGATTTCTTCCTGATCATTATGACGATCCATCCTTTTATCTAACCCTTCAGTCTATAGACACCAACACTTGGGAAGAAAGAAAGTCAGATTTTAAATCCAACTCCACTAGTTACAAAATATGAAACACAGTAAATAATGAAAACAAAATCTTGGAATATTTTAAGACAGGCTTTATGTAAATTACAGAAAACAGGGGGCAGTAAAATTGATGCCTTGACACTAACATACCAAACTAGTGTAACAGTTACAGTTCTGTTTCATAATAGCACAGAAGTGCTGAAGTAGAAGCTTATAACTCTAAACTAAATTTATGTATCCTTGTACTGTTTATGTGTTTATATTTAGAGATGATAGGCCTGGATGGTTTTAAACTAAGTAGATACACATTAAGTATAAAATGTTTGCCCCAGAAAATGATAATTTTTTAAAAATGTGTCAAAATGTATTTATGTACTGTTTTTCTATTCCTAACATTTTTTTTTGCATTTATCTAACATTTTGCATTTATCTTTCTCAACACACCAAGTTAACGTATTGACTTTATTCTTTCAGCCTGACAATTAGCAGCAAGTATCAGAAACTCAGATTTCTATGGTTCCAGGCAGGTTTGGTATTAAACATTAGTGAATGATAGGAACAGTGCCCAACTGAAAAGTGTATGTCCCTACTAAGACAGGTGGCCACTACTTTGTCCAGCAAGCCACTGCCATGTTGGAATGTGAATCCACTGTTGCCAGATCTTCAAAATTTCAAACATAAGCAGGAATCTTGATTTTTTGGTAGGTGTTAACTAGTTCAAAACCTTAAAATCATTGAGTGGGTCAAATAAATGGGTCTCTGGATCACAGCTTGTCATATGCGCCTCTAGGCAGAGATGTGATTCTGTAGTAATGATCAAACTGCCCTTCAATAAGGATCTTGTCACTGATCAAGTTCCCATGTCCTTTGCTCTTTCGCTGTTTAATCAGTACTTCCTGTTTCTCAGTGCATCAAAAGAAACCCATAGAATATCCCCATTATATGTCGATAGATAAAGATCCGCCATAGTTGCAAGCAGTTTTTACACAAAGAAATGTTATTTGTACCCATGCATTCCTTTCTCTCTGTGGTCTTCAATGACAGTTATTATTCTCTCCGTGCATGCTAAGTCACTTCAGTCATGTCCGACTCTTTGCAACCCCATGGACTGCAGCCTGCCAGGCTCCTCTCTCCATGGGGTTGTTCTCCCAGGCAAGAATACTGGAGTGGGTTGCCATGCCCCCTCCAGAGGATCTTCCTGACCCAGGGATTTAACCCGAGGTGTCTTATGTCTCCTGAACTGGGTAGGCAGGTTTCTTACCACTAGCACCTCATGGGAAACCTAGGTGGTGACAATAAAAGATAATACTTTTATTATTTCCTCCAGCCTAATGTTATTAATAATCTTAAATAAAACTTGATTATGTACAACTTCTTATTATATAGAATTATGATTATTTGAACTTGAAAGAATATGGATTATTTATTTTCTATACTCCCTCTTGAGAAAGTAAAGTACACATTGTTCTAACCCCTGGTCCTAGGACATTCTCCTAGGGTGAATGTCAAATTTATTCCATTTGACATTCTCAGTCAAATGGAATAAATTCGTTAGTGGAAGTTTTGTTTTATTCATTCATTTATTAAGTAAGCTTTTCCTTAGCATAAACTATGCATCAAACATGGTAATAAATATCATATGATAAATGACTAGAGCTGGAAGCACATTCTGCTTAGGAAAATATTACACTGGTTTTTAATTTAATGAGGTTTAATTTAAATTTTTTCAGGTACCTTTTCAAATGCCTGTTTCAGATGTTCAGTTATACCTTTATTGAAGTATAATTGAAAAAATTATAAGATATTTAAAGCATACACAGTGATAATTGGCATACTTATACACTGTGAAAGGATTTCTCCCATCCAGTTAATTAACACACCTAATAGAATATTAGGTATAAATATTAGGTTTACCCAAAATATTTGGGTAAACTCCAGGAGTTGGTGATGGACAGGGTGGCCTGGTGTGCTGTGATTCATGGGGTCGCAAGGAATCGGACACGACTGAGCAACTGAACTGAATGGAATATAATCTACATTTTAAAGTGCAAACCTAGATTTTGGCTTCAATTCTCTGTAGGACTTTTGAGAAGTTATCAATTTTTTGTCTAAATTCTCCTTCCCAGAGAAATATAGTAAGATCAAGTCATGTTTTATATATATACATACACACACACACACACACACACACACACACACACACACACTATGTATATTCAGCTTCCCTGGTGGCTCAGCTGGTGAAGAATCTGCCTGCAATGCAGGAGACCAGCTGCAGTGCAAGAGACCAGAGTTTGAGCCCCGGGTCAGGAAGATCCGCTGGAGAAGGAAATGGCAACCTACTCCAGTATTCTGGCCTGGAAAATTCCATGGAGAGAGGAGCCTTTCAGGCTACAGTCCAAGAGGTCACAAGAGTTGGACATGACTTAGCAACTAAACCACACACACACACACACACACACACACATATATATGTATATACACACATATATATGCAAATATATGACTGCCACTTTATTAAATTTGACCCTATATACCAAATAGACTTGGGGGAAAAGCCAAACACTGCAAGTATACTAGCAAGAAAAAAAAAATCAGAAGTCGAGATCTCATGAATTAACTTTAATATAAACTTATTCTTGGTTTAAAGGTTTAGAACTTAATCACTTAAAACTATTTAACTCCATATTTAAAAAGAAAACCTTTAGTGCTTCTATTTGATTAATAATAATAATTCACCTTTGCTCACTTGACTATTCTTTAGTAAGACATTTTTATTAATGAAATCCCATATCAAAAACAGTACTTGCTAATCATGTAAATTATCAAAAATAAAGTGAAATCCCAACTTCAAAGGTGTTCAAATAGATGCGTTCTTGGAAAGTCATCCATCTACATTCTATTTTTTCATGGTAAGATTTTTAGCAGTGTGCCAAATGCTTCATATCAATCAATCAATCAATGATATATTTGCATCAGATCCCATCCCATAGTAACAGCAGGGATGGATCACCAAAGTTAGCAGCAGTTTCAGCCATCCAGTTCAGTCAGGATCACCTATGCTAACTTAACTGCAGAAGGCAATGGCATAATTAAAATCAAAAGTAGCCTGATGTGTGATGGTGGTGATATGCTAGCATAATATGGCCTGTTTATGTTGGTTTTATGTAATGGTTATACTCTTAAATTAGATTCTAGATCTGCCACCAAATCAGAAGGCCAACTTGAACACAGGAATGTCTTTCTGTAACATGAAAAATTTGGCTTATAAACAACAATATTAATATATTTCTTTTTCATCAAGGATTTTCATTTTCTTTTTGAGATTCATCTTTGTCATATGGGGGTAAGAGTTGCCTCATTAACATTTGTTGCCTTCTAAGGGTGGTAAACAGAATACTGGCTCCTGAAAATACCTGTATCTTAATCCTCAGAATTTGTGGATATATTATGTGACAAAGAAGAATTAAGGTTGAAGATGGAATTACAGCTGCTAAGTAGCTAACTTTTTGACAGGGAGATAATCCTGGATTCTGTGGATTAGCCCAGTGTAATCACAAGGGTCCATAAAAGTGAAAGGGGGATCAGAAGAGAAAATCAGCAAGATGGCAGAGTGAGAAAAAGTTTAACTAGAAGAAGGAGGCCATGAGCCAGTGAAAGTGGGCAGCCTCTAGAGCTGCTGGAGGCAAGAGAATGGATCCTCCCCTAGAGCCTGGAGAAAGGAATGACACCTGCTAACATCCAGCAAGACCCATTCAGTTTCTGACCTATGCAACTGTAAGATACTAAGTTTGTGGTCATTTGTTACAACAGTCAAGCAAAGCAATATACTGAGGAAACACTTTTTTTTTCAGAAGTCTCTTTCACCAAAATTTCACTGATAAAATAAAAGTTAAAAATTTCAGAATTTTCTCAAGTCATGTCTATTCATTCATTCATTTTCAGGAGGTAATCCGTAGCAGCCAGGTCGACATTTCAAGATGCAGCCATGAAATGGAAAGAAATGAACCAGAAATTTCCGAAGCACACAAAATTGATGTTCCTGGAACAGAAATGGTAACTACTTAGAAAAAACACTTTCCACACAGTTTCCAGAACTGTGTGGACATTCTGATCTTGTTATAAACAATTGCTTTTATATTCCTTTATGTATTTAATACCAATACACATCAGTGTCTCTTTCCTGACTTTGAAGTCTTTGAAATATAAAATGAGCACCCTGAAAATATAAGGGTACTTCAGATATCCATTCATATATGTTCTGTTACAGCATGAACTCATGCATTAAAATAAATGATCAGTGTTTAATTTGCATCTCTCTATGTGTACTGAAGTCTTGATGAAAATCACTCTGCAGTGTAGAATACATGTACAATCCTGAAATAACTGATTTCTTAAAAACAATTATTTATTTAAAATTATCTTTAAACACAGGTGTCTCATCTTGAAAAGCACACTGAGGAAACAAATCAAGCTTCTCAGCTCCATCAATATGTTCAAGAAACAGGTAAGAATCTGATATTATTTGATCTGAATATACCTTTTTACTGTTGATGCTTCTGTGTTTGAATAGAGGACTTCCAAAGCACAAGCCTTCCCACTAAATAAAGTTAGTAACTATTACTCATGATTCTAATGGAGACAGGGCAGTATTTCTATATATAATTAGGTTCTGTCTATGCTAAGATATGCAATAAGCTTCTAAAATAGTTCATTGCCCTTCAACTTTATGATGTATCCAAAAAGCCTAGAATGTGATAAGCCAGTCACCTCTGAGTTGTTTTTGCCTTAGGGATCTAGAATAAACTTGATGTTTATCAAGCTCCTTGGGAACAGGAAATTTATCTAGATTGTATTACTTTTAATGATAGATTCAAGCATATTTAAGTCTAATTCTCCAACCTACAGATATGAGATTATATTCCAGGCAAACTTACGCACATCTGCATAAAATGGGTACAGAGTGTCTTGCCTGTAAAAGGGGAATGAGTTTTGCTGTTCCTCAGTGCTAAAAGGGAAGATTTAAGCCAACTGTGACCCAAATGTTAACTATATCTGAATTTGAATTTGGTTTTATGGTAGTTTTGCTTAAGGAAGTAGATCCTTTTCTGTTCTGCTGTTCTTTTCTTGTTTTATGACTTTTATTCTTATTTGAGCACAACAGTAAAACATGCTTATAGAAAATTTGGAAAATATATACAATTAAAATAAATAACAGCTTCATAACTTACGACTTTCCATCCAGTAACCACCATCACTTTTCTTCCTGTGTTTCTTGACATCTACTAACTTACCTAATGAAGTAGTGCCATATGAATACACTTATATCCTGAATGCTTTTATTTAACTTATAAGAAGTTTTCCATAGTATTATAATGACTTCTCAAACATCATGTTTATTAGTTACATAATATCCATGGTGTTCTTTTCTGTTTATAGTCATAGATACACCTGAAGATGAAGAAATTCCAAAGGTTTCGACTAAGTTTTTAAAAGAACAATTTGAAAAGTCTGTCCAGGAGAAGGTCCTTTATTCTGACAAAGAATTGACCCCAGCCAAGCAGATTAAGGTAAGATAATTTCTCTGCATAGAGACATGTTAAATATAAAACCACATGTAAACACATAACATTTTAAAATCATTGAATGAAGAGGTTTTTCAATAGCAAAATATATCCTGAACCAGTACTTATTCAGCTCCAGAAGAATATTATTCTACATGAGAAAAGCAGTACAGAGAATTAAAACTTTTCTCACTGAAGCAAAATAGGGGAGAAAAAATTATGTATGCACTTAAGTTTAATAATTAACATTAGATAAAGTAATAAAGCCAGTTTTTTAAATGTCATCTACTTACTCTGTTGTGTTTAAAATTCCAAGGAAAACAAAACAACCCTCAAAAGTACTTTAAGATTTTAATTGTTTCCTTCTAGATTACTCTGCATAGCACATTAAGTAAAGAAGGAAAGACAGTCAAGATTATGGGTAAATGTTAAAATACTGAGTTCCTGATGTATTGAATAGGGACTATAATTCTAAAAAGTACAAATGGATTATAGGAAAGATAGTAACATATACTGAATGTTGCTTTGAAGTAGGTCTCTAAATGGAGTCTATCAGCTGTTGTTCCCAATGGAGATATTGTAGCATGGGCAGGTGAAAGGCAGTGCCCAGAAAGTCTCCACCACTATACTCATCTTCATAAGATTTGATTTTCTCTCCCTTAAAGATTGAAAGTGAATCTGAAGAGACTTTAAAGCCATCATCAGTTGTGGGTACCTCCTCTACTTCTTACACTTCAACCAGCCAGAGGAAGGAAACATCAACCACCAGATACAGTGAGCACAGTGCCACTTCCTCAAGTCTGGCACAAAGTAATGTCACTCCTTCGGAAAAGACAGAAGAATTTCCTCCTCCCCCACCCGACATGCTTCAACCTCCAGTAGATGTGACAGCATTTTCCCAGTCCCCTGAACTCCCTAACCCTCCTAGAATACCACCAGTCCCCAAAGAATTATACTCCAAACAAAGAAATTTGTATGAATTAAACCGTTTATATAAACACATCCATCCTGAGTTAAGGAAAAACTTAGAAAAAGATTATATCAGTGAGGTTTCTGAGATTGTTTCTCATCAAATGAATGCAGGGAGCTCAGTTTCAGCAGATGTGCAACAAGCCCGGTATGTTTTTGAAAATACGAATGACAGTTCTCAAAAAGGTCTGAACTCAGAAAGAGAACACTTGGAGTGGGATGAAATTCTTAAGGGGGAGGTGCAGTCCATGAGATGGATCTTCGAGAATCAGCCATTAGATTCGATCAACAATGGCTCTCCAGATGAAGACAACATCTCCAAGGGCATTGCTGATCAAGAAATTATCGCTGGTGGTGACGTGAAATATACCACATGGATGTTTGAAACCCAACCCATCGATACTCTGGGGGATCATTCTTCTGGCACTGAAGAACATGCTGAGAAAATTCCTGAGCTAGCCAGAGGAGATGTCCACACAGCACGGTGGATGTTTGAAACAAAGCCATTAGACTCGATGAATAGATTGCATCAAAGTCAAGAAGAATCAATAGCAACTGCCATAAAGGACATAACTGGGGGGATGTCAAGACTGTGAGATACATGTTTGAAACTCAACATCTGGATCAACTTGGACAACTTCACTCAGTAGATGAGATGCACCTACTGCAACTCAGATCTGAGCTCAAAGAAATTAAGGGAAATGTTAAGAGAAGTATAAAATGTTTTGAAACACAACCATTATATGTTATTAGAGATGGCTCAGGTCAAATGCTAGAAATTAAAACTGTTCACAGAGAAGATGTTGAAAGGGGGATGTGAGAACAGCACGTTGGATGTTTGAAACACAGCCCCTAGATACAATTAACAAAGATATAACAGAAATTAAAGTCATCAGAGGAATATCCATGGAAGAAAATATCAAAGGTGGGGTGAGTAGGGCCAAGTGGTTGTTTGAAACTCAACCTTTAGAGAAAATCAAAGAAGAGACAGAAGAAGTCATCGTTGAAAAGGAAACAGTAATAGGTACAGATGTCTCTAAAAAGTGTTGGATGTTTGAAACACAGCCACTAGATATTCTGAAAGACGTTCCTGATGCAGACCATCTAAAGTCTGAAGAGATAATAGGGGTGATGTACAAACTACTAAGCAACTATTTGAAACACTTCCAATAGAGGCTTTAAAAGATAGCCCTGACATAGGAAAACTTCCAAAAATTACTGCTTCTGAAGAAGAAAAGGGGGATGTCAGGCACCAAAAATGGATTTTCGAAACCCAGCCTCTGGAAGAGATTAGAGAAGATAAAAAGAGTACATACGAACAGTGAAACTTGAAGAAGTTGACAGAGGAGATGTAAGGAATTATACACATATCTTTGAATCAAACAACTTGATTAAATTTGATGCATCACATAAAATAGAGGTGGAAGGAGTCACAAGAGGTGCTGTAGAGCTAAATAAATCACTCTTTGAAACAACACCATTATATGCCATTCAGGATCACCTTGGAAAATACCATCAAGTAAAGACAGTCCAGCAAGAAGAAATCCTAAGAGGTGATGTAAGAAGCTGTAGGTGGCTTTTTGAAACAAGGCCCATTGATCAGTTTGATGAAAGCATTCATAAATATCAGATAATTAGAGGAATATCTGCTCAAGAAATACAGACTGGGAATGTAAAATCTGCTAAGTGGCTATTTGAAACCCAACCACTTGATTCAATTAAACATTTCAGCAATATGGAAGAAGTAGAAAGTAAAACTGAACAAGTCACTGATATTGTTAAAGGGGATGTCAAAACCTGTCGATGGCTTTTGAAACCCAGCCAATGGAATCTCTTTATGAAAAAGTTTCACTAATGACTGGCAGTAAAGAGATTCATAAGGGAGATGTCAAAGCCTGTACCTGGCTCTTTGAAACTCAGCCGCTTGATACCATAAAAGATGACTCTGAAGCAACAGTCAAATTGCAAACTGTGAAACAAGAGGAAATCCACGGTGGGGATGTTCGTACAACATGCTTCCTTTTTGAGACAGAAAATCTGGACAGCATACAAGGAGAAGAAGGAAAGGAGATCAAAGCCATAGAAATGGATATCCAAGCTGGGGATGTCTCCAGCATGCGGCATAAATTTGAAAGTCAGTCCTTAGATGCTATAAGTTCTGGTTCAGAGGAGGTTTTGAGAAAGATCAAAACCCTAAAGATGGAAGATATTCAGAAAGGCAATGTTTTACATTGTAGGTGGCTCTTTGAAAACCAACCAATTGATATGATAAAAGAAAGTCAAGAAGGTGATGAATTAGTTAAGACAGTGACAGACATACAAGGTGGAAATGTAAGAAAGGGGTGCTTTATTTTTGAGACTTTTTCTTTAGATGAGATTAAAGACGAATCGGACCTCATTAGCACCAAGAAAACAATTACTGAAGAAGTAATAAAGGGTGACGTAAAAGCTATAGAATGCTCTTTGAAACCCAGCCACTCTATGCAATTCAAGATCGAGAAGGGTTTTATCATGAAGTGACTACAGTTAAAAAGGAAGAGGTAATTCACGGAGATGTACGAGGGACAAGGTGGCTTTTTGAAACAAAACCATTAGACTCAATTAATGAATCTGAGACTGTGTATGTGATTAAATCTGTCACACAAGAAGACATTCAGAAGGGAGATGTTAGTTCTGTTAGATACAAATTTGAAACCCAGCCACTGGATCAGATTGCAAAAGAATCATGTGATATTGTGCCCACTGTGAACTGTATTCAAGGTGGGGATGTAAGGACAAGTAAACAGTTCTTTGAGTCTGAAAATTTGGATAAGAATACTTACGTAAGAACAGTAAGTGTCAAGGAAATACAGAAGGGCAATGTTAAAACATCCACGTGGCTATTTGAGACCCATACCCTAGATGAACTGAGAGGAGAAGGGTCAGTATATGAAAATATCAAAACAGTCACCCAGGAAGATATGCAGAAAGGTGATGTGAAGCAGGCAGTATGGCTCTTTGAAAATCAAACTTTGGATTCTATTAGGGAAGCAGATGAAAGCACCACAAAAATCATCAAGGAAGAAATCCCTCCTGCTGATGTCAAGACAACTACATGGCTCTTTGAAACCACACCCCTTCACAGATTTACTGAAAATAGGGTAGAAAAGGTGGAAATTATTGGCAAGAGCATTAAAGAAACCTTAGGAGAATTGTACTCTCAAAAAGTTATTGAGGCTCCTGGAATAATCATTGAAGCTAATGAGGTTGGAGATGTTCGAATGGCAAAATACAAGCTAATGAATCAAGCATCACCTGAGATACAGAAAGAAGAAATTATCAAGGTTGACCTCAGAAATATAATGGTGAACCTTCTTTCCAAAAGAGACTGTAAGAAAAGAGAGTTTTGGTCAGTGAAGAAGAGAAGGGAAATGTTAATCTGACCAAAACTCAGTTATTAAACAGATCAACAGAATTTCATGCTGAAAAAGAAGAGATAGTGAGTGGTGATGTCCAACAAGCAATAAAAAACCTGTTCTCTGAGGAAAGATCTGTAAAGAAAGGTATTTTGATTCAGGAAGATGAAAGAGGTGATATTAACATGACTATCTATTGTCTTCTTCATGAAAATGCTGGTGACACAATTAAGCGTGAAGAAATAGTAGGGGGTGATGTAAAACGTACGATTCATAATTTGCTATCTTCCATATCAAACAATAAAATATCTGAAAGGGCTAAAATTGATGCCTCTGAGAGAGGAAATGTTCAGTTTTTCACAACATGCATAGAAACTGGAGCTTTGGATTATCTCAGACAACTCCAGACAGGCTCAAATGAAATCCTAACAGGTAGGAAACAGGAAAAAGAGGAAGAAATAATTGGTGGTGATGTAGAAGGCACAAAACTGTTATTAAATAAAAGGCAATCTCAGGTTGAACGTACTGTTAATGAAACTGACATCATCCCAGGAGATGTGAATAATACAGTAAAGGCTTTTCTGACAGAGCCTCAGAATACAGCTTGTAAGTTACCCAAAGAAGAAATTATTAAAGGTGACGTGAAGTCAACCCTAAACTCCCTCAGCCAGGCTGCAAGTCAGAAAACAGTGGCTAAAACAGAAGAAATTATAAAAGGTGACATGCTGACCACCCTCAAGTCACTTAAGGAATCAAGTCAAAAATGGAAAGACTCTAGACAGCCTGATGTCATCCCTGGGGATATTGAGAAAGCTATTGAATGCCTTGAAAAGACTGCACAGACGAGGACAGAAATACTGAAAAAGGAGCTTATCCTAGATGACCTTGAGGCATCATTAAGGAATCTAAAAGAAACACAAACAGCTTTCAAAGAGGTAAACAAAAGTGCAGTCAAAGACGATGTGCAGACCGTGATGGCAGAATCCAAAGAAGAGCAGAAAAGAGGGATTCATCAGGTGGCTGTCCAGAGGGACAAAAAAGCATTCTTCAGCCAAGACCAGGACCCTTTGAGCCAGCAGCCAGGTGGCAGGAGGGAGTAGACATTCTCAATCAAACTATAAACAAATCTTGTCATGGAGATTTAATGGAAGAAAGAACTGAGGTTAATCTTCCAAAAGCCCCCAAAGGCCCTATAAAGATCGTCATAGATCGCGAACAGAACAACGATGCTCTTGAGAAAAACCTTAGAAAACTATCTGATTCACACCAAGTGGGTATCTGGACTGATAACACGACAGAGCAACATCTTAGGGATGAACATGTAAGCGGACAGTTGACTTCAACCCTGTCAGTTAGGGAACATCGAAAAACCAAGGAAGCAGAGGCAGCAAGAGAACAGAAGAAGGAGGCTGTCTTTTTGCAATCTATTGATAAAACAATTGGAAAGAAACAGACTGAAACTTACCAACTGAGGAATGACCACCAGAGGACTGAGGCCTCCCCTGTCAAGTGTCCTAAAAATACCCAAAACACTAAAACATCAACAGATACACAAAGCTCTAGGCCTGGTTTAACCCAGGCTCCAGTCTACAAGATGGCTGGAGAAACACGTGAGGTTTCAGAGGACTTTCAGAGGCAGACTCTGTTAAAGCAAGAAAAGCAATATTCTAATAAAGATATAATGAAAAAGAATGTGACCCCGCAACCAGGGTGGCAGACTTTGCCTGTGAATCAAGACATGTCAAATGTAACAGAAGTGAAAGTCTCCCAAAAAGCCACAGTCAACTTAAGGCAACTGACAAAAGCAGACTGATATTCATCTGAAGAGCCAGGACTTTCTAATGAAGACAAATACCACCAAAGATTTAAAAATGGCAATGGAAATGTCCTTTAATCCAGTCAAATTTAACCCTGAAAATAATGTAAAGGAAAATGAGTTCCCTCTTCCACCTCCATCTCCACCTCCTCCTCTACCTTCCAATGCATCATCTGAAATTGAATTTCCTCTTCCTCCTCCACCTCCTTTAATGATGTTGCCTGAAAAAAAATGTGTTTCCTCCTTCACTGTCCACTGAGAAGATACAGGCTGAATTTGAAAGTTTTCCAGGCCTCCCTCTTCCTCCACCACCAGAAGATGAGAAATTTGAAAGAGAATGTCTCTCCATGTTTCCACCACCGCCCCCTCCTCCTCCAGCTCCGGCTCTAAAACCAGCACATCTCCTTTCCTCTTCTGTTCAAGAAAAGCATAATGGAACATTCATACAATACTCCCAAGAAGAAGCCTTAAGCTCTCAGGCTAAAATCATAACAGGAAAATCTGGAGGACGTTTGCCACCTCCCACACTCCCCAAACCCAAGTTTCCCAAGCAGATAGAAGATATAAAGAATCACAGTTCCCCAAAAGTTGATTTGGAAAATTCTCTGCCAGATACAGAATGTAAAATGACTCCCTCAAAGGATCAGAAAAGAGTAATAATGGCAACTAGCAGTGAACACATAGAGACAAAGCAGAACGTATCTAGCGAAAGTCTTGATAAAAGAAAACAACTATCTATGGACTCTACAAAGTCTTTCTCACAGACAGTTCCAGAAAGTTCACCACCCAAGAAAAACCTATGGCACCTCTCATAAAATCTCATTCATTTCCAGCAGGTTCAGGGCAGCAAAGTCCAAAACCTTATATGAGAAAATTTAAAACACCTTTAATGATTGCTGAAGAAAAATACAGACAACAAAGAGAAGAGCTTGAAAAACAGAGACAGGGGAGTTTGGGCTACAACATAGTTAGAACAGAGAGCCAAAATCAAAACATATCAGAGTTGAAAAACGAAGTGCTGTTACAAAATACAAAGGAGGAGGTCCCCCTAACTGGAATGGATTCAGAGGTCACTGTGGCCCAAACAAATCCAGTCTCTCAAAGTCTTTCTCAAGAACTAGGAGTCTGTACAGATAACCAGCTTTCCACAACACCATCAGTGGCATTCTCTGCCAAGAGGCTCCAACCAGCAACCTTGGAAGGCAAAGATACCATGAAAAAGGAAGTTTTGCAGAGCTCAAAGGATATGATGCAATCTAAATCAGCTTGTGAAATGAAACACAGTCAGCAAGAATGTAGGACCCAGCAAACACAACAGAAGCATCTGGAGCAGTTGCACTTGCCCGAAAGCAAACCTGTTTCCCCCAGTTTCAAAGTGAAAACTATCAAGGTTCCAATTCTAGGTCATAAGTTAAATGAAACAAACCACAGCTATGAAAGTCATAAAAAGCAATCTGAAGTTGATATTCAAACCATTACCAAACAACAGTACCAAGAAACCGAGAGAACAGAATCAAGGACTGAAGGTAGTAGCAATAAGCAATCAGTGACTGAAAAATATTATCAATTGCCTGCGAAGGAAAAGAGAGCACCAATACAGTTGCCTACAGAAACCACAGGGAAAAGCCATGAAAGTAGGCTCAAAATAGTTCATGAGAAGCAAAGAGAATTTAGAGAATCTGAGAGTGGGAAACTTCTAGGAAGTGAAGAAACAATTCAGGGACCACCGATGATTGGTCCAAAGAAAGAAAGTCTAATAGTTGAAACAAAACAAGAACATTTGAATAAATCAGCTCAGAAGGTAGTCGAACAAAAGGTTGCTGAGGCACATCTTGATTCTCAGACTCAGAATTTTCAGCAAACACATACACAGTCTTTTGAAAGTCAAGTTGAACATAAAAAATTGGCCCAGCAAAGTAATAGTCTTCAGGAAGAAAAATATCTTGGCGTCAAGGGTATACAGCAGAAACAAGTCTTTCCTAATACTAAAGAGTCAAAGCAAGAGATTACACAGAACAAATCTTTATTTTCCTCTGTGAAAGAATCCCAGCAGGATGATGGAAAATGTGCTGTAAATGTATTGGAATTCTTGAGAAAACGTGAAGAACTACAACAGATTCTGTCTAGGGTAAAAGAGTTTGAAGCAGAGCCAGATAAAAATGGCCTTAAGACATTTCAGATGCTGTTAAATATTATTCCAGTTTGGCTATTAAGTGAAGAAAAAAGAGAATATGGAGTTCGCATTGCCATGGAGAATAACATAGAAAAAATCAAAGAAGAAATAACACAGATTAAGACTCAGGCAGAGGATATGCTTGTGTCCTGTGAAAATACAATTCAAACGGCCATGATATCATCTAAAGCAGGAAAGCAGAGAAATAAAGCTACCAGTCTTAATGAAACATTATCTAAAGTGTCTAATGCTAATGTCAGTTATAATAAAAACACCCAGCAGAAAGAAAATACAATTGTGGAAAAAGCAGAGCACCACCAAGTAGCAACTCATCAAGAAACTACTGCTCATCATCAAGTGAAAGCCCATCAGGAAATTAAACTAGATGATGCCAAAGTTCCTCCTCCATCTTTAAAAACACGCCCACCATCACCAACTTTCATAACGATCGAGTCTACCGCCCGGCGAACACAAACCTCTCCTAAGGATGAGCTTTCCCAGTCCCCTAAAAGGACAGTTTTGCTGAACCATCACCAAGACCGTCACAACCAACTAGAATCCTCAAAACAAGTACCTCCCCTTCGCCACCCAAGAGTCGTTCTGAACAACTTGTGAAACTCAAAGACACCACTGCGAAGTTATCCAGAGGGATCATCCCATGTTCATCGATAACCCCGGTTCCCATTGTGGAGAAGAGGTCTGAGATCATCACGTCTCCTGCAACACTTCGCCGTCAAATTAAGATAGAGGCTCGTGGTAGGGACTCTCCACCTACAATCACAATACCTATAACTGTCAATCATGCTGACAGTGGGTCTTTCAAAGAATCCATGGAAGCTCAAGAGGAAGTAAGGAAAGTAGAGAAAAGGTCGACTTACATTCACAAAGATGGAGTAAATTCCGCTAAAGACATAGTGCCAGATACTGAGAGTTTTGACGCAGTGGAAATCATCCGCAAAGTCGAAGGACCTCGCCTGTCAGAGCACGCGCAGAGATTCGAAGCAGCCAACAGGACTGTTGAAATGGCTGGAAATTTCGTGAGTGACCATGAAAATGAAATAAACAGATGGTTCAGGGGATTTGAGGATGGCCTAAGTTTTGACACACAGTCAAATAGAAGAGTTTATGTAAATGGAGAAGCAAATCATAATATAAAGCAAGAAAGCCGTTCATTTAAGGAGGAATTTGGATTAACATCTTCAGAAAGCACTAGGTTTACGGAGTTTTCTCACAGTCGTCCTAGAGAGCGACAAGAAATGATGCCCAGCATACGCTCTGAAACAAGGTCTCTCAGTGAACATTTCTCAGGTCTGGATGCATTTGAGAGTCAGGTTGTAGGGTCGAAGACGACGGCCTCTTCGTCACATGGTTCAGAAGCTGGCAGATCTCGCTTTGACTTCAAGCACGCCCCACCCACCTATGAGGATGTCATCGCTGGCCACATTTTAGATGTTTCTGATTCACCTAAAGAACTCAGGAGGAATTTTCAACAGACTTGGCAGGAGAGTGAAAGAGTTATTAAAAACTTGGGATATACAACCTCAGATGCTTCTGCAACTGAGATGGAAACCACCTTCCAAGAGGAATCTGCATTTATACGTGGTAAATGACCTTGCAAATAGTGAAGTAAGATTAACCCTTTAAAGGCACAGAACTAAGATGATTTGCAATTAAATGAGTACATGGAAAGAACTAAACAACATAACGTAAAACTAACAGCTTTCCCTGGTTGTTGCTATCTTTCACTTTACCATGCTTGCTTTTACTACTTTCTCTTTACAAAAGCATTTAATATGATTCACCAACCCTGTGTGACAGTAACAAACACTACTATATAGGTCACTGAGATCTATGTTTGTCAAGGCAAAGAAGGCTTTAGATAATGCAGCAGGTATAATAATAATTGCTATTGTGATAGCATTAATTATTATATGGAATTATATATTTACTAATTATCATATACCATTAGTACGTTATGCGGAGAAGGCAATGGCACCCCACTCCAGTACTGTTGCCTGGAAATTCCCATGGATGGAGGAGCCTGGTAGGCTGCAGTCCATGGGGTCGCTGAGGGTAGGACAAGACTGAGCGCCTTCACTTTCACTTTTCCCTTTCATGCATTGGAGAAGGAAATGGCAACCCACTCCCGTGTTCTTGCCTGGAGGATCCCAGGGCGGGGAGCCTGGTGGGCTGCCGTCTATGGGGTCGCCCAGAGTCGGACACGACTGAAGCGACTTAGCAGCAGCAGCAGTACATTATGAGTATTTCTTATTAAAATATTATTTTATACACATGTTAAAGACAGTATGAGATAATTTCTTGACCTATTATTGATAGAGTTTTAACTGCCAGACTTAAGTGGTGTTTGAGTTTGCATTCAATACAACCTGATAATAATCCAAGAAACAATTTACACTCTGCATATGTGCTTTAAGGATTTTCATTGATTGGGATCTCTGACAAAAATATATTTAATTATTGTTGTTGAATTGGATGGAATTGGCTCTCTAATGCCACTGCTATTTTTCGCCCTATAACTGATTTTCTTTTGCCTTTCTTAAACCCCAAATTATAGCTCAGTTGGTCTCATTCACAGATAAACATGGACAATAATTTTAAAATATAATTATATTTGGAAGAAGAGAGATTTAAAACACATAAACTTAGTACAGATTTTTTAACATCAGAGAACAGCTCATTTCTTTATATTTTCCTCCTTTTACAATTAATGAGGCTTCACAGTAAGATCTGACATAATTAATGTATCCCATTATTTTAGATAGATTGAAAGAAATAGCAAGCCTAAAAATAAAAATGCTGAAACTAATAATTCTGCCCTTATCATGTTTGCAACATATGTGTCTATTTTATCAGGTTAATATGATTTCTTAATGTACTGGCTTCTGGCATAATTAAGCAAAGCTGTCTAATTTCAAATGCTGAGTTTCTGTTAACTAAAGACATAAAAATACAAGGAAACTGGCGTTAAATATAGAAGTGTGTCTCCTATTAGAACAAAATAAATAAAGGAAATTTCTTAGTAGCCCAAATTGAGCATCAAAACATTAAAGTATGTGTATATGATATTTATATAAAGAACAGTGCACATATATGCTCATATATAAAAGTACTACAAAAGCTTATTCTTACAGAATAGTTGTGAGAATCAAAACAGTGCTCTGGCAAAAGCTGTGTCAGTTTTGAAGCACTATGCAAACACAGGTAATATAACTATGCAAACACTTGGCAATATAACTACTATTACTCATAGGAAGTGGCATTCACATGTAACTTTGGTAGAGGCAGGAAATCATCATAAGAGGCAGAGATAAGAATCCCCAAAGCCCTGAAATCTTAAGCTATTTAGACTGAGAACAAATGGCCCTGAATAGTTCCGTGTATTTAGGAGTCTCGTCTTATTGTTAAAAATTCATGTCACAGAGTCAACACTAAGTCATCAAGAAAATACCTAAACAAATAAAATATCAGCTGAAAAAATATATGAATATATTTTAGAAAAATCTCTACCGATTAAAGACTAAAACTTTAGACCAAGTTAGGTGTAAACTTTTATATACATAGAAAGTTCAGTCATTTAGAATGATAAGTGATCTCAGGAGGTCTCCTCATGGTCGATTTTCCTATATATCCTTTCCAGTGTATTAAAATTAGTGAACACATTTTACTCATGTATATTTCCTAAAATAATAAAAATTAGCTTGTACTGTGTATAAATAGTAGATAAACCAGAATAAGGTTGATTGTACCAGAACCTTAAGCCTAATGGTAGATGCCCTCCATCCAGAGAAGGAACAT
This sequence comes from Nanger dama, assembly GCA_917880005.1. Lineage (NCBI taxonomy): Eukaryota > Metazoa > Chordata > Mammalia > Artiodactyla > Bovidae > Nanger > Nanger dama. The sequence goes on along the minus strand of CAKJTW010000010.1, from coordinate 30,066,616 downwards.
CGAGACCAGTAGGGTTAGAGCTTTCTATACTAACTGCATGGCCGGTGAACATGCTGTTGCTATTTGTTTTGTTTTTACAATGTGACTGAAAACAGTATTACATAAGCTCCTATACATTTTTGCTTTTAGAAACTGCAACTCCAAGACAAGGAAATATGTATACTTTGTCAAAAGACGGTTTATCCAATGGAGTGCCTAGTAGCAGACAGGCAGAGTTTTCATAAATCCTGTTTCCGCTGCTACCACTGCAACAGTAAACTGAGGTAAAACTGTTTTGTGGCCTGGGGCACAAATATTCAAAGAGCTTGCAGTATACTTATAGCATCATTTCTCTACAAAGATGTCAGTTTTTCCAAATCCTGTTTCCATCAGTTAAAACAACAAATGGAAATGTGGTCATTTTCTATGCTGCTCGGAATGGCTGTTACCTTTTCCTTTTGACATTTTGCTTTCTTAATAAAATTCAGAAGGGGCCCTTTAGTCCAAGCATGAAGATCACATAGATAAGAGAAATAACTCTCACCACCACCAACCTCTCCCAATGCCATGCTCCACTGAGTAAGAAAAATTGTCTTTCTAGAAATGCAAATCTGGGATCACTTCCCAGTTTTAAACATATAATGGCTTCCTCTATTCCCAAAATTAACATATAAATATGAATTAAAAAGCAATTCAATATCTTGTCCCTTCTCATCTCCCAACACCCCTTCCTACTGTTGTCTGTTGCTTTTCATGAAGACTGAATTTCAGTTCCTCGAAGTCATTTTTTTCTGTCACATCCAGCTGATCCCAAATGCTGTTGCTGCTCCTTGGAGTTTTCCCATGCCTCACCCCCAGATCATTCCTCAGACTTCAACTGAGACTTTATGTCTTTGAAGTGACCTGCTTTTACCCCTGTATATGGATCACAGCATCTCCTGTGCTCGCCCCATTCTAACACAGTCTAGTGTAATTGTCCCTTGCTGTAGGAAATGTGTTAATGTTTGTCTTGTCAATACCAAGTAAACCCAAATATATAATAAGGACTCGGACTCAAAAATATTTATTCAGTGACTGCTATTTTTAAAAGCATTATATAAAACCCAGGCTTCCCTGCTGGCTCAGATGGTAAAGACTCTGTCTGCAATGGGGGAGAGCTGGGTTCAATCCCCCGGGTTGGGAAGATCCCCTGGAGAGGGTATGGCAACCCACTCCACTATTCTTGCCTGGGGAATCCCCATGGAGTAGGGTAACCTAGTAGGCTACCATTCTTGGGGTCAGAAAGAATCAGACACAACTGAGCAATTAAACACTGTACAGCACATATAACACCCACAGATACAGAAAACCAAGCAAAGCAAATACGTGGCTCACTAAATTATAAAGTGAACACTCCATAAACACTATCAAGATCAAGAAATAAAACATTGTTAGCCATTCCAGAAGCTCCTTCCTCCCTTTGCCCTATGCAAACATAACCAGTCTCTTGCCTTTGAGTAAATATCATCCTTTATAGTAATTGTTTCCTTGCATTTTATAGTTTTATTTATCCAAATGTGCATTTTAAATTCTGTACTCTGGTTTCATCCTTTTTAAAAAACTCTCTCTAGTCTTTCAAGTCTTTTTAAAAAATAATCTATAGGCTTTCCATCCATTCCTTTTATTCCATGTTGTTTACTTGTGAAAGACCCAGGACGTTTGACCTGTGGAGTTGTGCACAGTCTGGAATTGCTGATTACACACTCCTACTGCAGTTCATATGCTCCTTTATCCTCTGTATTTTCAAAAACTGTCAGCTGAATCCAGGTTCTAGATTAATTGAAGTTTAAAATAAGATTTGATTCCTTTTGGAAGAACATAGGGATTATGGCAAGGTATACTTAACACATTATGTCAGCTTTTCTCTCATTTTGTGACATAGCAGATATTGAAGCTTGTAATACCTATATCCGTTCAATGATGTCTGCAAAATCCTGATACTCAAACTTTGTTCTATATTTTTATTATTAGAATACTTTCACAGAAGATGCTTCCCTGTATTTGGTATTTGGTTACACGGTGATAAAGTTAAGTTTAAAAAAAGGCAGAATAAGTCCATAATTCTTTTCCTTTATTCATCATTTTTGTCAATGTATCAATTTTTATTTAGCAATTTAATATAATAATTTCTTATCTCCTAGAGATAACCACTTTTAAGATATTTTATGTCTTTCTAAACTTACAGATTTACACATGTTTACACAAACAATTATCATCATTACTGAAACTCCAGTTATTCTATACCTGGCCAGTGGAAGCTACTTCAAGTTGTCTCCTGAGTCCTTCTGACAGAACCCAAGTTGTCTGTGATAACTTCCTCTTTATCTGATAGGTCTAGATGTCCCATGTTCATCTTATACATTTACTAGCCCAGATGCAGAATCAGTCATTTCTCTAAGCCTCGGTTTCTTCTAGTGAGAAATGTAAACTATTTCAAGACTATAATCTTGATGCTCTTTCTACTGAGTTGATCACTATTTCTAAGCTTTTTAGTATTAAGATCTAATAAATATTTATATATACAAGAAAAAAATATAGGAATTCATAGTGATGTTTTCAAACTGAATTCAGAATTTCATAGCTTTTGCTTAGCCTCTTCTCTGTTACAGCTGCATCTTCTACTTCAGGGCTTCTGGTTCTCAAAGACAAAGGAGATAACAGAGTTAAACTACCCCATATTCATTTGAACAACAATTTTAGAAAAACAAAAGTATAAGCACCACTAATTTGATTATCAAAGCATTAAAAATTATATTTGCTCCACTGATCACTCACACCCCATTTTTTAAAATAGTGTACTGAGTCTTTGGTGTCATCATCTGTAGCTGTGACATGTTATAGTACCTCCCTTTGTGCTCTCATTTCATCTCAGTTTATATATAACAATGATTTAATCTAACCCACAATCCTGTGTTGACATTTCTTTAGTCATTATGGTTGCTCAAGCTTATTTTCAAGTAGAGTCGTTAGAAAAGGTTTGTGGAAAGTTTATTCCTTTAGTTCGTGGAAAGTTTATTCCTTTAGTTCTTACATACTGATAACAATTTGTGATCTTTCAGTAAGTTATTTCATTCTTTTATATTAGGAAATGCTCTTTAAATTATAGCTTTTTAGTATTTAACTTGTTTCATAATTTTATTTTTCTTATTCAGGAACTCCCATTATGTACTTTTCATTTATGATTATAAATTTTTATCTTTTAATTTTCCTGCTTTTCTTTAGTGAAAGTGTTAATTGCTCAGTCGTGTCTGACTCTTTGTGATACCATGAGCTGTAGCCCACCTGGCCCCTCTGTCCATGGAATTCTCCAGACAAGAATACTGGAGTGGGTTGCCATTCCCTTCTCCAAGGGATCTTTCCAACCCAAGGACTGAAACCAGGTCTCCCACACTGAAGGCAGATTATTTACCATCTGAGCCACCAGAAAAGCCATATTGTTCTTAAGATGTTTCCTATTGATTTGCTCTTGTTTTTCTTTTAGTTTGGTTTTTATTGCTGACATGTTTGACTTTTTCCTTTCATTGCTGTTTTCTTCTTGATATCTGACACCTTCTTTATTGCTTTTTCTAATTACAATTCATGCTGTTCTTTCAGGTCTTTTATCATTTTCTTAATGTCTTTTAGCTCATTTTGAAATAGTAGGTTAAAAGTTTGATGTTTCAAGAACATGTTTTTCTACCATGTTTTAAGTCGCCTACAATGATAATGCTCCTTATTCTTTCACTTCTTATAATAACTTTATATACTGTTTGGCCTTGATACTTTGCTGTTGCTTATTTTTATATGGAGTTAATTTACACAAATCTTGGAAGGAAGCAGAATTCAGGATGGTTTTCCCAACTTCACAGGGCTACCTTTTCTAATTTTCTTATACTGTTCAAAAAACTATGGTGCCTTGATATTCCTGGGCTTTCCTGTCTTGGAAATCCCTCATGTTGACTGAGACCTTTTGATTTCTGTCATCATTGTTCACCTCACTTTTGATTCCACTCCCATGTTTTGTTTTTCACAGTGTAGAATCTAAAGGATCCCAGTGGGTCAGTTTTGAGTTTAATTTCTCCAGCCTCTTCAGACTTTCCTGCCACAGGACTTTTGCACTCTCAGTGGCTATTGAAATGCTAAAGCCTCTCTCAATTTGAGCTGCTACTCTCCGATTGGCATGTGATACTTTCCAGGACCTATTGATTGACTATTTTGTAGTCTCATATTTTCAAGTCCATCAGATACCTTCCTTTCTCCTCTGTTGTCATCCACACACTAGCTGATGTCAGTTTGTCCTTCCCTCCTTGTATTTTGAGATTGATGAGGATACCTTGTCACTTAGTTTTGTTGTAATTTTATCCTTGGGTTTGTAGTGTTTCTCTCCATTTTTATGTAGTGATTCAGAAATATTAAAAATGCTGCTGCTGCCTTTGCCTAAATTTGATGTTAATTTTAACAGGCATTTCTATTTGTTAATATCTCCAAAGAGACAAGATAAAAATTGCATAGACAAGCTTTCCAATTCATTCATTCTAAATCCAGTTAACTAGGAAATTCAAATAGTTAATTTTTGTATGCTATTCAGGATTTGTTGAAAACTGCAGCCCCTCACAATTCTCTGAGGTAGCAAAAATTTAGTCCTATTATTTTACATCATCTATAACTACATATGCATTACACTATACCAACTTTTGTAGCAGTACCTGACATACAGCACGAAATTCTGACTACTGCAAGACAAGTATTATAGAGGGCATTAGTGATGACTATTATCCCACAGGAATGTTCAGTTAATAGGCACGTTCCTATTGCCAGTAAGCTAATTGTACTCAATCTCTGATTCATTGCTCGAAATAATCAATCCCTTAATGCTGTATGAATTTGCAGTGTATATATAAAATGCTAAAAAATGTTTTTCTTTTTGACAGTTTGGGAAATTATGCCTCACTTCATGGACAAATATATTGTAAACCTCACTTTAAACAACTTTTCAAATCAAAAGGAAATTATGATGAAGGTTTTGGACACAAACAGCATAAAGATCGATGGAACTGCAAAAATCAAAGCAGCTCAGTTGACTTTACTCCTAATGAAGAACCAAATGTATATAAAAACAATGTGGAAAATACCCCCATGCTTGGAGAACTTAATAAGCATTTAGATGCTGGTAAGAGTGAAGGGCAAAGGGATGATTTGAAAACATGTGGAAAGAGGGGAAAATTAAAAATCATTTGGCCTCCTTCCAGGGAGATACCTAAGAAAAGCTCTTCCCTTGAGGAAGAGCTCAAAATGAGTAAACCTAAATGGCCACCGGAAATGACAACCCATACATCTGCTGAATTTAAAAGCGGATCACTGATAGAACACATGAAAACTGTGGAAAATAAAGGACAAGAGCGAGATAACATTTCTTTCCTGCAGCCATGCCTGCAATCCATCCACATGTGTCAGAAAGAAGATATAACAGGAATCAAAGAAATAGAAGCATATGAAGCAAGAAAAGAGAAGAAGGAAGGAAATAAGGATGTACAAGATAAGGTGAATGAGGCTGAAGATACAAAGAATAAGAGGAAAAGTGAAATGGATCTTAATGATAGCAATAATGCGGTTGTGCAGAGTGCTGAGAAAGAGAAAAATGAAAAAGCTAATGAGCCTGATGGTGCAGAAGTTCTACAGGTTACTAACACTGATGATGAGGTGGTACCAGAAAATTGTAAAGAGAATTTGAATAAGAATAATAATAACAATTATGTAGCAGCCTCATATCTGAATAATTGCAGGCGGAAGACATCTATTTTAGAATTTTCTAATCTATTGCCACTCTCAAGTGAAGCGTACTGCACTGCAAATGAATATCAAATTGGAAACTTAGAAAATGCTTCTAAACTCTCGGAGTTACTTGGTTTATTTGAATCTGAAAAGACTTACTCAAGAAACGTGCTGGCTATGACTCTAGATAAACAGACTGACGGAGCTACTGCGGGCAGTCCTGTGCAGTCTGTTCCCAGGTCAGGCCTCAGTGATGGGAAAAGTTCAGTGCCCTCTTCTGAGACAAATATTTTAAACATCAAAGAAAACCACTCAAATAATAAAAACCTACATTTCTTCTTTTCGAACACTGTAAAAATTGCTGCTTTTTCCAAAAGGAATGAGAACCTTTTAAAGCATAATTTAATAGATTCTGTAGATCATATTAAAAATATGCCATGTTTGTATTTAAGAGAATTGGGGAAGGACATCAAACATTGGCATGGGCAAACAATAGGAGCAGCACACGTCAACAGAGACACAGATTTTAATGCTCCAAGCTGTGAATTTACAGCCAAGCCTCCATTTCCCAGAGTGGAAGTCCAGTCTGAACAACTCACAGTGGAAGAGCAAATTAAAAGGAATAGACACTACAGTGACACTGAGTAGAGCGTCTCTGGCCACTTGCAGCCCACACTCAGGCATTATCAGTGTTCTGAAAGAAGACTGGGGGTTTTGATAACCTTGTGTTGAATTTGTAAACATTCAGAAATCTCATGTCTATCACAATGGATATAACATATCCATTGGATCCACAATGGATGTAATAAATCCATTGGATCCACAATGGATATAATAATTCCTTGTATTACACTAGATGATGTTTTTCATAATTGGTTTGAATCTACTTTTAGTCTGAATGGAATCGAGAGATGAAACTTTCTTGAATGTTTTCTTGTCAAATGATACTTAAATGTATTGCTCTGTTTTTCAACATGCCAGATAACATCATGGTGACATTCTGTACTCTGATATTTATCACCGTTCTTACACTTTCTCTGTAATTTCTGCTGAAATAAAATTGAATCACCTGGGGTGCAAACCAAAACACTTGTGTCTCTTTTCTCCGTGTATATTTTCATTCTAAGCATGTATGTTTTCATGATTTAGGAAATATATGTCTTGTGACAAGTATTTAATACGCAAACACACACTCCTGGAAAAATTAAATACTAAGCCAGAGCCACAGTATTATTAGAAAATATAAAATATTCTTTCTCTTTTTGCTCTTTTTATAAAGATACAAGAACTATTATGGTTGTTTATTTACCTATGTTAAACTATTATAGAACATGCCTATAAACATTTAATGAAAAAATATCACTTTTCATCAAAATAATGTGAAGTTCATACTCAGAAATCAACTGAACTCAAAAAATATTAGAAGTTACTTAAAAAGATTATGGCACACATTTTTAATGCCTACTATATATGCAATTGGTGAACATATAAATGATATCACTACATTTTGTCAGATCTTTTTCTTACCCTATTTAGTAGATATTAATTTTTTGTTACAAAACACTGTCTTTGAAAATTTCTCTTCTGAGTTTTCCCCTCAAATACATGTGATAATTCTGAGAAGAAAAATAATGTGAATATAAATGAGCCACTGCATGTTGACTTCAGTTCAGTCACTCAGTCATGTCCAACTCTTTGAGACCCCGTGGACTATAGCACAACAGGCTTCCCTGTCCATCACTAACTCCAGGAGCTTACTCAAACTCATGTCCATTGAGTGTGAGGCCATCCAGCCATCTCATCCTCTGTCGTCCCCTTCTCCTGCCTTCAATCTTTCCCAGCATCAAGGTCTTTTCCAGTAAGTCAGTTCTTCATATTAGGTGGTCAAAGTATTGGCATTTCAGCTTCAGCATCAGTCCTTCCAATGAATATTCAGGACTAATTTCCTTTAGGATGGACTGGTTGGATCTCCTTGCAGTTCAAGGGACTCTCAAGAGTCTTCTCCAACACCACAGTTCAAAAGCACCAATTCTTCTGCACTCAGCTTTCTTTATAGTCTAACTCTCACATCCATACATGACTACTGGAAAAACCATAGCTTTGACTAGATGGACCTTTGTTGGCAAAGGTCCTTTGTTGTCAAGAATATGAAAAGGTATGTTGACATGAAATGTACATATATGAAATAGGCCTTATCCTGTATTTTTTTACATAAGCACAAGCCATTGCATTTCTATCAAATATGAAACCAAAATGTAATGTTGAAAACTCATTCTTTTTTTCCATTTTTTATTTTTTATTTATTTTTTTAATTTTATTTTTACTTTATTTTACTTTACAATACTGTATTGGTTTACCATACATTGACATGAATCTGCCACGGGTGTATACAAGCCCCCAATCCTGAACCCCCTTCCCTCTTCCCACCCCATATCATCTCTCTGGCTCATCCCTGTTCACCAGCCCCAGGCATCCTGTATCATGTATCAAACATAGACTGGCGCTTCATTTCTTACATGATAGTATACATGTTTCAATGCCATTCTCCCAAATCATCCCACCCTCTCCCTCTCCCTCAGAGGCCAAAAATCTGTTCTATACATCTGAGTCTCTTTTGCTGTCTCGCATACAGGGTTATCATTACCATCTTTCTAAATTCCATATATATGTGTCAGTATATTGTATTGGTGTTTTTCTTTCTGGCTTACTTCACTCTGTATAATCAGCTCCAGTTTCATCCATCTCATTAGAACTGATTCAAATGTATTATTTTTAATGGCTGAGTAATACTTCATTGTGTATATGTACCACTGCTTTCTTATCCATTCATCTGCTGATGGACATCTAGGTTGTTTCCATGTCCTGACTATTATAAACAGTGCTGCAATGAACACTGGGGTACATGTGTCTCTTTCGATTCTAGTTTCCTCGGTGTGTATGCCCAGCAGTGGGATTGCTGGGTTATAAGGCAGTTCTATTTGCGATTTTTAAAGGAATCTCCACACTGTTCTCCGTAGTGGCTGTACTGGTTTGCATTCCCACCAACAGTGCAAGAGAGTTCCCTTTTCTCCACACCCTCTCCAGCATTTATTGCTTGTAGACTTTTGGATCACAGCCATTCTGGCTGGTGTGAAATGGTACCTCATTGTGGTCGTGGTTTGCATTTTTCTGATAATGAGTGATGTTGAGCATCTTTTCATGTGTTTGTTAGCCATCCATATGTCTTCTCTGGAGAAATGTCTATTTAGTTCTTTGGCCCATTTTTTGATTGGGTCGTTTATTTTTCTGGAGTTGAGCTGCATAAGTTGCTTGTATATTTTTGAGATTAGTTGTTCATCAGTTGCTTCATGAAAACTCATTCTTTTTAGAAATTATAATAATTCTCTCTTGCTAATATGTTCTCAACAGGTTCCTAAGACATTATTCATTTGCCAGGGTTGCCATATAAAGTACCACATATTAGATGGCTCAGACCACAGAAATTTACTTTCTCACAGTTCTGAAGGCTGGATGTTCAAGATCAAGGTGTCTGCAGGATTGGTTTCTCCTAAGGCCTCTCTCCTTCACTTGGAGACATCTTGGCCTCTCACTGCGTCCTCACATGGCCTCTTCTCTATGCGGGTGTACTGCTGATGTCTCTTCCTCTTCCTATAAAGATATTAGGCCTATTGGTTTAGGGCCCCACTCCAGTAACTTCATTTAACCTTAATCACCTCTAATACAAACCCTACCTCCATATATAGTGACACTGGGGATACGGCTTCAACATATACATTTTGTGGGACTATATTTACCCAGTTTAATGGAGTACTGTGAAAATCTGCAAAGAAAACAGTTACCTGTGGTACTACAATAGCAAAATTATTGTTTAAATTGAATTACTCCACTTTTGATCTACTCTTTGAATCTTTATTATTTATTTATTGGCTTCCATTCGGCTCAGTGGTAAAAACTGCTTGGCAATACAGGAGACACAGGAGATGCAAGTTTAATCCCTGAGTCGAGAGGATACGCTAAAGAAGGAAATGACAACCCACTCCAGTATTCTTGCCTGAGAGATCCCATGGACAGAGGAACCTGGTGAGCTGCAGTCCATGGGGTCACAAAGAGTTGGACATGACTGAGCCGCTGAGCATGCACACATTATTCATTTGGCTGCACTGGGTCTTAGTTGTGGCACATGGGATTCCATCTTTGTTGCATCGTGCAGCATCTTTAGTTGTGGCATCTGGGATTCTAATTGTGGCACATATAACCTTTAATTACATCTTGTGAGATAATATATGCTAAAATTACACAATAGTTTCCATAGAGAAAAAATAATTTATAAATGATAGTGGCAATATCTTGAGATTTAGTTTCTTAATGTCAGTTGCACTTTTACAAAAGTGTTTTGCTTTACAAAATTTCTACCTTGGGATTCTGCTCATTTAATTTTGGTATCACAGTCCACATAACTGTCATTTACAATAAAACTTGGGGTTAAAATTAGCTAATGTAGATATCAGGGAAGACAATAGAAAAATATGAATTGTTCTTTTTTTTAACTTTCATTCAATCAACAACTTATTGTTTTAAAACCTTCTCTATCAGAAATAATTATTGACTGCCTCACCTTCCTTGGGTAACATGTAAGATTTTTTTTTTAATTCAGATATATTTGGGGGAGAGAATAAGATGGCAGAGAAGTAGGTGGACATGGAGTACATCTCTCTCCATGGATACATCAGGAAGATGCCTTCAGACACAGAAGTGCATGCAGAACACCAGCTGAGAGCAGACAGGAGTACCTGACCAGTGGGAAATAATATATAGAGCCACACAAAATATGTAGAGAGCCTCGGTAGGACAAAGGAACTAAGGGGAAAACAGGAGTGTTAATAGGATTGGACCTGCCCTTGGCCGGTGGAGGAACTGAAACAGGTCTCCGATCCCCACATCGGGGCAACTGTCTGAGTCAGAAGAGAAACATTTAAGGCCAAGAGTGAAACAGCTGATCTGTGGCAGCCTAAATGGAATGAGAATCAGACAGCCCTTGCCGCAGCCATACATACCCCAGATAGGGACACAGGTCCCCTGGAAGGCACAGCAGCTGGGAGCTGGAGTTTAGGAATTGTGGAGCAATCTCATTGCAAGGGCTGCTGTTGACTGCGAAGAAACAGATCAATGGGATGTGAGGGAGGAGACTGTGGTGGGAAATACCTGTGGAGGAAAGTCTGGCAGCCATGGAAGCAAAGCAATACTGCCGAGTCATGCATAGAGGGTAAAGCCATCACATAGCCTCTCTCTCCCTACATGCCAGCATTGGCAGCTGAATAATAGAGAGGCTGGCCCATCAAACACCTGACACCCTGAACTACAGAGTAGGACCCCAGCCAGGGGGCCTCTATGTGCCTGACATGCTGAACAACAGAGAAGGACTCCAGGCAAGGGAGCCCTCTAAGTGCTTGGATGGGCAGAGCTACGGTGAAAGGCTGGCCAAAGAGGCCTTCTGATCGCCAGCTACAAAAGGCTCGAAAATCCGATAGGGCCATAACTCCTGGGGCAGAGGCAGCCTGTGGGCCTGCACACTTGGCACAGCCAGGGTCCTCACAAGCCAAGCAGCTGTGCCATCTTCACACTCAACTCTCACTGGGGCAGAGCTGCCACAGGCAAGCAAAAGTCTTGCATCTACGCACACAGTCACTAGTGTTTGACTCTTTGTGACCCTGTAGACTGTGGCCTGCCAGGCTTCTCTGTCAGGGATGGGGTTTTCCAGGCATACTGGAGCATATTGCCAATACTGGTTCCCATACCCTTCTAAAGCACTTTATTTCCTGCTTCCCTAGCCGCAAACTCCCTGAGTACTTGATGCTGCTGGAACCCCTGTGACCCAAGCAGCTGCACCACCTCCACATCTGGCCCTCACAGGGGCAGACCCAAATCCTCCAGGGCAGCCCCGGGAGCAAACCCCAGTGGATGAACCACATGCGGAGGTGGAAATAAAACCACAGTTGAAACCCAGGGGCAATGTGGCTAAGGAAGAAGACCCGAAACCTTCCCACCATCTGTACAAGCTGCAGATTAAATCCACACGATCAACTAGGGCAGACTCTGTAACTACAGAATATAAAAAGGTCATTGGGAGCTCCTCAAAAATAAAACACACTGGTTCTGATAGCTGTGGACATTGGAGGCAAGAACACAGAGGACTAGGACCAGATGAGAATCCGAGCTGCCCCCACAGCAGGTCCAGAGATGAGCACAGTGTTGGAGGGCATCCTAGGGAGGTGAGGCGGACTCTCAGTAAGGGAAAGAACTCTGAAGCAGTGGCTCAAGAAAAACTATTTTTCTTATGTTTTGACTTGTTCTGTAGATTCTTTTGGATTTTTCCATTTTTTTCCTTTCCCCACTCCCCTCTATGGTAGTAGTTGATTTTATTGGCACTATGAAAGCTTTTGCACTTTTTATTTCCTTAGTCACATTTGTTATTGTTGTTATAAACCTCTGCCTCTACATTGAGCTTCTGCAGTTCTGTAGACTTTTCCTTTTTTTTTATTGTTCTTTTCTCTTTTTCTAATTTTAATTTTTAATTTTTTAACCTGTTATTATTTTCTCTACATTTATTCATTTGTTTGCTTTTCCTACTACTAATTTCCCACTTGCAGTTAATCTTCTATGTATATAAATCTTCTTCATCTACCTCTATTTAACGTTGCATATCTATTCTATCGTTCTTTCCTTTCTTCTCAACATATTTGTTCATTTTATTTTCATTGCTTTATTTCCCAAGTGGCACCTTGCTTTAGTTTTGTTTTCCAGTTTGTGCTTTAGTTAGTTTTGTTCTGGTAGATATAATTTTTGGTTTCCTTTGCCAGGTCAATCTATTGTACGTTATTTTTGTAGGACTGTTTTGATTTTGCTTATGGATGTGTAGGTATATGTGTATATTCAGTCACACTTTTTATTGCTGTTATAAACTTCTGCCTCTACATTGGGCTTTGGCAGTTCTGTGAAATTTTCCTTTTTTTTCCCTTTTTTCTTTCTTCTTCTGTTTTTTTTTCTTTTCTCTTTTTATAATTTTCGTTTTTAATTTTTAAAAACCTATTATATTTTTCTATATTCATTCCTTTGTTTGCCTTTCTGACTGTTCTTTTCCCCTTGTAGTTAATCTTTAATGTATATAAATCTTCATTTACCTTTATTTAACTTTGCATATCTATTCTTTTTTCTTTTCTTTCTTTCCTTTCCTCTCAACATATTTGTTAATTTTGTTTTCATTGTTTTATTCCCCACTTGGCACCCTGCATTAGCTTTGTTTTCTAGTTTGTGTTTTGGTTAGTTTCATTTTTAAGTGGTAAATATAATTTCTGATTTCCTTTATTCATCAGGCCAATCTACTGTACTTTATTTTTGTTGGGCTATTTTGACTTTGCTCATAGATGTATATATATATGTGTGTATTCATTATTTTAATTATTATTTGCTGATTTTGTAACTGCCACTTGTCTGGAGTTCATCTTTGGTTTCTCACTTTGGGATATTTGTTTTAATCTCACTAAATGCCGTAAAAAACCACTTGTGGAATCTTTGCTCCTAACCAGAGATAAGCCCTGAGTCTTTGGAGTGGAAGCACTGACTCCAAGACCCTAGAAAAGTGAAATGAAGTCGTTCAGTCGTGTCCGACTTTTGCAACCCCATGGACTGTAGCCTACCAGGCTCCATCCATGGGATTTTCCAGGCAAGAATAGTGGGGTGGGTTGCCATTTCCTTCTCCCAGGGGATCTTCCCGACCCAGGGATCAAACCCAGGTCTCTTGCATTGTAGGCAGACGCTTTACCATCTGAGCCACCAAGGAAGCAAGACCCTAGATTACCAGAGAGCTAATCCTAGGGAGTATCAAACAGTAAGAACACAAACAAAGGAACCCATTTGAATACAAGACTCAGCATCATCCATGGACCAGTAGTACTCTATGCAGGACCCCTCATCTAAACAACAACAAAATACAAACCCAATCATCAGTAGACAGGATTACCACCTCACTCAGTCTTTCCCATCAGAGGAAAAACAGACAAACAAACAAAAACTCAGCACAAATCTCACCCTAGACAAAGCTTATGCAAACCACTGAACCAACCTTAAAAGGGCAGAAACCAAAAGGAAGGAAGAATCCAACCCTGAAGCCTGGCAAAAGGAGACCTCAAACACAATAACTTAAAAAATAATAATAATGAAAAGGCAGAGAAATGCTACATAAATGAAGGGACAAACTGGAAACACAGAAGTTCAAATAAATGAAGACGAAATAGGAAAACTACCTGAAAAATAATTCAAAATAATGATAGTAAAGATGATCAAAATCCTTGAAAACAAAATGGAGAAAATGCAGAAATCAATTAACATATACCTAGAAGAATTAAAAATAAACACATAAAGACAAAAAACACAATTACTGAAATTAAAAATACTCTTGATAGAATCAATAGCAGAATATCTGAAGCAGAAGAATGAATCCGTGAGCTGAAAGAAAAAATGGTGGAAATAACTTCTGAAGAGCAGAATAAAGTAAAAGGAAGGAAAAGGACTGAGCATAGTCTCAGAGACCTCTGGGACAATGTAAGTCCACCAACATTCAAATTATAGGGATCCCAGAAGAAGAGAAGAAGACAGAGTATCAGAAAATTTTTGAAGAGATTATACTTGAAAATTTTGTCAACCTGGAAAAGGAAATAGTTGGTCAAGTCCAAGAGGCAAAAGAGTTCCACACAGGATAAACCCAAGGAGAAACACGCCAAGACACATACTAATCAAACTAACAAACACTAAACTCAAAGAAAAAGTATTAAAAGCAGCAAGGGAGAAACAACAAGTAACATACAAGGGAAATCCCATATGCTTAACAGCTGATCTTTCAGCAGAAACTCTGCAGGCCAGAAGGGATTGGCAGGATATATTTGAAGTACTGACAGGGATAAATCTAAACCAAGATTACTGTACCTAGGAAGGATCTCATCCAAAATTGATAGAGAAATAAAAACATTTTTAGACAAGCCAAAGTTAAGAGAATTCAGTGCCTTCAAACCAGCTTTACAAAAAAATGTTAAAGGGACTTGCATAGATACTCAAGAATACAAGAGAAGAAAAAAGATCTATAAAATCAACCCCAAACAGCTAAGAAAATGGCAATAGAAACATATATATCAATAATTACTTTAAATATAAATGGATTAAATGCTCCAACCAAAAGAATCAGACTGGCTAAATGGATACAGAAACGAGACCCATATATATGGTGCCTATAAGAAACCTACTTCAGACCTAAACACACATATAGACTAACAGTGAGAGGATGGAAAAATATATTCCATGCAAGTGGGAAGCAAAGGAAAGCTGGAGTAGCAATCCTCATATCAGACAAAATAAACCTTAAAATAAAGATTACAAGAGATAAGGAAGGACACTACACAATGATCAAGGGATCAATCCAAGAGGAAGATATAACAGCTGTATATATCTATGCACCCAACAAAGGAGTACCTCAATACATAAGACAAACACTAACAGACATAAAAGGAGAAATTGACAGCAACACAATAATACTAGGAGACTTTAACACCTCACTCACACCAATGGATGACCATCAAAACAGAAAATTAATAAGGAAACACAAATCTTTAATGATACTTTAAATGACATGGATCTTACTGATATCTTCAGGACATTCCATGCAAACGCAGAAGAATATACCTTCTTCTCAAGTGCGCATGGAACATTCTCCAGGAATGACCATATCTTGGCTCACAAATCAAACCTGTGTAAAATCTTCTCCAACAACAATGCTATGAGACTAGATAACAATTACAAGAAAAAAAAAACTGTAAGAAACACAAATACATGGAAATTAAACAACATGATTCTGAATAGCCAACAAGTTACTGAAGAAATCAAAAGGAAAATCAAAAAATTTCAAGAAACAAATGACAATGAAAACATAACAACTCAAAATCTATGGGATACGGTAAAGCAGTTCTAAGAGGGAAGTTCCTAGCAATATAATCCTAGCTCAAGAAACAAGAAAAACATCAAATAGACAACCTAACTTTCTAAAACAACTGGAAAAACAACCCCCAAAGAAACCCAAAAGTAGTAGCAGGAAAGAAGTCATACAGATCCGAGCAGAAATAAATCAAAAAGAAATGAAAGAAACAATTGTAAAGAATAATAAAAACTAAAAGTTGGTTCTTTGAGAAGATAAACAAAATTATCAAACCTTTGGCCAAATTCATCAAGAAAAAAAGAGAAGAATCAAATTGACACAATTAGAAATGAAAAAGGAGAGATTACAACAGACAAGGCAGAAATACAAAGGATTTTAAGAGACCATTATTAACAACTATATGGCAATAAAATGGATAAACTGGAAGAAATGGACAAATTCTTAGAAAAGTTCAATCTTCCAAGACTGAACCAAGAAGAAATAGACATTATGAACAACCCAATTACAAGCACTGAGATTGAAACTGTGATCAAAATTTCCCCAAAAAACAAAACCCCAGGGTCAGATGGTTTCACAGGAGACTTCTATCAACCATTTAAAGAAGACCAGAGCTAATGCCAGAGAAGGCAGTGGCACCCCACTCAGGTACTCTTGCCTGGAAAATCCCAGGGATGGAGGAGCCTGGTAGGCTGCAGTCGATGGGGTCACACAGAGGCAGACACGACTGAAGTGACTTAGCAGCAGCAGCAGAGCTAATGCCTATCCTTCTAAAACTCTTTCAAAATATTGCAGAGGAAGAAACACTTCCAAACTCATTCTGCAGGGCCACCATCACCCTGATACCAAAACCAGACAAAGACAACACACAAAAAGACAACTACAGGCCAACATCACTGACGAACATAGATGCAAAAGTCCTCAACAAAATTTTAGCAAATAGAATTCACCAACACATCAAAAGCTCACATACCGTGATCAAGTTGGGTTTATTCCTGGAATGCAAGGATTATTCAATATATGCAAATCAATCAATGTGATACACCGCATGAACAAACTGAAAGATAAAATCATATGATAATCTCAATAGATGCAGAAAAAACCTTTGACAAAATTCAGCACCACTTTGTGATTAAAACTCTTCAAAAAAAAAAAAAAAAGGTCATAGAAGGAACCTACCTCAACATAGTAAAGGCCATATATGATAAGCCCTAAACAAACGTTATCCTCAATGGTAAAAACTGAAAACATTCCCCTTAAGATCAGAAACATAACAAGGGTGTCCACTTTCACCACTGTTTTTCAACATAGTTTTGTAAGTCCTAGCTACAGCAATCAGAGAAGAAAAAGAAATAAATGGAATCCAGATCAAAAAAGAAGTAAAACTCTCACTTTTTGTAGATGACATGATACTGTACATAGAAAATCCTAAAGATAGTATCAAAAAATTACTAGAGCTTTAGTAAATCAGTGAATTTAGCAAAGTTGCAGGATACAAAATCGATACACAGAAATCACTTGCATTTCTACATACTAACAATGAAAAATCAGAAAGAGAAATTAAGGAATCAATCCCATTCACCAATGCAACAAAAAGAATTAAATATCTAGGAATAAATTAAATATCTAGGAATAAATAAGCATGAGTCTCCTTATTTATTTGAGTCAGTTTTGATGAAGTGGATGAACCTAGAATCTATTATACAGAGCGAAGTGAGTCAGAAAGAGAAAGATAAATATCGTATTCTAATGCATATATACGAAATCTAGAAGAATGGTACTGAAGAACTTATTTACAGGGCAGAAATGGAGATACAGACATAGAGAATAGACTTATGAACATAGGGACAGAGGAGGAGAGGGTGAGATGTATGGAAAGAGTAACATGGAAGCTTACATTAGCATATCTAAGATAGAGAGCCAATGGGAATTTGCTATATGTCTCAGGAAACAAACAGGGGCTCTGTATCAACCTAGAGGGGTGGAGTGGGGTGGGAGATGGGAGGGAGTTTCAAAAAGGGGGATATATGTATACCTATGGCTGATTAATGTTGAGAAATGTAGACAGAAAACAACAAAATTCTGTAAAGCAATTGACCTTCAATAAAAAAGAAAAGAAACACAAGCAAAAAAAAATTTTTTTTAGTTTCAGTTCAGATATATTTCAGTTTCAGTTCAGTTCAGTGGATCAGTCGTGTCCGACTCTTTGCGACCCCAGTCCAAGGGACTCTCAAGAGTCTTCTCCAACACCACAGTTCAAAAGCATCAATTCTTTGGTGCTTAGCCTTCTTCACAGTCCAACTCTCAAATCTATACATGACTACTGGAAAAACCATAGCCTTGACTAGATGGACCTTAGTTGGCAAAGTAATGTCTCTGCTTTTGAATATGCTATCTAGGTTGGTCATAACTTTTCTTCCAAGGAGTAAGCGTCTTCTAATTTCATGGCTGCAGTCACCATCTTCAGTGATTTTGGAGCCCCCAAAATAAGGTCTGACACTGTTTCCACTGTTTCCCCTTCTATTTCCCATGGAGTGATGGGACCGGATGCCATGTTCCTCGTTTTCTGAATGTTGAGCTTTAAGACAACTTTTCACTCTCCTTTTTACTTTCATCAGGAGGCTTTTTAGTTCCTCTTCACTTTCTGCCATAAAGGTGGTGTCATCTGCATGTCTGAGGTTATTGATATTTCTCCCAGCAATCTTGATTCCAGCTTGTACTTCATCCAGCCCAGCGTTTCTCATGATGTACTCTGCATAGAAGTTAAATAAGCAGGGTGACAATATACAGCCTTGATGTACTCCTTTTCCTATTTGGAACCAGTCTGTTGTTCCATGTCCAGTTCTAACTGTTGCTTCCTGACCTGCATACAGATTTCTCAAGAGACAAGTCAGGTGGTCTGGTATTCCCATCTCCTTCAGAATTTTCCACAGTTTATTGTGATCCACACAGTCAAAGGCTTTGGCATAGTCAATAAAGGAGAAATAGATGTTTTTCTGGAACTCTCTTGCTTTTTCTGTGATCCAGCGGATGTTGGCAATTTGATCTCTGGTTCCTCTGCCTTTTCTAAAACCAGGTTGAACATCAGGAAGTTCAGGGTTCAAATACTGCTGAAGCCTAGCTTGGAGAATTTTGAGCATTACTTTACTAGCGTGTGAGATGAATGCAATTGTGCAGTAGTTTGAGCATTCTTTGGCATTGCCTTTCTTTGGGATTGGAATGGAAACTGACATTTTCCAGTCCTGTGGCCACTGCTGAGTTTTCCAAACTTGCTGGTATATTGAGTGCAGCACTTTCACAGCATTCTCTTTCAGGATTTGAAATAGCTCAACTAGAATTCCATGACCTCCACTAGCCTTGTTCATAGTGATGTTTTCTAAGGCCCACTTGACTTCACATTCCAAGATGTCCGATTCTAGGTGAGTGATCATACATACCATCATGATTATCCGGGTCATGAAGATCCTTTTTGTACAGTTCTTCTGTGTATTGTTGCCATCTCTTCTTAATATCTTCTTCTGTTAGGTCCATACAATTTCTGTCCTTTATCGAGCCCATCTTTGCATGAAATGTTCCCTTGGTATCTCTAATTTTCTTGAAGTGATCTCTAGTCTTTCCCATTCTGTTCTTTTCCTCTATTTCTTTGCATTGATCACTGAAGAACGCTTTCTTATCTCTTCTTGCTATTCTCTGGAACTCTGCATTCAGATGCCTATATCTGTCCTTTTCTCCTTTGCTTTTTGCCTCTCTTCTTTTCACAGCTATTTGTAAGGCCTCCTCAGACAGCCATTTTGCTTTTTTGCATTTTCCATGGGGATGGTCTTGATCCCTGTCTCCTGTACAATGTCACAAACCTCATCCATAGTTCATCAGGCACTCTATATATCAGATCTAGGCCCTTAAATCTATTTCTCACTTCCACTGTGTAATTATAAGGGGTTGATTTAGGTCATACCTGAATGATCTAGCAGTTTTCCTGCTTTCTTCAATTTAAGTCTGAATTTGGTAATAAGGAGTTCATGATCTGAGCCACAGTCAGCTCCTGGTCTTGATTTTGTTGACTGTATAGAGCTTCTCCATCTTTCGCTACAGAGAATATAATCAATCTGATGTCATTGTTGACCATCTGGTGATGTCCATGTATAGAGTCTTCTCTTGTGTTGTTGGAAGAGGTTGTTTGCTATGACCAGTGCTTTCTCTTGCCCAAACTCTATTAGTCTTTGCCCTGCTCCATTCCGTATTCCAAGGCCAAATTTGCCTGTTACTCCAGGTGTTTCTTGACTTCCTACTTTTGTATTCCAGTCCCCTATAATGAAAAGGACATCTTTTTTGGGTGTTAGTTCTAAAAGGTCTTGTAGGTCTTCATAGAAACGTTCAACTTCAACTTCTTCAGCATTACTGGTTGGGGCATAGACTTAGATTACTGTGATATTGAATGGTTTGCCTTGGAGATGAACAGAGATCATTCTGTCATTTTTGAGACTGCATCCAAGTACTGCATTTTGTTGACCATGATGGTTACTCCATTTCTTCTGAGAGATTCCTGCCCACAGTAATAGATATAATGGTCATCTGAGTTAAATTCACCCATTCCAGTCCATTTTAGTTCACTGACTCCTAGAATGTCGACGTTCACCCTTGCCATCTCTTGTTTGACCACTTCCAATTTGCCTTGATTCATGGACCTGACATTCCAGGTTCCTATGCAATATTGCTCTTTACAGCATTGGACCTTGCTTCTATCACCAGTCACATCCACAGCTGGGTATCGTTTTTGCTTTGGCTCCATCTCTTCATTCTTTCTGGATTTATTTCTCCACTGACCTCCAGTAGCATATTGGGCACCTACTGACCTGGGAAGTCCCTCTTTCAGTATCCAGATATATTTAAGAAGTCCAAATATTGCTTTATTTAGTAATGAGTATTGGTTCACTCTAATTATGACAAATCTTTCACCTAAATAAATGGACCAAAAGTTATGACCAACATAGATAGCATATTCAAAAGCAGAGACATTACTTTGCTGACTAAGGTCCGTCTAGTCAAGGCTATGGTTCTTCCTGTGGACATGTATGGATGTGAGAGTTGGACTGTGAAGAAGGCTGAGCACCGAAGAATTGATGTTTTTGAACTGTGGTGTTGGATAAGACTCTTGAGAGTCCCTTGGACTGCAAGGATATCCAAACAGTCCATCCTGAAGGAGATCAACCCTGGGATTTCTTTGGAAGGAATGATGCTAAAGCTGATACTCCAGTACTTTGGCCACCTCATGCGAAGAGTTGACTCATTGGAAAAGACTCTGATGCTGGGAGGAATTGGGGGCAGGAGGAGAAGGGGACGACAGAGGATGAGATGGCTGGATGGCATCACAGATCGACGGACGTGAGTCTGAGTGAACTCTGGGAGTTGGTGATGGACATGGAGGCCTGGCGTGCTGCGATTCATGGGGTCGCAAAGAGTCAGACACGACTAAGAAACTGAACTGAAATACATATAAACACACAAATCCAAATCAATAAATTTTCTTGTTTTTGCAAAGAAGGTATTAGTTTGCTAAGCATGCCATAACTAAGTATCACAGACTGGAGTCATTTAAATAACAGAAATCTCACAATTCTGGAAGCTGAAATCCAAGAGAAAGTTGGAAACAATTATTTTTGTTTGTTTTTTGTTTTTTGTTTTTTTCTGAGGCCTATTTAGCTTTAGATGGTTATCTTCTCTGTCTTGGTCTTTCTTTTGTATAGATCTGTTTCCAGATTTCTTCCACTTGTAATGACGCCATTCATACTGGATTAGCGTCCATCTTAATGACCTATTTTACATTAATTACCACTTCAAAGACCCAACATCCAAATATAGTAACTTTTCCAGATAATGAGTGTTAGCAATTCAACATATTGTCTTAGGGGGACACAACTCAGTCCATAACAGCAGTAATTACATTTTACCTTGATTTTTAAATACATCTATGAATATTATGAATAATTTTTCATTCAATTTTCACTCAAAATTCCCAATAATTTTCTCTAATTTATATCACAGAATTATGTTACATATAGATTTATGCTTTCAGTTCAGTTCAGTTGCTCAGTCATGTCAGACTCTTTGAGACCATATGGACTATAGCACACCATGCCTCCCTGTCCATCACCAACTCCTAGAGGTTACTGTCCATTGAGTCAGTGTTGTCATCTAAGGACCTCATCCTCTGTCGTCCCCTTCTCCTCTTGCCCTTAATCTTTCCCAGCATCAGGATCTTTTCTAACGAGTCAGCTCTTCACATCAGGTGACCAAAATATTGGAGTTTCAGCTTAAACAAAAGTCCTTCCATCATACACTCAACACTGATCTCCTTTAGGACGGACTGGTTGGATCTCCTTTCGGTCCAAGAGACTCTCAAGAGTCTTCTCCAACACCACAGTTCAAAAGCATCAGTTGTTCAGCTTTCTTTACAGTTCCACTCTCATATCCATACATGACTTGGAAAAACCATAGTCTTGCCTAGTCAGACCTTTGTTAGCAAAGTAATGTCTCTGCTTTTTAATATGCTGTCTAGGTTGGTCATAACTTTCCTTCCAAGGAGTAAGAGTCTTTTAATTTCATGGCTGCAATCACCATCTGCAGTGATTTTGGAGCCCCCAAAAATAAAGTCAGCCACTGCTTCTGATGTTTCCCCATCTATTTGCCATGAAGAGATGAGACCAGATGCCATGATCTTAGTTTTCTGAATGTTGAGCTTTAAGCCTACTTTTTCACTCTCCTCTTTCATTTTCATCAAGAGGCTCTTTAGTTCTTCACTTTCTCCCATAAGGGTGGTGTCATCTGCATATCTAAGGTTATTGATATTTCCCCCAGCAATCTTGATTCCAGCCTGTACTTCATCCAGCCCAGCGTTTCTCATGATGTACTCTGCATAGAAGTTAAATAAGCAGAGTGACAATACACAGCCTTGACATACTCCTTTCCCTATTTGGAACCAGTCTGTTGTTCCATGTCCACTTCTTTTTTTTTTTTACTTTAAATTTATTTAATTGGAGGCTAATTACTTTACAATACTATATTGGTTTTGCCATACATCAACATGAATCCGCTACAGGTGTACACGTGTTCCCAATCCTGAACCACCACCCCGCCACACACACTTCCGTCCCCGTACCTTCCCTCTCAGTCATCCCAGTGCACCAGCCCCAAGCATGCTGTATCCTGCTTCGAACCTGGACTGGCAATTTGTTTCTTATATGATACTATACATGTTTTAATACCATTCTCCCAAATCATCCCACCCTCTCCCTCTCCCACAGAGTCCAAAAGACTGTTCTATACATCTGTGTCTCTTTTGCCATCTCGTATACAGGGTTATTGTTACCATCTTTCTAAATTCCATATATATGCATTAGTATACTATATTGGTGTTTTACTTTCTGGCTTACTTCACTCTGTATAATAGGCTCCAGCTTCATCCACCTCATTAGAACTGATTCAAATGCATTCTTTTTAATGGCTGAGTAATACTCCATTGTGTATAAGCACCAAAGCCTTCTTATCCATTCATCTGCTGATGGACATCTAGGTTGCTTCCATGTCCTGGCTATTATAACAGTGCTGTGATGAACACTGGGGTACATGTCGTATGTCTTTCAGTTCTAGTTTCCTCAGTGTGTATGCCTAGCAGTGGGATTGCTGGGTCATAAGACAGTTCTATTTCCAGGTTTTTAAGGAATCTCCACACTGTTTTCCATGGTGGCTGTACTAGTTTGCATTCCCACCAACAGTGTAAGAGGGTTCCCTTTTCTCCACACCCTCTCCAGCATTTATTGCTTGTAGACTTTTGGATAGGAGCCATTCTGACTGGCATGAAATGGTACCTCATTGTGGTTTTGATTTGCATTTCTCTGATAATGAGTGATGTTGAGCATCTTTTCATGTGTTTCTTACCCATTTGTATGTCTTATTTGGAAAATGTCTATTTAGTTTTTGGCCCATTTTTTGATTGGGTCGTTTATTTTTATGGAATTGAGCTGCAGGAATTTGTTGTATATTTTTGAGATTAGTTGTTTGTCAGTTGCTTCATTTGCTATTATTTTATCCCATTCTAAATGCTGTCTTTTCACCTTGCTTATAGTTTCCTTTGTTGTGTAGAAGCTTTTAATCTTAGTTAGGTCTCATTTGTTTATTTTTGCTTTCATTTCCAATATTCTGGGAGTGGATCATAGAGGATCTTGCTGTGATTTATGTTGGAGAGAGTTTTGCCTATGTTGTCCTCTAGGAGTTTTATAGTTTCTGGTCTACGTTTAGATCTTTAATCCATTTTTATTTTATCTTTGTGTATGGTGTTAGAAAGTGTTCTAGTTTCTTTCTTTTACAAATGGTTGACCAGTTTTCCCAGCACCACTTGTTAAAGAGATTATCTTTTCTCCATTGTATATTCTTGCCTACTTTGTCAAAGATAAGGTGTCCATAGGTGCGTGGATTTATCTCTGGGCTTTCTATTTTGTTCCACTGATCTATATTTCTGTCTTTGTGCCAGTACCATACTGTCTTGATGACTGTGGCTTTGTAGTAGAGCCTGAAGTCAAGCAGGTTGATTCCTCCAGTTCCATTCTTCTTTCTCAAGATTGCTTTGGCTATGCGAGGTTTTTTGTATTTCCATACAAACTGTGGAATCATTTGTTCTAGCTCTGTGAAAAATACCGTTGGTAGCTTGATAGAGATTGCATTGAATCTACAGATTGCTTTGGGTAGTATACTCATTTTCACTATATTGATTCTTCCTCTCCATGAACATGGTGTATTTCTCCATCTATTAGTGTCCTCTTTGATTTCTTTCACCAGTGTTTTATAGTTTTCTATATATAGGTCTTTAGTTTCTTTAGGTAGATATATTCCTAAATATTTTATTCTTTTCATTGCAGTGGTGAATGGGATTGTTTGCTTAATTTCTCTTTCTATTTTCTCATTATTAGTGTATAGGAATGCAAGGAATTTCTGTGTGTTGATTTTATATCCTGCAATTTTACTATGTTCATTGATTAGCTCTAGTTATTTTCTGGTGGGGTCTTTATGGTTTTCTATCTAGAGGATCATGTCATCTGCAGACAGTGAGAGTTGTACTTCTTCTTTTCCAGTTTGGATTCCTTTCATTTCTTTTTCTTCTCTGATTGCTGTGGCCAAAACTTCCAAAACTATGTTGAATAGTAGTGGTGAAAGTGGGCACCCTTGTCTTGTTCTTGACTTTAGGGGAAATGTTTTCAATTTTTCACCTTTGAGAATAATATTTGCTGTGGGTTTGTCATATATAGCTTTTATTATATTGAGTATGTTGCTTCTATTCATGATTTCTGGAGAGTTTTTATCATAAATGGATGTTGAATTTTGTCAAAGGCTTTCTCTGCATCTACTGAGATAATCATATGACTTTTATTTTTCAATTTGTTAATGTGGTGTATTACATTGATTGATTTGTGTATATCGAAGAATCCTTGCATCCCTGGGATAAAGCCCACTTGGTCATGGTGTATGATCTTTTAATATGTTGTTGGATTCTGATTGCTAGAATTTTGTTAAAGATTTTTGTGTCTATATTCATCACTGATATTGGCCTATAGTTTTCTTTTTTTGTGGCATCTTTATCAGGTTTTGGTATTAGGGTGATGGTGGCCTCATAGAATAAGTTTGGAAATTTACCTTCCTATGCAATTTTCTGGAAGAGTTTGAGTAAGATAGGGGTTAGCTCTTCTCTAAATTTTTGGTAGAATTCAGCTGTGAAGCTATCTGACCTGGGCTTTTGTTTGCTGGAAGATTTCTGATTACAGTTTCAGTTTCCATGCTTGTGATGGGTCTGTTAAGATTTTCTATGTCTTCCTATGGTTCATTTTTGGAAAGTTGTACTTTTCTAAGAATTTGTCCATTTCTTCCATGTTGTCCATTTTATTGGCATATAATTGCTGATAGTAGTCTCTTATGATCCTTTGTATTTCTGTGTTGTCTGTTATGATCTCTCCATTTTCATTTCTAATTTTATTGATTTGATTTTTCTCCCTTTGTTCCTTGATGAGTCTGGCTAATGGTTCGTCAATTTTATTTATCTTCTCAAAGAACTAGTTTTTGGCTTTGTTGATTTTTGCTATGGTCTCTTTTGTTTCTTTTGCATTTATTTCTGCCCTACATTTTAAGATTTCTTTCCTTCTACTAACCTTGGGGTTCTTCATTTCTTCCTTTTCTAGTTGCTTTAGATGTAGAGTTAGGTTATTTGTTTGACTTTTTTCTTGTTTCTTGAGGTATACCTGTATTGCTATGAACTTTCCCCTTAGCACTGCTTTTAGTGTCCCACAGGTTTTGGGTTGTTGTATTTTCATTTTCTTTCGTTTCTATGCATATTTTGATTTCTTTTTTATTTCTTCTGTGATTTTTGGTTATTCAGAAGCGTGTTGTTCAGCCTGTATATGTTGAAATTTTTAACAGTTTTTCTCCTATAATTGAGATCTAATCTTACTGCATTGTGGTCAGAAAAGATGCTTGGAATGATTTCAATTTTTTTGAATTTACCAAGGCTAGATTTATGGCCCAGGATATGGTCTGTCCTAGAGAAGGTTCCATGTGCACTTGAGAAAAAGGTGAAATTCATTGTTTTGGGGTGAAATGTCCTATAGATATCAATTAGGTCTAACTGGTCTATTGTATCATTTAAAGTTTGTGTTTCCTTGTTAATTTTTTGTTTAGTTGATCTATCCATAGGTGTGAGTGGGGTATTAAAGTCTCCCACTACTATTGTGTTATTGTTAATTTCCCCTTTCACACTTGTTAGCATTTGTCTTACATATTGCAGTGCTCTTATGTTGAGTGCATATATATTTATAATTGTTATACCTTCTTCTTGGATTGACCCTTTGATCATTATGTAGTGTCCTTCTTTGTCTCTTTTCACAGCCTTTGTTTTAAAGTCTATTTTATCTGATATGAGTATTGCTACTCCTGCTTTCTTTTGGTCTCTATTTGCATGGACTATCTTTTTCCACTCCTTCACTTTCAGTCTATATGTGTCCCTTGTTTTGAGGTGGATCTCTTGTAGACAACATATATAGGAGTCTGTATTTATTCAGCCAGTCTTTGTCTTTTGGTTGGTGCATTCAACCCATTTACATCAAAGTAATTATTGATAAGTATGATCCCATTGCCATTTACTTTATTGTTTTGGATTCGAGTTTATACACCCTTTTTGTGTTTCCTGTCTAGAGAAGATCCTTTAGCGTTTGTTGGAGAGCTGGTTTGGTGGTGCTGAATTCTCTCAGCTTTTGCTTGTCTGTAAAGCTTTTGATTTCTCCTTCATATTTGAATGAGATCCTTGCTGGGTACAGTAATCTGGGCTATAGGTTCTTTTCTTTCATCACTTTAAGTATGTCTTGCCATTCCCTCCTGGCATGAAGCATTTCTATTGAAAGATCATCTGTTACCCTTATGGGAATCCCCTTGTGGGTTATTTGTTGTTTTTCCCTTGCTGCTTTTAATATTTGTTCTTTGTGTTTGATCTTTGTTAATTTGATTAATATGTGTCTTGGGGTGTTTCACCTTGGGTTTATCCTGTTTGGGACTCTCTGGGTTTCTTGGACTTGGTGATTATTTCCTTCTCCATTTTAGGGAAGTTTTCAACTATCATCTCCTCAAGTATTTTTTCATGGTCTTTCTTTTTGTCTTCTTCTTCTGGGACTCCTATGATTCGAATTTAACATTTTCCTGGAGGTCTCTGAGATTGTCCTCATTTCTTTTAATTCGTTTTTCTTTTTCCTCTCTGATTCATTTGTTTCTACAGTTCTATCTTCTACTTCACTAATCCTATCTTCTGCCTCCGTTATTTGTTGCCTCCAGAGTGTTTTTGATCTCATTTATTGCATTATTCATTATATATTGACTCTTTTTATTTCTTCTAGGACCTTATTAAACCTTTCTTGCATCTTCTCAAACCTTGTCTCCAGGCTATTTATCTGGGGTCGCTAAGAGTCGGAGACACTGAGCAACTTCACTTTCACTTTTCACTTTCACACATTGGAGAAGGAAATGGCAACTCACTCCAGTGTTCCTGCCTGGAGAATCCCAGGGATGGCGGAGCCTGGTGGGCTGCCATCTATGGGGTCGCACAGAGTCGGACACGACTGAAGTGACTTAGCAGCAGTAGCAGCCATTTTGATTTCAAGATTTTGGATCTTTTTCACTATCATTATTTGGAATTCTTTCTCAGGTAAATTCCCTATCTCTTCCTCTTTGTTTTGGTTTGGTGGGCATTTATCCTGTTCCTTTACCTGCTGAGTATTCCTCTGTCTCTTCATCTTGTTTATATTGCTGAGTTTGGGGTGGCCTTTCTGTACTCTGGCACTTTGTGGAATTCTCTTTATTGTGGAGTTTCCTCACTGTGGGTGGGGTTATGTGGGTGGCTTGTCAGGTTTCTTGGTTAGGGAAGCTTGTGTCGGTGTTCTGGTGGGAGCTGGATTTCTTCTCTCTGGAGTGCAATGAAGTGTCCAGTAATGAGTTATGATATGTCAATGGCTTTGGAGTAACTTTGGGCAGCCTGTATATTGAAGCTCAGGGCTGTGTTCCTGTGTTGTTGGAGAATTTGCATGGTATGTCTTGCTCTGGAACTTGTTGGCCCTTGGGTGGTGCTCGGTTTCAGTGTAGGCATGGAGGCATTTGATGAGCTCCTATCGATTAATGTTCCCTGGAATCAGGAGTTCTCTGGTGTTCTCAGGATTTGGGCTTAAGCCTCCTGCTTCTGGTTTTCAGTCTTATTTTTACAGTAGTCTCAAGACTTCTCCTTCTATACAGCACCGTTGATAAAATATCTAGGTTAAGGATGAAAAGTTTCTCCACAATGAGGGACACCCAGAGAGTTTCACATAGTTACATGGAGAAGAGAAGAGGGAGGAGGGGGTTAGAGGTGACCCAAATGAGGTGGAACCAAAAGAGGAGAGAGCAAGCTAGTCAGTAATCACCTCCTTATGTGCGCTCCACAGTCTGGACCTCTCAGAGATGTTCACAGAGTTATACAGAGAAGAGAAGAGGGAGGAAGGAGACAGAGGTGGCCAGGAGGATAAAGGTGGGGGAATCAAAAGGAGAGGGACAGATCCAGCCAGTAATCAGTTCCCTAAGTGTTCTCCATCGTCTGGAACACAGAGAGATTCACAGAGCTGGGTAGAGAAGAGAAGAGGGAGGGGAGAAGACAGAGGCGACCTGGTGGAGAAAAAGGAGAGTCCAAAGGGGGAGAGAGTAGTCAAGCCAGTAATCTCACTCCCAGGTAAAATTGGGTACTGAAGATTGGGTTCTTAAAGATACAAACTTGATAAGAAATACCAAAAAGCAAACATTAAAAATCTAGAGTAGAGGTTGGATTTTCAAAAATACAATATTAAAGGAAAAAAGCAGAAAAAAAAGTCATGAAAAATATTTAAAAATATATATGAAGTTTACTTTAAAAATAGGGTATTTTCTTTGAAAAGTAACAGTAGGTTATAAAAATGAAAAAGGAGTAATAGAGGACTTAAAATTTTTTTAATTTTAAAAAAGAATAATCATAGAAATAGTAAAAATATACTAGGGCTTTCTCTTGTGTTGTTGTGGGCAATGTGGGGTCAGTTCATTTTTGGATAGTTCCTTGGTCCAGCTTATATTTCTCAAGATCTATAGGCCCCTTCCTATGTAGTCGGTACTAACTACAAGGTTTTAATCTATTGCACCTGTCACTTCCAAGGTAGTTCCCTCTGTTCTAGCTTCTTCTGTTTGCTGGTCTCTTCGGTGTCTGATTTCCACCCTGACACAAGAGGAGCAGTGGTGGACACTTTTAGGCTCACTTGTTCAGTCGCACTGTGGGGAGGGAGGGACGCTGTAAAGAAATAAGCACACTGGTGTGTGCTCGCAGTGTCTCAGCCACGCTGGGCCTTCCCCTGCTCAGGGCCCGAGTGCCCTCCCTGCCTAC
Organism: Nanger dama; assembly: GCA_917880005.1. Taxonomy (NCBI): domain Eukaryota; kingdom Metazoa; phylum Chordata; class Mammalia; order Artiodactyla; family Bovidae; genus Nanger; species Nanger dama. The sequence goes on along the minus strand of CAKJTW010000010.1, from coordinate 30,036,911 downwards.
ACTGCTTAGGCTCTAGGTTTCTCTGCTAGGAACCATCCAAGGCCAGCCCTGGGCTGCCTGCACCTCCCAGGTCTAAGCCGCTCAGATTCAGGCACTCGGGTAGTCCTCAGAGGCGCAGACTCGGCTGGGCCTGCGTTTTGTGCCCTTCCCAGGTCCGAGCAGCTCAGCTGATGAGGTGTTTGGCTAGTGCTGTCGCTGTGACTTATCACCTCCCCCATCCCTGCCACTCAGGTTTCTGGGTGTACAACTGGTGCACTTTCTCAGGTCGATGTTGACTGTCCAGAACCCCAAGAAGTCTTAGTTAGCAAAGGCTTGCAGTTTGGTAGATAATGTCTCTCTGGGGCTGCGATTGCCCCCTTCTGGCTCTGGCTGCCTGTCACAGAAGGGGGATGGTCCACAGCCGGCTAGTTCTGTTCAGTCCTTTGTTCTGTGCGCGGGCCTGGAGGTGTCTTAGGTTAGGGCTTTGTGCATGGTAGCTATCCCACAGTCTCGTTTGCTAGCCCAAGTTAGTTCACTCAGATTGCCCTCGGGGTATTCAGGCCCGGTGCTGACTCTAAGCAATGCAGCCCGCACCTCCCTGCCCAGCCCCCTCTTGCTAGTGGCGGATGCAGGCGTCTGCACTGCTTCTCCACCGGGGGTGTTACCATTGGGCTAGTAATCTGTGGGTTTTAATTATTTACTTATTTTTCCTGCATGTTATGTTGCCCTCTGCGCTTCTAAGGCTCGCCATAGACTTGGCAGTGTGTTTCCTGGTGTTTGGAAACTTCTCTCTTTTTAGACTCCCTTCCCGGGACAGAGCTCCATCCCTACCTCTTTTCTCTCTCTCTCCCTCTCTCTCTCTCTTTTTTTTTTTTTTTTTGTCTTTTATATTTTTTCCTACCTCCTTTCAAACAATGGGCTGCTTTTCTGGGTGCCTGATGTCCCCTGCTGGCATTCAGAAGTTGTTTTGTGGAATTTACTCAGCATTCAAGTGTTCTTTTGATGAATTTGTTGGGGGAGAAAGTGGTCTCCCCCTCCTATTCCTCCACCATCTTAGGACCCCTCCCTCCACCATGTGCAGTTCTAACTGTTGCTTCCTGACCTGCATATAGGTTTCTTAAGAGGCAGGTCAGATGGTCTGCTATCCTATCTCTTTCAGAATTTTCCACAGTATTTTGTGATCCACACAGTCAAAGGCTTTGGCATAGTCAATAAAGGAGAAATAGATGGTTTTCTGGAACTCTCTTGCTTTTTGAATATCCTGCAGATGTTGGCAATTTGATCTCTGATTCCTTTGCCTTTTCTAAAACCATCTTGAACATCTAGAAGTGCATGGTTCACGTGTTGCTGAAGCCTGGCTTGGAGAATTTTGAGTACTACTTTACTAGCGTCTGAGACGAGCGCAATTGTGTGGTAGTTTGAGCATTCTTTTGCATGCCTTTCTTTGTGATTGGAATGAAAACTGACCTTTTCCAGTCCTGTGGCCACTGCTGAGTTTTCCAAATTTGCTGGCATATTGAGTGCAGCACTTTCACAGCATCCTCTTTCATTTCATTTGAAATAGTTCAACTGGAATTCCATCACCTCCACTAGCTTTGTTCGTAGTGATGCTTCCTAAGGCCCACTTGACTTCACATTCTAGGATGTCTGGCTCTAGGGTGAGTGATCTCACCATCATGATTATCTGGGTCACGAAGATCTTTTTTGTACAGTTCTTTCTGTGTATTCTTGCCACCTCTTCTTAATATCTTCTGCTTCTGTTAGGTCCATACCATTTCTGTCCTTTATTGAGCCCATCTTTGCATGAAATATTCCCTTGGTATCTCTGTTTTTCTTGAAGAGATCTCTAGTCTTTTCCATTCTATTGTTTTCCTCTATTTCTTTGCACTGATCACTGAGGAAGGCTTTCTTATCTCTCCTTGCTGTTCTTTGGAACTCTCATTCAGATGGGTATATCTTTCCTTTTCTCCTTTGCTTTTCACCTCTCTTCTTTTCACAGCTATTTGTAAGGCCTCCCCAGACAGCCATTTTGCTTTTCCTGCATTTCTTATTGGGGGTGTGGGGATGGTCTTGCTCCCTGTCTCCTGTACAATGTCACGAACCTCCATCCATAGTTCATCATGCACTCTTGTCTATCAGATCTAGTCCCTCAAATCTATTTCTCACTTCCACTGTATAATTATAAGGAATTTGGTTTAGGTCATACCTGAGTGGTCTAGTGGTTTTCCCCACTTTTTCAATTTCAGTTTGAATTTGGCAATAAGGAGTTCATGATCTGAGCCAGTCAGCTCCCAGTATTATTTTTGCTGACTTTATAGATCTTCTCCATCTTTGGCTGCAAAGAATATATCAGTCTGATTCTGGTGTTGGCCATCTGGTGATGTCCATGTGTAGAGTCTTCTCTTGTGTTGTTGGAAGAGGGTGTTTTCTATGACCAGTGTGTTGTTGGAAGAGGGTGTTTTCTATGACCAGTGTGTTCTCTTGGCAAAACTCTAAAGCAGCCTTTGCCCTGCTTCATGCTATATTCCAAAGCCAAATTTGCCTGTTACTCCAGGTGTTTCTTGACTTCCTGCTTTTGTATTCCAGTACCCTAAAATGAAAAAGACATCTTTTGGGGGTGTTAGTTCTAAAATGTGTTGGAGGTCTTCAAAGAACCATTCATAGATTTATGCTATAAAAATTAATATTCCCAGGAACATAATTTTGTTTCAAAGGAATCAAAATGGGTTTATGATAAACGAGTGCTTTACCAAAGGAGTCTGTATGATAGCAGAGCTTAGCATATAAGGGGTTTTGCATTATTTTTTCAAGACTGGACTTTCCAATGAATATTATAAAAATGTTATGTTACCCAGAAAACTGTGCTGAACTATCTTTTGCAACTTCTGCGCAATTATCCTTGTGACATATTTGGAACTCTGGGCAGCAAATTCTTTGGTTTGGGACAATGATTTTCCTACAGTTCAATGAAACTTCAGAATGTACACCCACTACCCCATCTCTGATGTGCGACAATCATGTGCATCCTCCACACTTTCCCCTAGATTAACAATTTTCTATAAACATCTCGAGTAATTTCTAAAGGGACATTAATTTTTTAAGGAACTTGAGGATAGAAAAACTGTACCTTCTCTGCTATATTTTAATAACTATTAGTTATAAGCCAATGGAGGAGGAGAAAACTTTCCCCATTTCTAAGAAAATGAAGTTATAGAAAGATAATCACAGATGTTACAGTGAAAGAAAAGTACAATGCATTTTTTCTCTCTGGAAATGCTATTGAGAACCAAGAGTTATTGCTACATCTGATGTAGAATTTTTAAATCTGCATATATTAACAGTAATATAAAATCTTACTTTAAAAAATCAAATTTACATGGAGGTCACAAATAGACCATGAATGTAATTCTCAGATTCAAAACAAGAGCCATGAGGGTATATGAGAGTGCTGAAGAGTTCAGTCTCAATGCCCTGGAAATTATCTCTAATAAAAGACAAGAAATATTTTTGGATACATATAATCTAAAAGTACTAAAGATGAAACTCCAGTACTTTGGCCACCTCATGCGAAGAGCTGACTCATTGGAAAAGACTCTGATGCTGGGAGGGACTGAGGGCAGGAGGAGAAGGGGACGACAGAGGATGACATGGCTGGATGGCATCACCGACTCGATGGACATGAGTTTGAGTGAACTCCGGGAGTTGGTGATAGACAGGGAGGCCTGATGTGCTGCGATTCATGGGGTCTCAAAGAGTCGGACACGACTGAGCAACTGAACTGAACTGAATCTAAAAGTAACTTAATCTCAACTCTGATAGAGTACTTTGTGTGTGTGTTAGTCACTCAGTCATGTTCGACTCTTTGCAACCCTATGGACTGTAGCCCTCCAGGCTCCTCTGTCCGTGGGATTTTCATGGCAAGAATACTGGAGTGGGTTGCCATGCCCACCTCCAGGGGATCTTCCTGACCCAGAGATCGAACTTGGATCTGTGCATTGGTAGGCGGACTCTTTATCATCTGAGCCACAGGTAATGTAATCTCAGCTTTGACAGAGTACTTTGTAAAGGCTAATTTAAGCCCCCTAACAAGATTCGTTTATCATGGATGTTTCTCCCGCTAAAATATTATGAAAAATTTCAAAACTTTAAAACTTTAACTATTTATATGCAAATGAAGTGGTAGAGGGAAAGTAATAGATGTCTACAATGTGGCCATTACCTTTTCATCTCGTACTTCTTTGTAAAAGTAAACTGATGGATAGAAAGCCTGACTAGTACATTCTGTGGCAGGACCCAGTCAACAGCCATTCTGCAAATATCATGGAACCCTTAGTGTATGTTGGGCTTCCCTGGTGGCTCAGTGGGTAAAGTGTCTGCCTCCAATGCGGGAGACCAGGTTCAATCCCTGGGTTGGGAAGATCCCATAGAGAAGGAAATGGCAACCCACTCCAGTACTCTTGCCTGGAAAATACCATGGACTGAGAAGCCTGGTAGGCTACTATCTGTGGGGTTGCAAAGAGTTGGACATGACTGAGTGACTTCACTTCACTTTAGTATATGTTGGGACTTCCCTGGTAGCTCAGCTGGTAAAGAGTCTGCCTGCAATGCAGGAGACTTGGGTTCCATCCCTGGGTTGAGAAGATCCCCAGAGGAGGGCATGGCAACCCACTCCAGTATTCTTGGCTGAAGAATTCTCATGCACAGAGGAGCCTGGAGGGCTGTCAGACACGACTGGATGACTAAGCACACTCAGTATATGATGGCAGAGTGACTTTTTAAAGAATAACTCATGGTGTCTTCCATATAAGGTCTCAGAGTTGCATTTTTAAAAATCCCCTAATGATAGCTGATGTTTATAGATGTAGAGGGAACCAAACCAGGAAAATGTAGAACCATAAAGCGTTTCTTAAACTAGAGTGCTTCAAAATAATAGTAAATAAACAAGTGAGAAATTTGGGACTTTGAAAGGTAAACTATCTTCATATTGCCATAATCACAACTTATTTTGATGGAATTATATGGTTGTGGACTCTGTGATGCACAGCCAAGATTCCCCCTACAGGAAGAAGGACTTATTTCCCCCAAAGCTGGAAATACTGCCCACAGAAAGTCCTCCACTTTCAGTCCCATGCCAGGATTGCTTTAGAAGAAAGTCGCTTCCCTCAGCGCAGACTGTATTCAATGACAGATGAATTCAGGGACAACTTGGCACGACTCTGAAGGGTCACTGCAGTGTGAATCTCCCTGTAGAGCTGGCTGAGCTCTCTACTGAGCCTGCATCACAACTCACCTTCTTCTGTCCAATCTCCATTCTTTCCCATCCCTTCCCTTCCCTTGGTACCAAGAGCACACCCTGATAAACCATCACTATATCAATCCTGTCTCAGAATCGATGTCTCTGAGAACCCACCTGGACCAGCTGGTACTAGGAATGACCCCAGAACACAGACACTGGCATGATATTTTGGAGCCAAAATATTTGCTGCCTGACACTGGGCACAAGATGGCAGTGCAATTGTTAAAAATCCGAGCATTGCTGATCTAGAATGGCTGTACTAATTGAAGTAAGTGCTTAACTGGTACCATATGTCAGATATTTGAGAGGTGTAGGAAAAATAGCAACTACAAAATGAAAATGAAATTGAGTGGCCATTATTAAACACTGTCACTCTGTGGGGGAATTAACAAAAACCTGAAATTATCAATCAACAATTAAAGGCTAAATGTAGCTTAATTGTAAGAGTAGCTGCGCCCTATGGAAGCATAAAGATTTGCCAAGGTCAGGGACTTGCTTGGAAAAAAATGGAATTCAGAACATGGTTGGAGATAAGTTGGCTGATGTAACCAAAATATTGCAAGATTCCTCTGAATATGTGTTTAATAATTAATATCCAAATTTCAAAAACATCAATATCAGCACTTTTCTATGCTTTTCAGCCTGTTTTTAGCAAGCCAGAACATTCTATTTTAATGCTGTCAAAATCACCAACTCTGAATATGTCATTGGTAGAAGTTAATAACAACATTATTTGGATAAATATTCATCACTTAGATAACATTTATGTTACCAATTGTAACATTCAGATGATGCATTTTACTCTTCTCTTCTTTGTTAATACCTTCATTGGTTTGTTGTTAATGTAGATAGATATAGTACTGGTGAGCAAGTGTGTGTCTATTAACATAATTCTTATAACCATGCTATAGCTACTCAAAATGTTTTACTAATTTCTTTTATTTCTTCACCTATATGATTCCTGGCAATTTTATCCATGCCCAAGGCTTCGATTATCTTCTTAGTATCAGTGACTCCCACATTTATATTACCTTACCTGAGTTTTCCTCTGAATGCTGAAATCATAGACAACAGCCAGTTTGACAGTTTCTCTTGTGTATTTCAATGCACATTAAATCCAGCATGTCCGAATCAGAGCGTTACCCACTCCATACCTACAGCCTTAAACTTGGGTCTCTTTTGCTATTTCCTATCTTAGACTCTGTTATAACATCCAGTTACAAAACAAACAAACAAACAAACAAACAAAAAACACCAGGACTCGTAGTTTATATTTAGTTTTTCATCCATTCACAATTAAAATCTTTCACCAAATCCAATTGATTTTTTACTGCTTGGAAAACTCATCTATTCTTCCTAGCACAAATCACATTTGTATTGATCATTTTCCATGTTTTTAATAAATTATTTGATGAATGCTGGTGGCACTCCACTCACCCCTCCCACACTGACTGGAAGCTTTGCAAAGACAGGACTAGGTCTAATTTTACTCTCCACATTTCCTCAAATTCCAGCAATAAGTAAGGCATACGGTAGGCATTTAATAACATTTGAAGAAAAAAAATGTTAAGAGCCGATCTAAATCTAAAACTTGAGCCACTGTACATACTGCTTTAGAATAACATATAGAAATGGATAAAGATATTTTCTGGGATCACTTTTGGATTAAACAAAGTATCAATCACAGACCATGTTGATAATATGTAAAAGCAACATTTCTGAGAGAAGCAGTTGTACCTGCAGACTGTATATCCAAATGTCCATCGCACCGTTGGGCATATTTCTAGAATAACAGCTGAATGGGTAAGCTTTATTATTGCAGATAAGGCTAGGATGATTTTTTTTTTACAGGAAAACGTGTTTATTTTCTTGAAGACTGACAAAATTAATCCAATACCTAAGGATAGACAAAATCATTCATATAAATACATACATATATTTAAAATCTGTATTAATATTCATTACATTAGCTTTAAAGTATGAATTTTCCCGTGTATTACTAGTTTATTTTGTACAATAACTTGTATAGAACATACTGGTTGGACAGTTAAAAGGCTGGAATAATGACAAGTCCTTGATTTGGAGGTCACATTTCAAAAAAAATACCCACATATAAATAAAATGCTGTTAAAGATAGAATTTAAAAAAGCATATCTAAAGTATAAGAATGCATGTGGTAATATCTCTATTATTTTGACTAACAATAGAAGTTTATGTAGTTCCTTGTAATTTGTAAATCATGTCAATATGATTTATCTCAATTTTCACAAAAATCCTACACTATATGTAAATCTTTATTTCATTTGACATATAAAGACACTGGGGCTCAGAGAGGTTACATATTTATCCCCAAATAATATAGGGCTTTCCATGTGGTTCAGTGGCAAATAATTCATCTGTGAATGCAAGAGATGCAGGAGACCCGGGTTCTATCCCTGGGTTGGGTAGATCCCCTGGAGTAGGGAATGGCAACTCACTCCAGTATTCCAGCCTAGAGAACCCTGTAGACAGAGGAGCCTGGGGGCTACAGTCCATAGGCTCGCAAAGGGTGGGACATGACTGAAGTAACTTAGCACTCAACCTAGTACATTAGAAGAGAAAGAGATTTTAGTATTCCAGATTTATATTTGAGAAAAGCAAGATTTAGAGATATTGAATCACCTAACGTTATGCATTCAACACTATAATGTAAGGACATGAAAGGGCTTCCCTGGTGGCTCAGCTGGTAAAGAATCCACCTGCAATGAGGGAGACCTGGGTTTGATCCCTGGTATTGGGAAGATCCCCTGGAGAAGGGCAAGGCTACCCACTCCAGTATTCTGATCTGAAGAATTCCATGGACTGTATAGTCCTTGGGGTCACAAAGAGTCGGAGCCGACTGAACGACTTTCATTGCATTACATTAAGAACACGAAAAAGGTTATTGTTTGAAGTTCCATACCCTTTCTTCCATTGAAACAGTCTCTGAAAGTCTCATGATTTTGCTACCAAACATTTAATTTTTACTCTCTGACTTTGTTTTTTGCCCTTTTGTTTATCTTTGTATATAACTGGTGATGTATGTATGTGTGTGTGTGTGTCTATGACTTGTGCATACATGTACATCTATGTGTGCATATACATGTGTATGTGTGTCTTAGTTGCTCAGTCGTGTCCAACTCTTTGCAACCCCATGGACTGTAGCCTGCCAGGCTTCTTAGTCCGTGGAATTCTCTAGGCAAGAACACTGGAGTGGATTGCCATTCTCTTCTCCAGAGGAACTTCCCAACCCAAAGATCAAACCTAGGTCTTCTTCATCTCAGGCAGATTCTTTACCATTTGAGCTACAGGGAAGTCCATACATGTGTATGCACACATACTAACGTTCTAAAACAAAATCTGAAGCATCTATTGCTCAAACAAGGTCCTACACATGATTTGGCTAAAAAGTATTAGCTTTTATATGAATGCTCATAATTTCAACATATTTAGAAATTTCATGTGTTGATTATTTTAATGAACTCAGATAATCTGTGGAGAACAAGAATTGAAAAGAATGGAGTCTGGACTAACCATTATTTAACCAGAAATTACAGATAGGCAGAGAAGCAATTGCCATTAATTAGAAAATAAACAGCTATGCTTGTCCATACAGAAATAATATAAATTAGTTGCAGATAGTATTCATCTTTTGCTGTGCTCCAACCTCACAGCAAGGACAAGCACCATGGTCCCTGATATCATTTAATTCTCACAAGTGTTCCATGGGTATGACATGAAATAAGGTTTCATGTTTATGACATGAAATAAGGGTTTGTGGCTTAAGGCGGTTCGGTTTCTTGACTGAGTTTTATGAAGTTATCCAGCTGTGAGTCCAGAGGGACAGATTGAAATTAGTCCTAACTGACTAAAAGTCCACTAACTGTGCCTTGTCGCCTTCTTCTGGCCTTTCAGCCCTTTATTGTGTGAGTAAAACATATGTACCAGATGTTCTCATACATACTTATGACCACAAGTATACCTAACTACTATGTTTATAACTATATTTAGATATCACAATGAATACACATATGTGTTATACATACACTCATTGCATTCGTTTGTGTAAATGTATCTATGTACAATTGTGTGTTTGTACACACACACATATTATTACATGACTACTACCAGGTACTTATGCCTGTACATTCCAAAGACACATTTATAATGCAAAGTAGAGAAAAAAAGATTACTTACTGAAAATGTCATCAACCCCAGGGAATGAAAGTGAAGGAAATACATCAATTCACTCGCCTACCTTAAAGGAGAGCGGCAAGCAGAACTGCTCTTTTAAATCAATGAAACTAACAAAAGCAATTGCATGTGGCAGAGAGATATCAGGTAGGAATCAGCACATGTGGGACCTGAAGACTGTGAATAACTTAGAGAAAGACATTAAGGCCTCTGCTGCTACTGATGACCTCACCCTCTGTGTGGCTGTAAAACATGGCAGCGTTTTCTCCTGTGCCAGGAAATGTCACGAGGCGAAAGGTTCAGCCTCGGCCATGTGAAACAGGACAGGAACTGTTCACCCTAAATACCAGACCTTTTAATTTTCAAAGTTCTGAAATATTTAAGCTAGAAATACTTCCAACACAGGAAGATGTGTAAATGGCTACTTTATAAAGAAGAAAGGAAGAGCATGTGCCTATTTTTTAATTCATAAGAAAGTTATTAAATCACTAGCATTTCAAAGAGCCCACTTTCAATTACCCATGAAGAGACTGCCTACAGAAAATGTTCAGTTCCAGGCTGGCGTCTCCAACCTACCCAGACCACTGACTCCTTACCACCTTCACTTGTGTCCTCCGGGAATAAGAACGCACTTCAATATCAGCAGAAGTAAAACATAATGGCCACATTTGCAGAATAATTTCCTCTGATATTTTTATTCCAAGGCAAAAGGAAGGGAATTGTGAGCATAAATGACACAGGCTGGATTTTGGCTGCTCCTGCTTTCAATGGCAGCCTTACACAAGATCCTGCTAAAGACAGTCCCCGTGGGCTTCCTTTCCCTCTTTCTCCTGCCCCCAGGGCATGCAGCCATTTATTTCCACACCTTTTTTTTCCGACTTTTTTCATTAACCATGGCATCCTGTCTCTGTCTCCCTTAATACTAACACAGGATGCGTGCTCAGTGAATACTTGATATAAGAATGAATGAATGAATGACATATGTTCCTGTGGACAGCAAATGGTAGCACGTTGCAAAAGCACCTTCAGATCTTTGTTCCCCAATATAGCTTATAATGGAGAGATAAGGGAGCAGGAAGAAGAAAAGGAGGGAAGAAACTCAGATGGATGTCTACATTTTGCCAAAGTTCAGTTTTTCCAAAATAAATATCTATTAATATCCATGTGATACTTATGTTAAAATGTCTGGCATATATTTTAGTATCATGTTTTTATAATTAAGGTAACCAATTGAGGTTCATTTAATTTTAACAACATACTTCTGAGATGAAATTATTATCTCTATGTAAATAACTGCATCTTGAAGAAAATTAAGCTATTTTCTCAAGGTCACCCATCTAGAAAGTGGCAAACCACAATAAATGATGAAAGACCATGGGAACACCAGCCAAAAATTAGTATTCCTAAACCTAATTTGGGAGAGCTGAGTAATAGAGGTATGTAGCAAAAGAGAAACTTATCCAGGGGAACAGCTGAAAAAATATGTATTTTGATTTCCTCAGGGTATGTGAGATGTATGGAAAGAGTAACATGGAAACTTACATTACCATATGTAAAATAGACAGCCAACGGGAATTTTGGACCAAGAAACTCAAACAGTGGCTCTGTATCAACCTGGATAGGTGGGATGGAGGGGGAGATGAGAGGGAGGTTCAAAAGGGAGGGGATATATGTATATCTATGGCTGATTCATGTTGAGGTTTGACAGAAGACAACAAAATTCTGTAAAGCAATTATCCTTCAGTAAACAAATACATTTAAAAATATATGTTTTTATTTGTTTTGTACTTAAATGTGGGTGATCTTGAGCAAATGCCAGAAAAATAACGGGTTTAGCAGCATAACTGGGTTCACTCAGTAAAAACAGATTGGTTCAGATTCTAGGACTGAAACCTCAGAACCCAGAAAGGGCAGTTAGAGAAACGTGTTGGTTACGTCAGTGACTCCACGTGTAACAGATAGACCCTGAAATCTCAGTGGTGTAAGGTAAGAACGGTTTAATTCTTCCTCTATCACAATCCACTGTGAGTTGGTGAGGAAGAAACTCTGCTCTAAACAGGCCTTCAGGAGCCTAGCGTCCTGGCTCTGCCCTCCTGCACAGCTCTGGAGCGTCGTGAACTGGCAGACAGAGGTAAGCGGGAGTGAGGTTTGGCAGTGCGAGGATTCTATGAGCCAGGCCTGGAAGTGGGTCGCATCACTTTTGCCTGCGTTTCATTGTCCAGAACTCCACGCTATAGCCACACCTGGCACCAAGGGAGCCTGGAAATGTACTCAACTTTGGGCCCAGGAAGAAAATAAAAACATGCTTATATCTGAACAACTGCCACAGTGAGATAAAAGGAAGTCCAAACTTTCAGACACCCAACCACATCTATTTTTCAGAACCATTGTACTAAATGTTATTCTTTAAATACCTGTATGGATTATAGCCTTTCATTTAGAAATCCACCATAAATATTTTTGTGGTTTTTTTGTTTTGTTTTTAATTTATTTATTTTAACTGGAGGCTAATTAGTTTACAATATTGCAGTGGGTTTTGCCATACATTGACGTGAATCAGCCATGGGTGTACATGTGTTCTCCATCCTGAACCCCCTCCTACCTCCCTCCCCATCCCATCCCTCTGGGTCATCCCGGTGCACCAGCCCTAGGCACCCTGTCTCATGCATCGAACCTGGACTGGCAATCTATTTCACATATGATAATATACATGTTTCAATGCTATTCTCTCAAATCATCTTATCCTTGCCTTCTCCCACAGAGTCCAAAACACTGTTCTATACATCTGTGTCTCTTTTGCTGTCTCACATATAGGGTCATCGTTACCATCTTTCTAAATTTCATACATATGCGTTAATATACTGTATTGGTGTTTTTCATTCTGACTTACTTCACTTTGTATAAGTTCCAGTTTCATCCACCTCATTAAAACTGATTCGAATGTATTCTTTTTAATGGCTGAGTAATGATATGGATGGATGAATCTAAGTCAAAACAGACAAGCAGACCACCTTTGGGAGGTCGAGCACTGGGCTCAGGGCCATCTCAAAAGGCTTGCAGCTCACAGATTCAGGAGTTAAGAGCAGGCAAAGTGACGACTAGGCAAGCAGGAAAGTTATAGCACAGAACTTCAAGCAGGAATGCAGACTGGGCCATTTCAAACAACCATGGGTCTTTGGAAGATCTGAGAGCTCAAAGCACCCCCAAGTATAGAAAGGTTAAGAAGCTGCACAAGTGGGAGGCACGTGGCAGACGCTACAATAATGGCTCAGCTCTGAGGGCCAAGATCCAAGGCAGAGCATCACTCACCCAGAACAACCCGAGAGCCCAGGTGTGAGCCCTGGGAAAGCACTGACTGCTGTTCTCAGCCTTGCTGGCTGGCATTTTTCAAGACGCCCTGCCAGAGACTGGAGGATTGCTGCTAAACCTACAAGAATGGAAAAGGCAAAAAACTGATGAGACTAAAGATTACAGATGGGTTGGCAAAGGTACAGCGCCAGCTCCAGGCTCTGAGGGAAAAAGGGAGAATTTCCAAAGTCAACCATTAGTGTTTTTAGATAGATGCGCTAGGGAGAAGGCATTCTAAATCCCCAAATGAACGGGTTTGGCACTGGCATTATCTACTATTTTGCATTCTCTTGACCTCTGCATTTTTGCTGGGGTAGGTGGTGGGTAATTCCACACTTTGGCAACACGGTCAGTGGCAAATGACAGGCCCACGGATCACAGACCAAGTTACCGCTGTTGCCTTCTCCTTCTGCCTGGGTACCTCTTGGTATGTGGCCATCTGAGGCAGTTTAGTTTAGTCCTGTAGTTCTCTCTCTGTGTTTTACGTGTTTTTTCATAATTTTTTTTTTTCTGGCACTTATTCAAATCAGTGCCTAGTTAAACGTCATGGATGCAAAAACCTGGGAATACTTTGTCAGGGGTAGTCTTTTCTTTCCATCCGGGTCCTTGTGTGTGTCAAATAAAGATTCATACTCTTCTTATATATATATGAGTATGTATGTGTGTGTGTGCACAGGTATATGGATACATTATCTTTCCTTTCAAATTAAATGCAGTTCTGTTTATAGAGTCCTTAGCTTTCATATCTAGTAGGCCACAGGTGTTTTCTAAAGCTTATTTGAATTCTCATTGCTGAAATACACTTCAAACATGTTAACTAACAAGTTAATTCAGTTGTATTGGATATGAAATTACTTGCACCCACTGTGAGTAATAGGTTGAAAGGATCTAGGAAAAACAAAGGAATAAATTTTCCTATGAAAGAGGAGTTATTCATTATCAGAGAAATGCAAATCAAGACCACAATGAGGTACCATTTCACACCAGCCAGAATGGCTGCGATCCAAAAGTCTACAAGCAATAAATGCTGGAGAGGGTGTGGAGAAAAGGGAACCCTCTTACACTGTTGGTGGGAATGCAAACTAGAATGCCTTCTCCCTAGCGCATCTATCTAAAATGCAAACAGTACATGCAAACAGTGTGGAGATTCCTTAAAAACCTGGAAATAGAACTGCCTTATGACCCAGCAATCCCACTGCTGGGCATACACACTGAGGAAACCAGAATTGAAAGAAACACATGTACCCCAATGTTCATCGCAGCACTGTTTATAATAGCCAGGACATGGAAGCAACCTACATGTCCATCAGCAGACGAATGGATAAGAAAGCTGTGGAACATATACACAATGGAATAATACTCAGCCATTAAAAAGAATACATTTGAATCGGTTCTAATGAGGTGGATGAAACTGGAGCCAATTATACAGAGTGAAGTAAGCCAGAAAGAAAAACACCAATATACTATACTAACGCATATATATGGAATTTAGAAAGATGGTAACGATAACCCTGTATGCAAGACAGCAAAAGAGACACAGATGTATAGAACAGTCTTTTGGACTCTGTGGGAGAGGGAGAGGGTGGGATGATTTGGGAGAATGACATTGAAACATGTATACTATCATGTAAGAAACAAATAGCCAGTCTAGGTTCAATACAGGATACAGCATGCTTGGGGCTGGTGCACTGGGATGACCCAGAGAGATGATATGGGGAGGGTGGTGGGAGGGGATTCAGGATTGGGAACTCATGTACACCCGTAGTGGATTCATGTCAATGTGTGGCAAAACCAATACAGTATTGTAAAGTAAAAAAATAAAATAAAATAAATAATAAAGAGAAAAAAAAAATTTCAGTACTTGGTCCTCTACTGTCTTATGATGATCTCATAATAGTACAATGTATTTCATAAGTGAATGGGCCTGGTATCACTAATGATAATCACAGCTTAAACATATACTTGACTGAATTAATCATAATTTTTCAGAATGAGTGTTTATCTGTGGCTAAAGAAAATGTGCTTGAGGAAAACAATGGACCAAGTATTAGAAAATAGGATTGAAAGTGATTCCAAACCCAAAAAAAAAAAAAGAGGAATTGTTTATTTTTCCCTGTAAAATAAATAAGGGACAGGATGCATGAAATAGAATATAATTAATAGATTCAGATGTCAACTTATTAGAGAGTTGTCTTTGTGTTGATTTTAAAACTGTTGATTTATTATGTAGAATGAGCTTAGATTTTCGAAAACATGCTGCACTGTATCTACAGGTATAAATATATTGTGCATAAACCTCTCTAAGGGTTGTGACAAGGCTCTCACACTATGCTCTTATATTTTCCTTTATTTCAACATTGTTATGGGAAAGTGGAGGAAATGAAGTTTTCCTCTTTCGCCCCATATCAAAAATCTCAAAAGCTAACTTATGGTTAAACTTTTCTTCTCTCTTCTGGTCTTCATCTTCCGGCTTCTTCAGGGATCTTGTTCTATCAATGGTACTTCCTGTCTCCCAGAACTTCTACCTAATCTTCGTCCTGTTCTGCTCAAGCTCACTCAGTCATGTCCAACTCTTTGCAACCCACTGGACTGTAGCCCACCAGGCTCCTCTGTCCATGGGGTTTTCCAGGCAAGAATACGGCTCCCTCCTTGAAACCACCATCTACTTTAGCACCCGTAACACACATCTCTCCTGGTTCTGTTCCCAATCTCTTGGTATTCATCCTTTGCCTTTTCCCCCAGATCCTCCTCTATTTCTTAATTGAATGTGTATTCTCCAGACTTGATTTATCAGCTTTCTCCATTATACATTCTGCCCAGATCAGTCTATTCACATCCATATTCACCTTGCATGAGTAGGTCCTACAGCTCTGTCTCCAGCTCTCAAGACTGGACCTTCCTCCTGAGCTCTGGCTCCTTGTTTTTAACTGGTTCGTCTTCCACAAGATGTTCAACACAGTATATTCTGCCCAGACATTGACCTCTCGTGTATGTGATTATGTGTCTGTGTGTTTCAAGGTGTGTTAGTTGAGGGAGATGACCATGGCTAGCAGTCAACAGAGCAAGCTGGTGATCATCCTTTGTTTCCTCCTCTCTTTGTCTCTGTCTTGTTGGTCTGTCTGCCTTCCTCTCTCTTCCTGTCTTCCTCATGCTATCCTTTCCCCCTGGAGGCCCTTTCTCTACCTTTCGCTAGGTTAACTCATCTCTCATACACGTCTCTCAAGATTAATTCAAGCATCACTTCATTTTGAAAACATCTCAGAGGTTAAAGTGCCTGCATCCAATGTAGGAGACCCGGGTTCGATCCCTGGGTTGGGAATATCCCCTGGAGAAGGAAATGGCAACCCACTCCAGTATTCTGCCTGGAGAATCCCATGGACTGAGGAGCCTGGTGGGCTGTAGTTCATGGGGCCACAAAGAGTCGGACACAACTGAGTGACTGTACTTACCACTCTAGACTGACTTAGGTGCCTATCCTCTGTAGCCTGTTGTTTTTGTGTGTGGAATTAAAACAAACTGTCAAACATCTTGAGGTTGGAAAAATGTGTCTTTATCCAGTCTGTATTCTCAGTGATAGGAATAAAATAAGTGAGGGCTTGAAAACTAGAGGCATCAAACTGAGATTCATCCACACAAAATGGATATGGGTATGGATGAAATTACCTAGGCAGAATATATAAGGACTGATGAATTGAAAACATTAGAATCGTGCATGAGCATGACAATATGTTTTGTGTGCAAAAATAAATGATTGAGCTTTATGTGTAGTACCTATGAGCTCAAGATTTAAGACAAACAACACTGGATGTTGACAGACTAATAAACCACAACCGAATAAAACAGGAGCGTGAAAATACACATGCTCAATGAGTAACATAAGTCATAAAGAATGAGAGTCTCCCAAAGTCTTGTAGAGATTACTACTCCGGTTTCACTCTGACAAAATACAAAGCAAGGATTGAGGAAACAGCTGGATAAACCAAGAAGAGGAGACTTGGATAAGATATTGGAGTGGGGAATGCCAACAATCGAATATTGATTATGAAAATCAGAGTAGGATAATCAGATAAAGAATAAATGTGCTGAAATCAGTGTGTCTAAAACATGTGGGACTAGGATTAAAACAACAGTCATCAAATTTCCAAATAATACAATAAGGGATATAATGTTTGTGGGATGATTCCCTTTCACTTTTTAAAGTTTAGACTCTGAATGAATGAGTATGTGTTCGTTTCTTATTGCTGCTATAATAAATAATTACAGACTTAGTGGCTTAAAACAATAACAATTTATATCTTTTCTTTTGGGAGGACATGAGTCCCCAAATCAAGATAGGAACAGGACTGTGTTCCTTCCAGTGAATTTAGGAAGCAGTTTCCTTGCCTTTCCCAGCCCCTGGAGCCCTCTGGCATTCATTGGCTCACGTATGCCAGCAGAGTAGCAATCCAGGATAAGCACACCATCACAGTATCTTTAACTTCATCTCATCTGCAAATGTAAATGTAAATATTATTTAACCATGTAAATAACATATTCACAGAGTCTGAGGATGACGATGTGTATATCTTTGGGGGTACATTATTCTGCCTAACATAGATAGTAGAAAGACCATAAAAATTGGGCAAATACCTGAATTTCATTCCTTTATTAACATTTGAGAGTCTATTTTCCATTTAAAAACAATCCCTTACATTAAGTTTCATGCTTTCTAAAGTATTTTCACACTCATGATCATACTTGAGCCTTAAAATAGCCTTGTGAAAGAGATAGGGGAGATATTATGTTCATTTTATAGATGAGTTTATGCATTTGTTTGTAAAAGTTTAGTGGCTTGCTGCAAGGCACACAGCTAGTGAATTCGAGATTTAAAATATGATACCATGTTTTCTAACTATAAATCTTTCTCTCCACTATTCCGTAAGTTTTTCTTGAGAGTTTTCTAAAAATATATTCACATACAAAAAATTGACAGAATCACCAAAAAGGTTTTAGTCTTAAAGATGTGATGAACAATTCTGAAGCCAAAGAACTCTCAATAATAGTGGGAATGTATTCTATCATTCCAACCCAAAAAGCTCTGTCATTTTTAAGAGATAAGAGTGAAACAGAAAAAGTCAAGAGAATTCGATACACTTAGAGTAAAGAGGACACGTTGAATGAAGTGAGGACTTCCTGCCCAAAGCAGCAAGGCAGTCAGGACAGATCGAAGTAGGGAGCAGTCCAGCAGCTCAGGCACCAAGGAAAGCAAGGATGACCTTGGCAACTGCTGTTGCTGCTATGCAGCCTAGACAGAACTTGCTCAGTGACAATGACCCCAGGTGGTGAGAGCTGGCAACATAGAGGAGAAAGACCTTTTCCTGTTTTAGAGTTTCTGAAGATGTGGACAGAAATGAGTGCAGTGGCTCTGATTGTGGAAACTCACTTGGAGCATGTTGTTCTTGGTGAGGAAGATATAACATGTGTTACACTTGCCTAAGGATGGGGAGTTGGGGAAGTCTCCTCAAGTCTGCATTCTGAGTGGCAGAAGTTGTGTAAGCCAAGGAATGCCTCAAGCAAGATTTGGAAATTTTATAATGGTGTCCATTCCTCCCGTTTGATATAATTAGAATAACTTTCTTTAAAAGTCAATGTCAGGAGATAATCATTGCTGTTTCTAGGTAAATATTTAAATGCCTTTCATCCTGGGATCCGCCAACCCCCAAAGTGATTTTTTTTTTTAGTTTAGTATATTCACTCTTTCTGCTGCAAAGTTTTATGAGTTTTGAGAAATGCATCATGTCATATATCCATCATTATAAAATCATACAGAATAGTTTCACCATCTCCCAAATTCCCCTGTATCTCAACTGTTCAGCACCCTCCACCTTGAACCCCAGGCAACCACTCAACTGTCTACTATCTCTACAGTTTTGCCTTTTCTAGAAAGTCACATAAGTGGAATAACACAGTGTGTAACATTTGCAGACTGGTTATTTTTCACTTAGCATTATTCATTTGTCTTTGTGTATCTTCATAGTTCATCGTTTTTACGATGAATAATATTCCCCTCTGAATAATATTCCATTTATGGATTACTAGTTTGTTTATCCACTTACCTATTGCAGGACATCGTGGTTGCTTTCAGTGTTTGTGATTATGAATAAAGTCACCATCAACATTTGCACAGTATGTAAGCATAGACATTTTATTGGGGTTTACCATACCATCAAACAAAGCACAGCTATGTTGGGTTTGGTAAGAGACTGCCAAACTGTCTTCTAAAGTGGCTGCACTATTTTACATTCCCAGCAGCAATGAATGAGAGTTCCCTCCTGTTGCTCCGCATCTTCACCAGCAGTTGGCTTTTGGATTTTAGTCACTTGTAACATGCATGTACGGGCATCTCCTTATCATTTTAATTTACAATTCTTTAGTTACAAATGACTTGAGGATATTTCCAAATGTTTATTTGCTATTTGTATATCTTCTTTGAGGTATCTGTTCAGAACTTTTGTCCATTTAAAAATTGGGGTATCAATTTATTGCTGAGGTTTAAGAGTTCTTTGTATATTTTGCATACAAAAGTCTTTTATCAGATATGTGTTTGTCAGATCTGTTTTGTCCCAGTGTATGGCTTGTCTTTTCATTCTTTTTCCTGGGTGTTTCACAGAGCAGAGTTTTTAATTTTAATGCAGTCCAACATCAATTTTTCTCTTTCATGGATCAAGCTTGTTGTTTTTGACCTGCTGTTTCCACTTAACAATACGTTTTGAGCATATTCCTTGCTAATAAATATACTCTCATAGTTTGAAAATCCAGAATTAAAAAAGCAAAACACTTTCAGACAGAGAAAAGAGTGTTAAATAAATGTTTTCTAAGATCATTAAACAGAAAATTAGTGTAAAAAATTGTTTTTGGTTTTATGAATAAATGAGTGTGTCATCTGACACACAACTCCCATTATAGTCTCTGTATTTTCTTGATTATCTCTTTTAATTTAATTTCTATTCCACTGCTACCACTGTGGCACTGACAAGCTGGATGCTTAAAGATGATCAGAATGCCAACATGTCTTTGGTTATGGTTCTGAAAGTATAGCCTAGTTCTTTGAGGTATAAAATAGAAGGCTTAAAAATCTAAGAATGGAACTTCAGAGAGAAAAACAAATGGGAATGAATTTGAATCATAGCATCACTGAATTATTTTTATCTTTAAAGGTAAAATTTACAAGCAAGATCAAGGTTATGGGTCTTTTGAGTCCCTTAGATTACCCTTGATTGATAATAGTCAGGGCTGTAAATTAAAGGCTTACATTTATTATTCCATTTTAGATTGCATATGCAAACTGCCTTTCAATTCTTATAATTTAATCAAGTAAATTAGTATGTACTCTGTACCTCTCCTGATGGCTCAGACAGTAAAGAATCCGCCTACAATGCAAGAGACCCGGGTTTGATCCCTGGGTTGGGAAGATCCCTGGAGAATGGACTGGCTACCCACTCCAGTGTTCTTGCCTGGAGAATTCCAAGGACAGAGGAGCCTGGTGGGCTAGAGTCCATGGGGTCGCAAAGAGTTGGATATGACTGAGAGACTAACCATTTCACTTTCACTTTCTGTACCTAGGGGGAAAAATATACCTTATCTTTTGCCATTATATCCTTTAATCTTCCCAAATTCCTACAAAGTAGCTATGATTATTCTCATTTAATAAATGAGAACTGATACTCTGGGAAGTTCAGTAACCCAATGGCACAGCTAATTTATGGTGTAGGTGGATTTTGGACACAGGACTAACTGATTCAAGAGCCTAAGCTTTCTCAACTATCAATACAGAAATAGGAATCAACTATATGCTTTATGTTTGTATATAAACAGTTCTATTTTGGATGGAGATGAGGAAGAATTGACACAAATACAGATCCTGGTGTGATGAAAGATCATCTCCTATGGTGTTACAGTGAGTGTAATGAAAAATCAGTAAGAACTGAAGTGATCTGGTGAGGAACTAGTAAGCTGTTCAGGAAACCCATCTCCCTTTCCTCCCGGACAGATTGACCACATTTCTCAGACTGTGTTGTGCTTAGTCGCTCAGTTGTGTCCAACTCTTTGCAACCCCATGGTCTGTATGAGGCCTGCAGGCTCCTCTGTCCATGGGGATTCTCCAGGCAAGAATATTGGAGTAGGTTGCCATGCCCTCCTCCAGGGAATCTTCCTAATTGAGGGATCGAACCCAGGTCTCCTGCACTGCAGGTGGATTCTTTACCATCTGAGCCACTAGGGAAGTCCAAGAATACTGGAGTGGGTATCCATCCCTTCTCCAGGAGATCTTCCCAACTCAGGAATCAAACCGGGGTCTCCCTCATTGCAGGCAGATCCTTTACCAACTGAGCTACCAGGAAGCTCTTTCTCAGCCTACATTACAGTTAATAGGTCATGAGTACATATTACTTCCAGGCCTTGCTCATAAACATCAGCTATGTAATCTCCTTCCCTTTTTTCCCCTTGGGTTTCTATCAGTCTGAATTCTTGAATGGATTCAGTATTGCCCACTTCGTTCCTTTCTGCAGGCTGGTGGCAGCACTCTGTCACTCTGGCCCTCTTTGCACGGGAGCTGGCTGGTTTCTTCTTAGGAGTTTCCATGTTCAACAGCACCCAGTGCCTCACCTGTATCCTTTCTAATATACTCCTTTTCTTCTCGGCCCTTTTCCACCATAATCCACACCTAATTAACTTTATGTGAGCAGGACCTGCACATCCACTAATTTAATCCAATGACATTTCTAGATTTATCTGTCATAGCAACTGGTGTTACCTTGACTAACTCAGAAACTGGTGTCAGAAATGGGATGGTACTAAGCAAAAACTTAAAATATGTGGCACTTTCTTAGCAGTTTGGCAGTTTTGTTCAGTTCAGTCACTCAGCCGACTCTTTAAAGAGTTGTGTCTGACTCCTTATGACTCCATGGACTACAGCACGCCAGGCTTCCCTATCCATTACATGTCCCAGAGTTTGCTCAAACTCATGTCCGAGTTGGTGATGCCATCCAGCCATCTCATCTTCTGTCATCCCCTTCTCCTCCTGACTTCAATCTTTCCCAGCGTCAGGGTCTTGTCCAATAAGTCAGTTTTCTGCAGCAGGTGGCCAAGAATTGGAACTTCAGTTTCAGCATCATTCATTCCAATGAATATTCAGGACTGATTTCTTTTAGGATTGACTGATTTGATCTCCTTGCTGTCCAAGGGACTCTCAAGAGTCTTTTCCAACACCACAGCTCAAAAACATCAGTTCTTTGGTGATCAGCTTTCTTTATGGTCCGACTCTTACACCCATACATGACTACTGGAAAAACCATAGCTTTGATCACCCAGACCTCTGCCAGTAAAGTAATGTCTCTGCTTTTTAATATGGTATCTAGGTTTGTCATAGCTTCTCTTCCAAGGGGCAAGCATGTTTCAATTTCATGGCTGCCATCACCATCTGCAGTAATTTTGGAGCCCAAGAAAATAAGGCCTGTCACTGTTTCCAATGTTTCCCTATCTATTTGCCATGTAGTGATAGGACCAGATACCATCATCTTAGTTTTCTGAACATCGAGTTTTAAGTCAGCTTTTTCACTTTCATCATGAAGCTCTTTAGTTCCTCTTCACTTTCTGCTATAAGGGTGCTGTCCTCTACATATCTGAGGTTGTTGATATTTCTCCCTGCAGTCTTGATTACAACTTGTGCTTCATCCAGTCCAATATTATGCCTTATATACTCTGAATACAAGTTAAATAAGCAGGTAACAATATACAGCCTTGATGTACTCCTTTCCCAACTTGGAACTAGTCTGTTGTTCCATGTCCAGTTCTAACTGTTGCTTCTTTACCTGCATACAGATTTCTCAGGAGACAGGTAAGGTAGTCTGGTATTCCCGCCCCTTTCAGAATTTTCCACAGTTTGTTGTGATCCACACAGTCAAAGACTTCAGCATAGTCAGAGAAGCAGAAGGAGAATGTTTTTTCTGGAATTCTCTTGCTTCTTCTATGATCCAACGGATGACAGCAATTTGATCTCTGGTACCTCTGTCTTTTCTAAATCCAGCTTGAACATCTGGAAGTTCTCAGTTCATGTACTGTTGAAGCCTCACTTGGAGAATTTTGAACATTACTTTGCTACCATGTGAGATGAGTACAATTGTGCAGTTTCAGCAGTCTTTGGCATTGCTTTTCTTTGGGATTGGAATGAAAACTGACCTCTTCCAGTCCTGTGGCCACTGCTGAGTTTTTCAAATTTGCTGGCATATTGAGTGCAGCACTTTCACAGCATCATCTTTTAGGATTTGAAATAGTTCAACTGGAATTCCGTCACCTCCACTAGCTTTGTTCATAGTGATGCTTTCTAAGGCCCACTTGACTTCGCATTCCAGGATGTCTGTTGTGATTATCTGGGTCATGAAGATCTTATTTGTATAGTTCTGTGTATTATTGCCATGTCTCTTAATATCTTCTGCTTCTGTTAGGTCCATACCATCACTGTCCTTTGTTGTGCTCATCTTTGCCTGAAATGTTCCCTTGATATCTCTAATTTTCTTGAAGAGATCTCTAGTCTTTTCCATTCTATTCTTTTCCTCTATTTCTTTGCATTGATAACTGAGGAAGGCTTTCTTATTTCTCCTTACTATTCTTTGGAACTCTGCATTCAAGTGAGTATATCTTTCCTTTTCTTGTTTGCCCTTAGCTTCTATTCTTTTCTCAGCTGTTTGTAAGGCCTCCTCAGAACACCATTTTGCCTTTTTGCATTTCTTCTTCTTGGGGATGGTTTTTATCACTGCCTCTTGTACAGTGTTATAAACCTCTGTTCATAGTTCTTCAGGCACTCTATCAGATTTAATCCCTTGAATCTATCTGTCACTTCCACTGTGTAATCATAAGGGATTTTATTTAGTTCATACTTGAGTGGCCTAGTGACTTTCCCTACTTTCTTCAATTTACCTCTGAATTTTGCAATAAGGACTTCATGATCTGAGCCACAGTCAGCTCCTGATCTTGTTTTTGCTGACTGTAGAGATTCTCCATCTTTTGCTTCAAATAATAAAATCAATCTAGTTTCGGTATTGACCATCTGGTGATATCCATGTGCAGAGTCATCTCTTACGTTGTTGGAAGAGGGTGTTTGCTATAACCAGTGAATTTTCTTGGCAAAACTCTTAGCCTTTGCCCTGCTTCATTTTGTACTCCAAGGCCAGACTTGCCTGTTACTCCAGGTATCTCTTGACTTCTTACTTTTGCATTTAACTCCCCTATGATGAAAAGGACGTGTGTGTGTGTGTGTGTGTGTGTGTGTGTGTGTGTGCTGGTGTTAGTTCTAGAAAGTCTTGTAGGTCTTCATAAAACCATTCAACTTCAGCTTCTTTGGCACTAGTGGTTGAGGCATAGACTTTGATTACTGTGATACTGAATGCTTTTCCTTGGAAATGAACAGAGATCATTCTGTCATTTTTGAAATTGCACCCAAGTACTGCATTTTGGACTCTTGTTGACTGTGAGGGCAACTCCGTTTCTTCTCAGAGATTCTTGCCCACAGTAGTAGATATAATGGTCATCTGAATTAAATTTACTGATTCTGGTCCACTTTAGTTCACTGATTACTAAAATGTTGATGTTCACCCTTGCCAGCTCCTATTTGACCTGGGGAGTTCATCTTTCAGTGTCAGATCTTTTGCCTTTTCATACTGTTCATGGGGTTCTCAAGGCAAGAATACTGAAGTGGTTTTCCATTCCCTTCTCCAGTAGACCATGTTTTGTCAGTACTCTCTACCATGACCCATCCATCTTGGGTGGCCCCACACGGCATGGCTCATATTTTCACAGAGTTAGACAAGTCTGCAATCCAAGTGGTCAGTTTGGTTGGTTTCCTGTAATTGTGGTTTCCACTCTGTCTGCTCTCTGATGGATAAGGATAAGAGGCTTGTGGAAGCTTCCTCATGGGAGGGACTGTCTATGGGGGAATTTGGATCTTGCTCTGATGGCCTGGGCCATGCTCAGTAAATCTTTAATCCAATTTTCTGTTGATGAGTGGAGCTGTGTTCCCTCCTTGTAGTTTGGCCTGAAACCAAACTATGGTAGGGTAATGGTGGTAATGGTGACCTTCTTCAAAAGGACTTATGCCCAGACTCTTATATTCAGTGCCCCTGACCCCATGGCAGGCCACTGTTGACCCATGCCTCCGCCAGAGACTCCTGGACACACACAGGGACATCTGGCTCATTCTCTTGTGGGGTCACTGCTTCCTTTCTCCTGGGTCCTGGTGCGTACAAGGTTTCGTTTGTGCCCTCCAAGAGCTGGGTGGTAGGCTACAAAAAATTAGTACTATGACTTTGACTATGTAGAATGATGCCATTTGCAGACAGAATATTTGGGGAAATTGCTGTTGGTAATTAATCAAGTAAACAATACCAAACATCCACTAAGGTTTTCTTTAGAACTAAGAGGAGTTGGAAAATGCAGTTTTAATAGTGTATATTATTTGCTTTTAGCTAAACTCAGCAAAGTACTAAAGTTAGTTACAAATTGACTGTTTCATAATTAGAAATGAAAAATGGAAGACTAAAAATTGGTGACTTAAAGTTCTGACAAACTTGACTCTGGCCATTGCATATTAGGAAAGACAATTTAAAAATAGATTGAGAAACCTGGTCAATTAAATTGGTTTATGAGTATATCCACCCCACCAGTTTTGTTGATTTATCTCAAAGAGACTTCCATTGAGTTGAAGCGCAAGAGACAAAGATAAAAACAAATACA
This sequence comes from Nanger dama, assembly GCA_917880005.1. Classification (NCBI taxonomy): domain Eukaryota; kingdom Metazoa; phylum Chordata; class Mammalia; order Artiodactyla; family Bovidae; genus Nanger; species Nanger dama. Next base: position 30,011,311 of record CAKJTW010000010.1, on the reverse strand, counting down.
TTAGGCTTGAGAATTATGTCCAAGAAAGAAATTGTGAGTATGTGATTATGTGCATACAGTACTATCTGGAAACAAAAAGGATGGAGCCTTTTAAATTTTTGATGAATTGTATTGTCAAAGACATCAGAAGTCCAGACTTTAAAAACAACTGCAGCAACAACAAAACTTGAACTCTCCAGGGTATAAAGCAACCATCATGTTTCTGAACTTGAACCAGCAAGAAGCAGACTGCAGAAGGAGAGTATGTGTCCCATCACCAGCTTCAAATGGAATCATGGAGAATAATTTACAAGAGAGAATCCTTCCTGCAGGTAGAAGCAGAGCCAGAGAGAAATATGCACAAGAGACTTCCTCCCAGAAATTAGAAACAGGGCCTCACTAAGAAACTTTTATCATGCAGACTGGGGGCTTTCAAAGCCCACAATAATGTTTTCTTGTTTGCTGTGGACCAGAGTCTGTTTGACATTTCCCAGTACTCTCATCCCTAAGAAGATAGCTTTTAATTGCTACTATATTTACCATTATTCATTGGGAAGAAGGTGTAGATAACTAGTCTTTTAGTTTATAGTTTATGAGGAAGCACACCAGAAGGAGAAGAGGGGTGAGCCAGATGCAGAATCTATCAGTAGCTGGGAGTTGTTTTATCTTTCTGACCATAGTAGTGATTAAGTAAAATTTTATTTATTTATGTTTTCTCTTTTGTAACTGGAGGATAATTGCTTTAAAATGTTGTATTGGTTTCTGCCATACAAAAATGCATATCAGCCATAATTATAAGTGATACATATATATATATATATATATATATATAGTTTTGCTGATGACTCAGATAGTAAAGAATCTGCCTGCATTGGGAAGATCCCCTGAAGTAAGGGAATGGCTACCCACTTCAGTAGTCTTGCCTGGAGAATTAAAGGAGACCAATGGGCTCAGACCGTGCTGTCACAAAGAGTAGGACACGACTGAGGGATGAACACACACACACAGAGGCTTCCCTGGTGGCTCAGAGTTTAAAGCGTCTGCCTCCAATGTGGGAGACCCGGGTTCAGTCCCTGGGTTGGGAAGATCCCCTGGAGAAGGAAATGGCAATCCACTCCAGTATTCTTGCCTGGAGAATCCCATGGACGGAGAAGCCTAGTAGGTTACAGTCCACGGGGTCACAAAGAGTCGGACACGACTGAGCGACTAAACTGAACTGATGCATGTATATATCTTCCCCTCTTGAGCCTTCCCCCCACCTCATCCCACCCCTCTCGGTCTTCACAGAACAGCAGGGTGGTCTCCCTGTTATACAGCAGCTTCCCACTAGTTATCTGTTTCACACACTATAGTGTATATATGTCAGTGGTACTTTCTCAATTCATCTTACCTTCTCCTTCCCCCAAAAAGGTAGCCTGTGGTAGAAATGGAGGAGCTGTTCACTAAAAGCTTGAGTCTCTTTACTCCTGGTGAACAATCAGATTGGCATTCCCAGCCCCCTTGAAGTTGATGTAGCCATTTCACTGAGTTTTGAACAGTAACATGTCAGCAGAAGTGACATGTGGCACCTGAACAGTCCTTCTGGTCTCAAATGTCATCTACTTCAGGGATGATGACTCCCTGAATCATTCTGAAGACTATGTTGACAATGAAAGCATCTGAACAATCCTGTGGAGCAAAGCCCTTTGCTTCTCCTTCTCACTACACCAATAGAACAAGAATGAGTAAGAAAGAAAGGTCTATTGTGTTAAGCCATCGATATATTGGGGTTTATCCATTTCAGGGTGGTATCTCAACAACTGCTTTAGGAAATGTTTCCCAGAAAAAAAGAAAAGTGAAATGGCCTCTTAAATTTATTTGTAATGAAGACACATATATCTTTAGTGGGAAAAGCATGAACAAAAACTGTAAGACTAGATTGATCTTCAAAAGAATACTTGAAAGTTGGGGCAAGTCATCCATCCCAACTTTGATTACTCCTACTCTAATATATTGATCAATAACAATGAAAATGATCTACATAGCTACTATATACTGAGCAATTATCTTCCAGGTACTAACCTAAGCACTTAGAACACATTATCTCATTTAAATAGACATCATTATCTTTATGTTACATGAGTGAGAAAACTGAGGCATTGAGTTATAAGTAACTGACTCATAAGAAGTAGACCTAGAATTTTAACTCAGATTGGTCTATCCCCACTCTCCCCATTATGAATTACTTCTTTGTATGTCATAGAAAGCTAAGCACTTTAAAACTTCCCTGCTTTACCCATTCCATGTAAATAAAAATATGCCTGGGATGATTGAGGTTTCATGGTAGGTTTTTCCAAAATGACTCAAACTGTGTCTCTCTTAAGTACATTTTCAGTTGATTACCAAAACCAGCACTCATCTTATTGTTCCACTGTCACTCAGTCAATGCCCAGAAAATCCCATAAAATTATACCTCTCGTATTTGTATCACTGAATACCAGCCTCTCCATTCCAATGAATATAGACATTACACATTAATGACTTAGTGGTTGCTTTTCATTATCTTCTCATTAAAAGTCAAGCAACAAAAAGAATACTTGCACATTTTGGGGTCTTGCATTTATTTTCTTCTTGTGGTTGATTCACAATTGTGCTTCATATAATTATCCTATTACTCTTCAGAAAATGATGATGCTCTTGCCCCACAGAGGCAAAAGCCCAACAAAGAGGATCTATGTTCTGGTGCCAGTGCCAGCTGTTGGAAATTATCTTCCAGCTCAAATTTGATCTGTTGCTTTTAGATTTTAGGGTCCACTATGCAATCCCCAGAAACAATATTTATTTCAAAGATTAAAAGACACTAATTAGTTACATTAAAGTACCTGATCTAAATGTTCTGTTAAGGGATTTCCAAGTTGCTACAATGGCTTGAGACTTTATAGTGTCTAATGGGTTGTACTGTAGAATATTTTTGGTGTACTGGAGTAGGGGATATAATGCTGGGATGCTGTTAGAAGGGTTTGAGATGACATGTGGCTGAGGACTGGATAGATTCAGGAAGATTTACACCAAAGAATTAAAATCCACAGGGAAGTAGCTATATAAGACCTGACCATCCAGGAGGCAGTAGGGGGTGGTATTTAAATAAAAGCAAGGTAAAACACCTTGTCTCTATCTTCCTTATACATATTAATGTTATTTCTGATATAACATATTTACAGAGTGCCTAAAACCTGGTAGGGATGTTACAAATGTGTTGGGAATCTGACTTATCTAACTATGTGCAGTTATGTTTTGCAATGTCCTTGTTATAAATATTTATAATTAATGTCTCAATTGAAAAGTGCTTGATAATAATCAGCATTTCTTCTCTAAGAATGAGGTACTCAAGTCAAGTACTATGTAGGTCTAACTGGTGAGTATAATTAAGGGGAAAAAAAACCCTGAATTCAGTGTATACATGTAAAATCTCAAGCAAACACTGAAGGATACAAAAAAATAGAAGCCATTACAAACTGTTAGGAATTCACATCTTTGGGAAAGAAAAGTCAGTATGGGAATAGAGTTATAAGAATTCAGAAAGGATTGTAAGCCAGGGACATAAATATATAGACTATAAGATTTTTAATATTCTAGTTTACATAAGCTGCATTTTAAGAAGATTTTGAAATGTAAAACCAGATTTTCACTTTGTGATTAAAATAATGCTAATAAGAAAGGTAGGTGTTTCTACTTCTTTAAACATTTACTCAGTACTACACTGAGTGTCTGGGATCTTTTGAAGGAGGTCATTATTATCTTCATTACCTCCACCATTGTTTAACAGGTAAATAGCAAGGAGGGAACACAGCTCCACCCATCACAGAAAATTGGATTAAAGGTTTACCGAGCATGGCCCCACCCATCAGAACAAGACCCAGTCTCCCCCTCAGTCAGTCTCTCCCATCAGGAAGCTTCCATAAGGCTCTTATCCTTCTCCATCAGAGGGCAGACAGACTGAAAACCTCAAACTTAGAAAACTAATCAGTCTGATCACATGGACCACAGCCCTGTTTAACTCAATGAAGCTATGCCCATGCCATGTAGGGCCACCCAAGATAGACGGATCATGGTGGAGAGTTCTGACAAAATGTGGTCCACTGGAGAAGGGAATTGCAAATCACTTCAGTATTCTTAAATCTTCCCTGGTGGCTCAGTCTGTAAAGCATCTGCCTACAATCTGGAAGATCCGGGTTCAGTCTCTGGGTCGGGAAGATCTCCTGGAGAAGGAAATGGCAACCCACTCCATGATTCTTGCCTGGAAAATCCCATGGACAGAGGAGCCTGGTGGGCTACAGTCTATGGGGTTGCAAAGAGTAGGACATGACTGAGAGACTTCACTTTCACTTTCTTTCACTTTTCTGTATTCTTGCCTTGAGAACTCCATGAACAACATGAAAAAGCAAAAAGATAGGACACTGAAAGATGAACTCCCCAGGTCGATAGGTGCCCAATATGCTACTGGAGATCACTGGAGAACTAACTCAAGAAAGAATGATGAGACAAAGCCAAAGCAAAAACAACACCCAGTTGTGGATGTGACTGGTGATGGAAGAAAAGTCTGATACTGTAAAGAGCATAGGCACCTGGAATGTTAGGTCTACAAATCAAGGCAAATTGAAAGTGGTCAAACAGGAGATGGCAAGATTGAACGATGACATTTTAGGAATCAGCAAACTGAAATGGACTAGAATGGGTGAGTTTAACTCAGATGACCATTACATCTACTACTGTGGGCAAGAATCCCTTAGAAGAAATGGAGTAGCCATCATAGTCAACAAAAGAGTCTGAAATGCAATACTTGGATGCAATCTCAAAAATGAGAGAATGATCTTTGTACATTTCCAAGGCAAACCATTCAATATCACCATGATCTAAGTCTATGTCCTGACCGGTGATGTTGAAGAAGCTGAAGTTGAACGGTTCTATGAAGACCTACAAGACCTACTAGAACTAATATCCAAAAAAGATGTCGTTTTCATTATAGGAGACTGGAATGCAAAAGTAGGAAGTCAAGAAACACTGGGAGTAACAGCCAAATTTGGCCTTGGAGTATAGAATTAAGCAGGGCAAAGGCTAATAGAGTTTTGCCAAGAGAACACACAGTTATAGCAAACATCCTCTTCCAACACACAAGAGAAGACTCTACACTTGGACATCATCAGATGGTCAACACCAAAATCAGATTGATTATATTCTATGCAGCCAAAGATGGAGATGCTCTCTTCAGTTAGCAAAAACAAGACCAGGAGCTGACTGTGACTCAGATCATGAACTTCTAATTGCCAAATTCAGACTCATATTGAAGAAAGTAGGGAAAACCACTAGACCATTCAGGTATGACCTAAGTCAAATTCCTTACAATTATACAGTGGAAATGAGAAATAAATTTAAGAGACTAGATCTGATAGTAGAGTGCCTGATGACCTATGGATGGAGGTTCATGACATTGTACAGGAGACAGGGAGCAAGACCATCCCCAAGAAAAACAAATGCAAAAAAGCAAAATGGCTGTCTGCAGAGGCCTCACAAATAGCTGTGAAAAGAAGAGAAGTGAAAAACAAAGGAGAAAAGGAAAGATATAGCTGTTTGAATGCAGAGTTCCAAAGAATAGCAAAAGAGATAAGAAAGCCTTCCTCAGTGATCAGTGCAAAGAAATAGAGGAAAACAATAGAACGGAAAAGACTTGAGATCTCTTCAAGAAAAACAGAGATACCAAGGGAACATTTCATGCAAAGATAGGCTCAATTAAAGACAAGAATGGTATAAATCTAACAAAAGCAGAAGATATTCAGAAGACATGGCAAGAATACGCATGAAGAACTATACAAAAAGATCTTCACGACCCAGATAATCACAATGGTGTGACCACTCACCTAGAGCCAGACATCATAGAATGTGAAATCAAGTGGGCCTTAGGAATCATCACAACAGACAAAGCTAGTAGAGGTGATGGAATTCCAATTGAGCTGTTTCAAATCCTAAAAGATGAGGCTGTGAAAGTGTTGCACTCAGTGTACCAGCAAATGTGGAAAACTCAGCAGTGGCCTCAAGATTGGAAAAGGTCAGTTTTCATTCCAATTCCAAAGAAAGACAATGCCAAAGAATGCTCAGACTACTGCATAATTGCACACATCCCACATGCTAGTAAAGTAATGCTCAAAATTCTCCAAGCCAGGCTTCTACAGTATGTGAACCGTGAACTTCCAGATGTTCAAGCTGGTTTTAGAAAAGGCAGAGGAACCAGAGATCAAGTTGCCAACATCCACTGGATCATGGAAAAAGCAAGAGAGTTCCAGAAAAACATCTATTTCTGCTTTAGTGACTATGCCAAAGCCTTTGACTGTGTGGATCACCACAAACTGTGGAAAATTCTTCAGGAGATGGGAATACCAGAGCACCTTGACCTGCCTCTTAAGAAATCTTTATGCAGGTCAGGAAGCAACAGTTAGAACTGGACATGGAACAACAGACTGGTACTAAATCAGGAAAGGATTATGTCAAGGCTGTATGTTGTCACCCTGCTTATTTAACTTTTATGCAGAGTATATCATGAGAAACACTGGGCTGGATGAAGTACAAGCTGGAATCAAGATTGCTAGGAGAAAAATCAATAACCTCAGATATGCAGATGAAACAACCCTTAATGGCAGAAAGTGAAGAGGGGAAGTAAGAGCCTCTCGATGAAAGTCAAAGAGGAGAGTGAAAATGTTGGCTTAAAGGTCAACATTCAGAAAACTAAGATCATGGCATCTGATCCCATCACTTCATGCCAAATAGATGGGGAAACAGTGTCAGACATTCTTTTGGCGGGGGGGGGGCTCCAAAATCACCGCAGATGGTGATTGCACCATGAAATTAAAAGATGCTTACTCCTTGGGAAAAAAGTTATGACCAACCTAGACAGCATATTAAAAAGCAGAGAGATTACTTTACCAACAAAGGTCCATCTAGAAAAGCTATGGTTTTTCCTGTAGTCATATAAGGATATGAGAGTCGGACTATAAAGAAAGATGAGCACCAAAGAACTGATGCTTTTGAAGTGTGGTGTTGGAGAATCCTCTCAAGAGTCCCTTGGACTGCAAGGAGATCCAACCAGTCTATCGTAAAGGAAATCAGTCCTGAATATCCTTGGAAGGACTGATGCTGAAGCTGTAGCTCCAATACTTTGGCCACCTGATACGAAGAACTGACTCATTCAAAAAGACCCTGCTGCTGGGAATGATTGAAGGTGGGAGAAGAAAGGGATGACAGAGGTTGGGATGTTTAGATGTCATCACTGACTCAGTGGAATTGGTTTGAGTAAACTCTGGGAGTTGGTGATGGACAGGAAGGTGTAGCGTGCTGCAGTCCGTGGTGTCGCAAAGATCAGACACGAGTGAGCAACTGAACTGAACTGAGTAATTTTCTCTCTCTAAACATATCTAAAAGTCCTCTCCACTAGCAGTGAAGGGCAAATGGGCTTGAATGAGTCTATGTGCAAAGAAAGTTATGTTCTGTGGTATCACGCTTATAAACACATGCTCTCAACTCCTCAGTTTATTTTAAAGCCTCAAAAATTCTTGACATTGCAAGGACATAAAATATTTAGTTGGCTATTTTTACTTAAGGCCTTCTACACTGAGATGTGCAAGTCTATATATTTTTTTCTGTTGATGTAAAAGCGTTCCATGGTGTTCACTGGGTTTTGTAAGTCAACTGGCAATAAAACAGAAGTACCAATGGCTTGTGGGCTTCCCTGGTGGCTAGAAGGTAAAGAATCTGCCTGCAACGCGGGAGACCAGGTTCACTCCCTGGGTTGGGAAGGTCCCCTGGAGGCATGGCAACCCACTCCAGTATTCTTGCCTGAAGAATAACCGTGGACAGAGGGTCCTGGCCAGCTACATACAGGCCATCGGCTTGCAGAGTCGGACATGACTGAGCAACTAAGCACAGCATAGCAGTGGCTTGCACACTTCATTTACCAACTAAACAATGTGGCCTACCTACCCCTAGCATTGCCAGGTCAACAGCCATAATACTAGCCGATGACAAAACAAGGGCTGTTTATGTTTGGGACTTGGTTTTTTAAACATTCAGAGAAGTGGATTTAAAAATCAATCCTATTGTGAATTATCAGTACACTGTTAAATAGACATCAAAGGTTACTGACTATAAAGGACACATCCAGCCTACTTCCAAAGTAATGCATCATCAAAAAAATTTAAAAAGGGGGCTGAAAGAAAATATTATGGGTTTATCTACAGGTACAAAAACTAAGGCAGGCTTTCAGAACAGAGAAAAAAAATTTAAGGAAGAAAAAGCCTTTACAAACTTAATTTCTAGAAAGTAATTATCAAGCTGCATGGTCGCATAAAGCCCTATTGATCCAAATTTCTCTTTCTGTATGAACGCCACAGACTTGCATGACTTGGCATCAGTAAAAGCTAATGATGATTCATGTTGTTAGCTTCAGCTGCCCCAGTCCCTAGGAACTCAGCTTTGACCTTTTACCAGCACTTTCCTCCCTAGCAAGCAGGATCATTCTCCAGGCATACTTTCTAATCATCCAAAAGCACCTGGAGAATGAGTTACACCTGACTGGGTGAGGGGCTGGGAAGCTAAGGAAAAAGAAAGATTCAGACTGAGGAGAGAATGTATCCCATCATGTGATCTGCCTACCAATTTTGGGAAAACTTAAAAAGTAATATTACATATTAAGATTTCATTTACATAAAGGTAAAAGTCATAATTACAAGACATGTTAAATGTTATCAGTTGATTTTAACTTTTAGCAGCAGCCTGCCCCCACCCCCACAAAAACCCATGCAATATTTCTAAGTTCCTTTTTCCTTGATCAAACATTTATTGAGCTCCTAGCACTATGCTAGGCACTTAAACGGCATTCTACTGTGGTAATATAGAAGTCATTAATTTTTAAAATTAATTTTTTAGTGTCCTTTGCTTTAAGTGGCTTCTGAGAGAAGTATTGATTTATGAAGCCATGGAAAACTGCTTCACAAATAACTAAGAAAAACCTCTACATCTCTCCCTACTCTTTCCATCCCCCACTTCTCTTCCTTCACTTGCCTAGTCTTCCTCCAACACATGCCCTCTCATCTCCTTTCCACTTTTCTACTTGAGGCTGGATCAATGCAACATGCAGGTCCAGCACGAAATAGAAAAATAGATTAACTTTAGTGATTAAAGTTACAGGAAAAAAAAGAAACCTTATTACAAGAGATTGGATTATTAGTTATTAGTCAAGCAAATAACCAAATTCGAGGTTATAAAAATTGAAGATAATCTAAAGTGTAGTTAAATAAAGATTTTTTTTTCTTCAATTTTGGTAATGGTTTGGTTTCCATAACACACACACTCATTGAAGGACGGCATATCTTTGCAAATGTTTTGTTCCAATGATAACAGTAAAGACTGTCCGTACTTTAAGACTTTGTGAGATTCTGTATCAATTAAAATTCTTATACAGCCTTCTGTATAAATCATAGCTCCACCTTTATTTCAAAATACTAAACCTAGAATAACATATCTCTTTTCTAACATAATAGGAGGGACTTCCCATGTGGCGCTAGTGGTAAAGAATTCACCTGCCAGTGCAGGAAACATAAGAGATAATGGGTTCAATTCCTGGGTCAGAAAGCTCCCCTGGAGGAGAGCACAGAAACCGCTTCCAGTATTCTTGCCTGGAGAAACCCGTGGGCAGAGGAGCCTGGAGAGCTACGGTCCATAGGGTTGCAAAGAGTTGGACACCACTGAAGTGACTTAGCGCACTTGCAGTATGATAGAAGCATAGACACTGGAATTCCTTTTCCCATTCTGTGTGGGTCAGATGATTGTCATTCATATCAGCCTACCACAATATCTCTCGTCAGCATTGAGAGTCAAGAGTCGGCATATTTCACTTTCCAGTCCTTTAGGAACTTTATCTTTCCTTGGATTCCACAGTGCCAAATTACTTTTCAATTTCTTCTGGGATTTCATATTAAATTGCCTCCCCTGCAAAGAGCCTCTGCCATCTTTATGTTCTCTTAATTGTAAGTGATTTCCTATGCTTGTTGCTCTGTCTGTGCTTTGTCCTTGGATATCTTTTACATTCTCTTAGTTTCAACTATTCCCTTTCTCCTGACAACTCCCAAGTCTCAGGAGAAAAGTATGACGAGGGGGAATAGTATAAAGCTAGATGTTGTAATATTTGCTTGGTTTGGAGACCTGTTCCCTATTAAATTTTGATGAGTGACTTTATTGTATCTATGTGTGTTCGTGGGGTGCTGGTATAAAGTCTGTAAAAAAATACTAGTTATGATGACCTGAATAGAACACAATTCCTTTCTGGTGGTTTTGTTTTCTTGTCTTGATTTTTCTTTAATCTTTTAACACAAGAAACTTACATAGTAACCTTTTAACATGAGCACGGCATCCATTGTTATAGATGTTTCAGAGTTCTAAATATGAAAACAGAAGACTTATGTATTTGAAGTTATCGAATTAATTACATTACTGGGTGAAATCCTTTTATTACAGGTGCAGCTGACATCCAATACTAAATGAAATGGGTGGACTTTCATTTAAATGAAGGAACCAGCCTTTAAATGTGCATATTTCAACCATATTGGAAATGGCATAGTGAAGGAACCATGAGAAAAACAGTCTCTGGATGACAATAAATAAAATGTATCTGACAGTCAATTTACCGTAAAATTGGTAAAAAAAAAAAAAGAAAAGAAAAGAAAAGAAAAGAAAAGAATAGAAAAAGAAAGCCTCTTTGAACTTACATTCATCTGTAGAAACAGGTATTATCAATACATATCCACAATGAACAGGGCTGTTGTGAGAGTTACATCAAGTCACATTCGGAATAGGGTAATATTATCATTAAATTCCAATGCAATACCTTTCTGGAAGATCTTTTCTGCAAAAAGCCCATGGTGGCTTATAGTTCCAATTATAAGTTAATCCTCACATCTAAGAAAGTCAGCTATAGGTTTACTTTGTTTTTAATCTCTGTTTTACAGATAAGAAATGCTGGGTAAGTCTAAGTGATTGACCTGTGATTTTTTCACCTGGTCATAAGCAGAGCTGGAACTAGACTGATTTCTTTCCCTTTTATTCAGTTTTGTGTCTGCTGGATGTAGCTTTTATTCAGAATTGATTCCAATGAAGTATTCAGTTTCTATTCTTGACAAATATAGATTTTTTTACATCAATTAATATAAAATTATTATATATATATATATATATATATATATTAAAGTTTGGGCTTCCCAGATGGCAATAGCAATAAAGAGTCCACCTGCCAATGCAAGAGATACAAGTTCAATCCCTGGGTCAAAAGATCCCCTGGAGGAGGGCATGGTAACCCACTCCTGTATTCTTTCCTGGAGAATCCCTTGGACAGAGGAACCTGGCATGCTGTAGTCCATAGCTTCTCAGAGTCAGACAAGACTGAAGCAACTTAGCACACATGCACACAAGCAAATTTCTTCCTCCTCTAACAAGTTGAATGAGTTCTCTCATTGCATGGGGAGAAAAACAGAGATACTTAAACACACACACACATACAAAGAGAAATTAGCTCATTAAATACTTGTATTTAAAAAGCACTGGACTTTCTGACCAATATAGATGATGAAATTCACAGCCATGCATAAAACTAACATCAGCATGCAATCTTTTCAGCTTTTTAATATAATTTTCAGTCTTCATCAATTTTAAATATTTAATGGTTTTCATTCTTAGTAAGTTGTTAATGGTGTACAGGTTTCTTTTGCTCAAAGCTGCTTATGCATAGCACTAGCAGTAGGCAATATTAGTGTTGTATCTGTATGTATTGTTGTTAATTTTCTTTAACATTTTTGCTTCTGTAAGATGTTGTTTGATCATCTTAATCACTACCAAATACATTAGGACCCATATATTTTCAGGATTAACTGTTGCAAATTCCAGATATCATAGAAAAGATTACAGGATACTAGAAAAGACTATATTAGGCAGGGCACAGAGGGGTGGTTAGAAAAATTAAGTAGATATTTGTGTGCAGTTCTCAAAAAATTTTTAGTGTTTTAAAGTTTGGTAACATTTTCATATTTCACATGCTTTCTTTAGTCAGGATTAGTCTTTTGATTGAAGGCCATTTTATCTTTTATCACAAATATTTCTAAACTGTTACTGCATTTAAATTTTCCAATTTTAAGATATTTTTAAAATATTTCTAGTTATTGCAAACAACTCCCCTTTCCCCCAGTTTGAATAAAGCACCTTTTTGTTTTTCCTTTCTCTTCCAGACTTAAACTCCATTCCTCTATTGATTACTTCATGTAGTTAATGAGGGTGTTAAAAAAAATTTAAAATGCTAAACAAAGCAAAAAAACCCTTCTCTAGATTAAAAATTCAAAGTGATGTGGCATACATGTTGCTCCTCCGTCCATAGGATTTTCCAGGCAAGAGTACTGGAGTGGGTTGCCATTTCCTTCTTCAGCGGATCTTCCCGACCCAGGGATCGAACCCAAGTCCCCCGCATTGTAGGCACACGCTTTACCATCTGAGCCACCAGGGAAGTCCTAAAAATAAATAATATGTTTTATTTGCACTGTTGTTTTCTCAGTCAGAGATGGTCTATCTCCCGAACTAGATTGGTCAAATGATTCATGAAGGGAGGAAAGGAGTACAGGAAAATTTGGATGAACTGTGCTGATATGTATGCATACATTTTCTATAGCACTGGAAGACAGCAGCACACAAGTCCATTCTGCAATCAAATTTTCCTGAAGAGTCTGAGGTATCATGGGTTACATGGAAGGTTATCTAGGAAGGCAAATGAAGAAAGGTGATTGTTGCAAGAAGACAAAGATCACTTAAATATAATTAGAACTAGCAGCAGCAGCATTCTGAATTCCAACTAATCAGACAACTATGTTGCTAATTTATACACGTGACTTTTGACTTTTGCAACAACTTTGTAAGATAGAGAAGGTTACTCGAAGAATGACCCACACATTAACACCTTCCTGTAGAACTTAAGTTTGTCTTACTGCAACAATAATTTACTGCAATTGATTATAGACTTATTAGAACTCTGGACCTTTCAGTCATATTTGCACTGAAGGGACTTAAAATGCTGCATAAGGAAAGATCATCATTAGAGGAGATGGTCATGTGGGGAAAGTTTGCCATTTTCTCTTTTTCTTTCCTTGTTAAATAACATCATTTCTCTCGTGTTTGTGTCAAGTGAGCGCGTGGGCGCGCGCGCACACACACACGAACGAAAAAGCACCCATTTAATCATTCAGAAGTGATTCCCCAAAGGTTAAAAAGGTGGTGGTGGGGGAGGGGTACAAACCAACTACGTTGCCTGTTTAAAGTAGCTTTCTCCTTGCTACCTGAGGTGTTTTGTTTTCCTGGGTGAAGGTGGGAAAGTTCATTTGGAAGGAAGGTCTGGAGGGACCCTCCACCTACAACTTTGAGAACATTTCTCCAGGTGCCTCTTTCATAGCTCGGGCAATCTTTTGGACTGATTACTATGGCAAGGAGCAGTTCGGAGGCTCAGAAGTACCACTCTTTTCAGATGCCAAAGCTACCAAAGAGAGCAGGACGGGGGCGCTGTCTGGTGACTGTTCGCATGATTCCTCCAAGGCGGCGACCACCTCCAGGGATGCGCTCTCCGGCACTGCCGTTCGTGTCCCACTCGGGCCCCACGTCCGGGGCGCAAGGATGCCAAGACGCTGACCCTCCGAGCCGACGCTCTGGGGACTGAGTCACCCCAGCACGCCCTTTCCTGCTAAGCCACGGGCTCCAGACAGTCAAAAAACGCGCCAGGCCCACCTCAGTGGGCCCGGTCGTGCAGCAGCACCTAAGCCTCGAGAGCCAGGAGTCCCGCCGCGCGCTCCTCTCTTGCCTCCTCCATCCCAAACGCTAGCAGCCTCGCTGCCTCTCCCGGAAACGAGCCTGCTGAGCAAAGGCGGAGGAAAACCTCGGGCCTTCCGCTCTGATTGGTCTCCCCCGCCGAGCGGGGCGAGGCAGCGATTGGCTACCCAGCGTTGTCAGTCGCCGAGGCCAGAGCCTTCGCCGGGGAAGCGCAGCCGGGCTTGGGTGCTCCGGCTGCCGCCGCGGCTGCTCTAGCCGGTACAGCTGGGCGAGCTCGCGCGGGCGCCACCGCCTCCGCTGCTGCCCACCCCGCTGCGCCGCAGGCGCTGCCGGTCCTGCAGGCGGACGCCGGGGAGGGGCGGCCGAGAGAACGGAGCACGAGGAGGCGGCGGCGGCAGCGAAGTGATGCTGCCGTTGGGGATGGGGCAGCGGCAGCGGAGCAGCAGCATCTACGGGACCCCGGCTGCAGCGTCCCTGTGGCCCGTGGGCCAGCCAAGCGGCGGGAGACCACGCGCCCCACGGGTAAGGTCTGGCCCGGCAGTGTGCGCGCTGCCCCCGGGGCCACTGGTGTAATCTTTGGGGATTTCGAGGCTCATTGTTCCGGGGGCATTCAGACAAAGGTGTCTGGGACCCGGGCAGCGAGTCTGGACGCACGGCTAGGCTGATGATCGCCCGGGTGCCACTCCTGCTCGTGCGTTTTCCCCTCTGCGCTGGCTGACTTTGATAGCGCGGGGATGGCATTGTGTGTGCATTTGCGTGTGTGAGCGCGGGTTTAGGGCACTTTGAGAGGAGCGCGGTGGGTCCCCTCTCGCGTGAACCTACGTCCTTCAGGCTCCAGGCTGGGATAGAGTGAATTGGATGCACTTGGCTCAGCTGGAGGGAGAGCGCACGAGAACGCACGGGGAAAGTCCTCAGTGGCTCAGTAAGAGCCTGGCAAATTGAAGTTTATTGCCTTGATGAAAAGAGGGAGCTGTCAGTGCGCCAGGGGACAGGCACATTCACCGAGGCTCCTCAAAGTCCCACTTTGCGCCGGAGACTTTGGAGGGGAGGAGATGACAGAGGAAAGTAAAGGTTGGTCCGCTTCTCTGGGAAAAAGAATGATGGAGAGGGGGGAGAGGAACGAGGGTTGGGGAATGGAGCTGGGCTCGGAGGATGGAGCTAGGCTTGGAGAGAGGCGACTTTTTTGTGTGTCGGACGCCCCACGTAGGAAGAGGAAGCTCGCTACACTTTTCGGGGATGCAGATTTGGGGAGGGAGAGAGTCCAGCTTTGAGGGGCTGATTGAGAGTGTTCCTGGCCCTCGCCAGTGTGGGGCACGCGTGTCACTGGAACGGGGCGGGGCTCGAGAGCCGGTTCAGGTGGAGCCCCTACCTCTTCAAGCTACCTTGGTAGATATATTCGGGATCCGGACACGGCCGGGCGCGCGCGTGGCCGCTGCGAACTGTAGAGTGGCTCCGCCCTCGGAGAAAGTTCCAGCCCACTTGGCTCTGGGCAACTAGACCTGAAGCAGGTTAACCTCCGAAGTGTAACCAGGGTTACGTACCCAGCTTCCTCCAGTATATACACTGTTTTTTATTTTATATATTAGATTAACTTATTTTGTAACGCCACTGGGAGTTCCGCCCGCGATGTAAACCTTTCCGCAGAAGGCTGCGTTTTTGTTTTTGTTTTGCTGTTGTTGTTGTTTTCGCTGCTGCAAATGGATGATGGTGCTACCGGGCTAAGTCCAGATCTCCGGAGCTCAGTGCAGGGGTTTCTCCATCCCTCTTCGGGACGCACAAAGTTATTCTTGGCGATTGCTTTGTACGTGGTCTTTTGTCTCCTAGGTGTCTTTGCTTGGAAAGTTCTTGAAATACCTCGGCACTGACAAACTGTCCCTGCCTGCCATAGATGGAGAGAGGCTGTGGTCCTTTACAGAAGCGAATGAATTGTAGCGGGAATGGGAGTGGAGGGCAGCTCCCTTCTTACCAGCTAGAACCTTTGGAAAACATTTAAAAATTAGCTCAGTACAGGGAGCCGGATATTAAGCTGAGAACAGCACTTCCCCAGTTATATAGATCCTTAATCCCTTTCACTGGAGGAATATTTTGCCCCTAAACACAACGCAGCAAAACACAACAAAAATAAAACCCAAACCTCAGCGGCGGAAACGACTTTGGCGGGGCTCATTTATGATTTGGCAAAGCTTAAAAAAAAAAAAAAAGTAAAAACACCTCATAGAAATAATGTAGAAAAATCAGAAGGGAGCTGTCCAAAATGTCAGCATTTTTTTACAAGGTGTTTTGTTTTTTTTTTAATTTTAAAGAATTACTTCCCCCAATTTAGTAATTTAAAATAATTATGAAGCAGATGAATAATTTACTGGTGAACTACGAATGATGTTAATTTTATGTCTGAGAATGGTTGCACATTTTTTCATCACTTAATGCATGAACTGTAAATGGAATTTTTGTTCTATTTTATTTGAACACTTATAATTGCATTTGGGTTAGTACAAAATTGGCAGCGAGTACTTTCCCCTTAGTAGTCATCACATCTGGTTTAAAAGGCTAGTTTTTAGATATCGTTAAACAGAGTATAGCTTGTGATTGTTACATTTCAATACAAAATTTACCTGTTGCCCGGTGAGTACTATAATATTACAATATTTGGTTGTAACTTTTAGGACTTTATTAAGGTGATTAAACACAATTAACGCGTTGTTGCATTACTAATCAATAGTTTTAAAATAGCTTAAAACCACTTACTAAAAGCATCCAATTATCAAAGTGGAACTTTTAATGGCAATTTTCAAATACTTGGCTAAGAATGTGGTTTTTCACTTTGCAAACAAATAACATCTTGTAAATCTACTGCATTATATATTGGGGCAAGTCACAACTTTCTAAGCAGAAACAGCTTTTTAATTCATTTTAAGGGGTTTTGAGGGTTTTTTTGGGGGAGGGAACAGACTTTTATTTGGGAGTATTTTTCAGGTAATTAAATACATTTTCAAAATCACGAGACAAAATATAACAAAGTGCAGATAAATGTGTCAATGAGCAGAATAAAGCAGCAAGGTCTATGTGTCACTGAGGGTAACCATGCAGGGAGTGTGTGGGAAGGGGGCCACTCAGGTTTAGGGGAGGAAATAGATGAAGTTAGCAACTTGTTTATACAAGCAATTCAAGTTCTCCTTATTCTGCAAATGCACTTTAGCTTTGACTGTTTTGCTGCATGGCAGCCCATGAGCTCAGA
Organism: Nanger dama; assembly: GCA_917880005.1. NCBI lineage: Eukaryota > Metazoa > Chordata > Mammalia > Artiodactyla > Bovidae > Nanger > Nanger dama. Next base: position 29,994,219 of record CAKJTW010000010.1, on the reverse strand, counting down.
TTGCTTTATTTTCTAGATGAAATTTAGTACCTCAAGTAAATGTCAAGTTGTCAAGACTCCAGGCCACCAAATTCACTTTCTGACCTATACTGGATTTTAATTTCAATACTGCATAACTTTTGTAAAAAGATCACATTTACTGTGAATAGCAATACAATAAACACCATGATCTTCTTGAAACATAATTTGTCAAGTAGTCATGATTAGTTTCTATTAATAAATTAAGAGTGAATTTTATTTTAATTAATAGTAATTTATATTCATTTAATTCATGGTGAAATAATTTTGTTTTTTGAAAACTAACATGTTTCAGGGAATTAAAAACCGCAAGCAGTTCAGTAAACCTGAAATTCATTTGCATTCTCTCGCAGTCTTTCTCTCTCACACACACACACACACACACACACACACACACACACACACACACACACACCCCACTCTCTACACATACATGCACACATATTGGAAAAGCTCTCAGGAAAACTAACCACTCCTGAATTTGAAACAAATTCACTGATCCAGCCTAAGTGATGAATATACTTCATAAGGCATAATTCTTATCCTTTCAGGTACTGTCTTATTAATTAATAATGATACGGGTTTATTCAAGTAAATTGTAACAAATTGAACTGTGTTCAGCTGTGTGCAAAACATTGTTCTAGTTGGCTTTGACAATATTAGAGAGTAAATCAAAACCCTTGCCCTCATAAAGCTTATATTTTCTTGGGGTAAAGTAGAATAAATCATAAATGAAAAATAAAAAGTAGGTAACTTTCTATATATTTTGTAACTTATTTATATATGTATATAGATGACTTATCACCTATCAGCCTGTCCACTATCCATGGCTCAGTCTCTTTCCATCTCATTTTGTCTCCAGTCAATACACATCTATCCACACACCTACACAAATATACTCACATTAATCTAAGAACTGAAAAGTGAGCATGGTGAATATCTGATACATGTTACTTCTGAAGCTGTGTATCTGAAAACACTGGATATGATGACAATTAAAGATGATTAACGATTTAAAGGCCTTTAAAGATGGTTGACAATTTAAAGATGATTAAGCAAAATATGACAGGATATCTGCCTTTAAAAATTTTTTAAATCAATATTTTTTCAGAGGAACTGAAGTGGGAAATACTATATTTTAACATATTGCATTCAAACTAACAACATTTTAAAGGGTGTTTATGACTATCCACGGTCAATCTACATAACCTCATTTAAAGAAGATGAGTGAATTTGACATAGAAATAAAGCACCCAGATACATAATTTTAATGAGAAACGTTCTACTTCTTCCAAATTGAAAGTGATGTATTTATGTACCTCTGTGAAAGTCAATCAGAACCCCTAGTGTTTGAAGTCAAAGTTTTCCCTAATTTTATTCATCCCCTCCAAAAAAAAACCCAAAACCTCACAATCTGATCATCTAATAATAAATGACAAAACACTTCAAAAATTCAAAATTAGTTCATCTTTAATTCAGAATTGATTTGGTTATCCAGTCAGTCCAATTACAGATAAAACCTTGCACTATTTTCTCTACTCTTGCTCATGAAAGTGTGCAATTATGATTCCAGTTTCACTTTCTGTGCTTTTCGTTTCATCATTTTCTTTAGAGTCTTTAGCTTACATATCAAAATAAATGCGTGTGTGTTTACCTTCATGTAAAGAATGGACCCTAGCTTGACTTTCAAAAGTTAGTTTGTGAACAGTATTTTTATATTGGAGGAAAACGGAAATTGTAGTCTCAAGAAGGCTCATTACATAATGAATTAATGCCATTTTATTCACAACTTTTATTATGACTATATATTAGTGCAGGGCACACAATGTTAATAATGGTCATTTCTGACTTGATTTCCATCATTCAAAGAAAATCTTTTGAGATTACTGCTCTGCAATTCACTTTTAGCAGATGAGGAAATGTCTTCTGATACTGCTGTTTCAGTATATGCCCAGTTTCAAAATTCATGTACCACCCACTTAAGCCTTTATCTTTTATTGCTCTGGCTTTTCTCCATTCTGCCCAAGTACAAAACTTTAGGAAAAACAGTGTTTAAAAAGGCAAGTAAAACAATCAACAGTTATTGTACCTAGCACACAAAGTCAGCTCTGGCTGATTATGAAACAGATGAAAACTCACCATAAGTCAGTTGACCCAGGGAAAACCCAGGTCATTAGTCTAAGGTCCGCTATGTATAAGAAAGAACGAAAGAATGTGAGGGAGTTAATAATTGCCCAAGGTCAACTGAAAGTAGAGCCAGGTTTAGAAACCTTGCTGTCTACTAAGTGTGTCTGTTGACTCCAAGTCTTCTGCCCATTATACAGCCTTGCATTTATAATGTGGTAACATCGCATTGGTTTATTTTTCTCCCTCAGTTCTTATAGCGACAAAAATTTGGAACAGTGGACTAAAAGGTTTAAAACAACAGACAAGTTACAGCTGAAGCAGACAGATCTTTTATTAGACAGACACTCCCAAGACAGGGGAGTAGAAGAGCTGGAAAGGAGTTGACCTAACATTCCCTTTGGCTTCCTGCTTTTTATACTTCTGTCTCTTTCCTAGGATAGTATTAAACAACCTGCCTGCTGATGCAGGAGACATAAGAAATATGGGTTTGATCTCTGGATCGGGAAGATCCCCTGGAGGAGGGCATGGCAAGCCCCTCCAGTACTCTTGCCTGGAGAATCCTATGGACAGAGGAGACTGTGGGGCTATAGTTCATTGGTTGCACAGAGTCTGACACAACTGAAAGGACTTAGCACTGCTCACACTCCTCCTCCTGGTTGTGCCCCGTGCAAAATAGGACCTGTACCCACCACCAATCAAGAAAGGGAATGCAAATAGGTATATGTCCAAGGCCAGCTGACAGTTGCAAGTTACAGAACTGTTGTATTTCTTCCCATAATTCAGTCTGTTATAATCAAATATATATAAGGAGAAGGCAATGGCACCCCCACTCCAGTGCTCTTGCCTGGAGAAGCCCATGGATGGAGGAGCCTGGTGGGCTGCAGTCCATGGGGTCGCTAAAAGTCGGACACGACTGGGCGACTTTACTTTCACTTTTCACTTCATGCATTGGAGAAGGAAATGGCAACCCACTCCAGTGTCCTTACCTGGAGCATCCCAGGGATGGGGAAGCCTGGTGGGCTGCAATCCACCGGTCGCACAGAATAGGACACAACTGAAGTGATTTAGCATAGAATATTTATGAACCCTTGATTGGCTCCTAGCTATCTAGGATTCCTTATGGCAACCCACTCCAGTATTCTTGCCTGGAGAATCCCAGGGACGGGGGAGCCTGGTGGGCTGCCGTCTATGGAGTTGCACAGAGTCGGATACGACTGAAGTGACTTAGTAGTAGTAGTTAGTAGTAGTAGTAGTAGTGTGCCTAGGGTGCCTGTGTAGGAACTGGAAAAGCCCCTGTGGTTATTTTGTAGCCAATCTGTGAGCTCTCCTGAGTGTGTCTGAATGGAGTTGAGAGATCAGCTTGCAATGTTTTCGCTAAGCCTCCCATTCTTGCTCATACCTAACATCCTACCTAAAAGTAATGCAAGCAGAAATGACTACATCTACCAAATTGTACATCTGAATATTTTCTAGTAATATCTGAAATGATATTATCTTGAATCAAGGAAATGAAAAATTGGTAAGCATTTAGAGATGTCATCTAAGATTATAGGGCTTATAGGTATGTCTACATGTAAAATATTTGTATTTAATACAATCATTTTGTCTACAGATTCCTTTAAATATGTACCAGTGTTTCTAAAACAGAATTTCTTACTTCCAGAGATCTATAGACTTTAAACTGATCAATAGGTGAATTAGGGACTTTAGGAGATACCATGGTTTGCAAGTTTTTTCCATTTATTAATGTTCCAGATTGACTGGAAATGGTTAAGAAAACCTTAAAAGCTACTGCTCTAAATTCAGTTCAGTTCAGTCGCTCAGTCGTGTCCGACTTTGCGACCCCATGAATTGCAGCACGCCAGGCCTCCCTGTCCATCACCAACTCCCTGAGTTCACTCAAACTCACGTCCATCGATTCGGTGATGCCATCCAGCCATCTCATCCTCTGTCGTCCCCTTCTCATCCTGTCCCCAATCCCTCCCAGCATTAGAGTCTTTTCCAATCAGTCAACTCTTCGCATAAGGTGGCCAAAGTACTGGAGTTTCAACTTTAGCAGCATTCCTTCCAAAGAACACCCAGGACCGATCTCCATTAGAATAGACTGATTGGATCTCCTTGCAGTCCAAGGGACTCTCAAGAGTCTTTTCCAACACCACGGTTCAAAAGCATCAGTTCTTCAGCTCTCAGCTTTCTTCACAGTCCAACTCTCACATCCATACTTGACCACTGGAAAAACCATAGCCTTGACTGGATGGACCTTAGTCGGCAAAGTAATGTCTCTGCTTTTGAATATGCTATCTAGGTTGGTCATACCTTTTCTTCCAAGGAGTAATCATCTTTTAATTTCATGGCTGCAATCACCATCTGCAGTAAATTTGGAGCCCCCAAAAATAAAGTCTGACACTGTTTCCACTTGTTTCCCCCTTCTATTTCCCATGAAGTCATGGGACTGGATGCCATGACCTTCGTTTTCTGAATGTTGAGCTTTAAGCCAACTTTTTCACTCTCCACTTTCACTTTCATCAAGAGGCTTTTAGCTCCTCTTCACTTTCTGCCATAAGGGTGGTGTCATCTGCATATCTGAGGTTATTGATATTTCTCCCAGCAATCTTGATTCCAGCTTGTGCTTCTTCCAACCCAGCGTTTCTCATGAAGTACTCTGCATAGAAGTTCAATAAGCAGGGTGACAATATACAGCCTTGACGTACTCCTTTCCTATTTGGAACCAGTCTGTTGTTCCATGTCCAATTCTCACTGTTGCTTCCTGACCTGCAAACAGGTTTCTCAAGAGGCAGGTCAGGTGGTCTGGTATTCCATATCCTTCAGAATGTTCCACAGTTTTTTGATCCACACAGACAAAGACTTTGGCATAGTCAATAAAGCAGAAATTGATATTTTTCTGGAACTCTCTTGCTTTTTCGATGATCCATTGGATGTTGGCAATTTGATCTCTGGTTCTTCTGCCTTTTCTAAAACCAGCTTGAACATCAGGAAGTTCACAGTTCACATGTTGCTGAAGCCTAGCTTGGAGAATTTTGAGCATTATTTTACTAGTGTGTGAGATGAGTGCAATTGTGCAGTAGTTTGAGCATTCTTTGGCATTGCCTTTCTTCGGAATTGGAATGAAAACTGACTTTTTCCAGTCCTGTGGCCACTGCTGAGCTTTCCAAATTTGCTGGCTTATTGAGTGCAGCACTTTCACAGCATCATCTTTCAGGATTTGAAACAGCTCAACTGGAATTCCATCACCTCCACTAGCTTTGTTCGTAGTGATGCTTTCTAAGGCCCACTTGACTTCACATTCCGGGATGTCTGGCTCTAGGTGAGTGATCACACCATCGTGATTATCTTGGTCATGAAGATCTTTTTTGTACAGTTCATCTGTGTATTCTTGCCACCTCTTCTTAGTATCTTCTGCTTCTGTGAGGTCCATACCATTTCTGTCCTTTATTGAGCCCATCTTTGCATGAAATGTTCCTTTGGTATATCTAATTTTCTTGAGATTTCTAGTCTTTCCCATTCTTTTGTTTTCCTCAATTTCTTTGCATTGATCACTGAGGAAGGCTTTCTTATCTCTTCTTACTGTTCTTTGAAACTTATATCTTTCCTTTCTCCTTTGCTTTTCGCTTCTCTTCTTTTTACAGCTATTTGCAAGGCCTCCACAGACAGCCATTTTGCTTTTTTGCATGTCTTTTCCATGGGGATGGTCTTGATCCCTGTCTCCCATACAATGTCACGAACCTCATTCCATAGTTCATCAGGCACTCTATCTATCAGATCTAGGCCCTTAAATCTATTTCTCACTTTCACTGTATAATCATAAGGGATTTTGTTTAGGTCATAGCTGAATGGTCGAGTGGTTTTCCCCACTTTCTTTGATTTAAGTCTGAATTTGGTAATAAGGAGCTCATGATCTGAGCCACAGTCAGCTCCTGATCTTGTTTTTGCTGACTGTATAGAGCCTCTCCATCTTTGGCTGCAAAGAATATAATCAATCTGATTTCAGTGTTGACCATCTGGTGATGTCCATGTGTAGAGTCTTCTCTTGTGTTGTTGGAAGAGGGTGTTTGCTATGACCAGTGCTTTCTCTTGGCAAAACTGTTATTAGCCTTTGCTCTGCTTCATTCCTTATTCCAAGGCCAAATTTGCCTGTTACTCCAGGTGTTTCTTGACTTCCTACTTTAGCATTTCAGTCCCCTATAATGAAAAGGACATCTTTTTTGAGTGTTAGTTCTAGAAGTTCTTGTAGGTCTTCATAGAACCGTTAAGCTTCTTCAACATTACTGGCTGGGTCATAGACTTGGATTACTGTGATACTGAATGGTTTGCCTTGGAAATGAACAGAGATCGTTCTGTCGTTTTTGAGATTGCATCCAAGTACTGCATTTCGGACTCTTGGTCATCTGAGTTAAATTCACCCATTCCAGTCCATTTTAGTTCACTGATTCCTAGATGTCAACATTCACTCTTGCCATCTCTTGTTTGACCACTCCAATTTGCCTTGATTCATGGACCTGACATTCCAGGTTCCTATGCAATATTGCTCTTTACAGCATCAGACCTTGCTTTTATCACCAGTCACATCCACAGCTGGGTATTCTTTTTGCTTTGGCTCCATCCCTTCATTCTTTCTGGAGTTATTTCTCCACTGATCTCAGGTAGCGTATTGGGCACCTACAGACCTGGGGAGTTCCTCTTTCAGTATCCTATTATTTTGCCTTTTGTACTGTTCATGGGGTTCTCAAGGCAAGAATACTGAAGTGGTTTGCCATTCCCTCTCCAGTGGACCACGTTCTGTCAGTCCTCTCCACCATGACCTGCCCGTCTTGAGTGGCCCCACAGGGCATGGCTTAGTTTCTTTGAGTTAAACAAGGCTGTGTCCTAGTGTGATTAGACTGACTAGTTTTTTGTCATTATGGTTTCAGTGTGTCTGCCGTCTGATGCCTTCTTGCAACACCTACCATCTTACTTGGGTTTCTCTTACCTTGGACGTGGAGTATGTCTTCACGGCTGCTCCAGCAAAGCACAGCTGCTGCTCCTTACCTTGGATGAGGGGTATCTCCTCACTGCCGCCCCTCCTGACCTTGAACGTGGAGTAGCTCCTCTCAGCCCTCCTGTGCCCACGCAGCCAGCGCCTTGGACAATTAGCATAAACCAAAACAGAACTCAAAAGAGGGAGGGAACATTAAAGTGCTGCACTCAATAAGCCAGCAAATTTGGAAAACTCAGCAGTAGCCACAGGACGGGAAAAGGTCAGTTTTCATTCCAATTCCGAAGAAAGGCAATGCCAAAGAATGCTCAAACTACCGCACAATTGCACTAATCTCACATTCTAGCAAAGTAATGCTCAAAATTCTCCAGGCCAGGCTACAGCAATACGTGAACCGTGAACTCCGTGATGTTCAAGCTGGTTTTAGAAAAGGCAGAAGAACCAGAGATCAAATTGCCAACATTCGTTGGATCATGGAAAAAGCAAGAGAGTTCCCGAAAAACATCTATTTCTGCTTTATTGACTATGCCAAGGCCTTTGTCTGTGTGGATCACAATAAACTTTGGAAAATTCTGAAGGAGATAGGAATACCAGACCACCTAACCTGCCTCTTGAGAAATCTTTATGCAGGTCAGGAAGCAACAATGAGAACTGGACATGGAACAACAGACTGGTTCCAAATAGGAAAAGGAATACGTCAAGGCTGTATATTGTCACCCTGCTTATTGAACTTCTATGCAGAGTACTTCATGAGAAACGCTGGACTGGAAGAAGCACAAGCTGGAATCAAGATTGCTGGGAGAAATATCAATAACCTCAGATATGCAGATGACACCACCCTTATGGCAGAAAGTGAAGAGGAGCTAAAAAGCCTCTTGATGAAAGTGAAAGTGGAGAGTGAAAAAGTTGGCTTAAAGCTCAACATTCAGAAAACGAAGGTCATGGCATCCAGTCCCATGACTTCATGGGAAATAGAAGGGGGAAACAAGTGGAAACAGTGTCAGACTTTATTTTTGAGGTTCCAAAATTACTGCAGATGTTGACTGCAGCCATGAAATTAGAAGATGCTTACTCCTTGGAAGAAAAATTATTGCCAACCTAGATAGCATATTCAAAAGCAGAGACATTACTTTGCCGACTAAGGTCCGTCTAGTCAAGGCTATGGTTTTTCCAGTGGTCATGTATGGATGTGAGAGTTGGACTGTGAAGAAGGCTGAGCACCAAAGAATTGATGGTTTTGAACTGTGGTGTTGGAAAAGACTCTTGAGAGTCCCTTGGACTGCAAGGAGATCCAACCAGTCCATTCTGAAGGAGATCAACCCTCGGATTTCTTTGGAAGGAATGCTGCTAAAGTTGAAACTCCAGTACTTTGGCCACCTCATGAGAAGAGCTGACTCATTGGAAAAGACTCTAATGCTGGGAGGGATTGGGGGCAGGAGGAGAAGGGGACGACCGAGGATGAGATGGGTAGATGGCATCATGGACTCGATGGATGTGATTTTGAGTGAACTCCGAGAGATGGTAGTGAACAGGGAGGCCTGGCACGCTGTGATTCATGGGGTTGCGAAGAGTCAGACATGACTGAGCGACTGAACTGAACTTAGAACACAACAGAGGGAGGGAACATATGTGGATAAGAAGAGGATTTTAAAGGATTGAAAGTAAAAGTGGAATTGCTCAGTCCTGTTTGACTCTTTGCGACCCCATGGACTGTAGCCTACCAGGCTTCTCCCTCCATGTTATTCTCCAGGCAAGAGTACTGGAGTGGGTTGCCATTTCCTTCTGCAGGGGATCTTCCCTACCTAGGGATCGAACCCAGGTCTCTCCCATTCCAGGCAGATGCTTTAACTTTTGAGCCCCCAGGAAAGGCCTTTAAAGGACTAGTACCTCTCTTATTACTCAAGGAAAATTGAAAAAAAGAAAAAACAAAAAACCCTGTTGCTGGATTTTATCAGAAAACAACCAGGGCAGTGGTTTGAAGAGACAATGTGTTGCCAATTTCTAAGATGCAGGTTTGCAACTGATCAGATGGCTTGTTACTGATATACTGCACCTGGTTCTGAGTTTCTGCAGTTAGCATCGTTTCTTCTTTGACTAAGAAATGTTTTCATGACGTGTATAGATGACATCAGAGCCGAATCAGGTCCTCACTGAACAACAAAATTTGTGGGTGACTTCACTTGGGCTTTAGTACTCAAAGACAATTGCCAGAGATATAGTTGGGTTGGATACAATTCGCTATAAATTTAAATGCTACTAGACAAGAAAAATTGTACTAAATGTGCACATTTGCACTGTGACTGCATGAATACGGCACGTGAACTAATATAAACTCCCTCTGCTGCTGGTGAGTTCCACCACAGCCTATCACTTCTTTATTTCTGTGTCTATTAAATGACAATAGCATTGCTGATTAGTTGAACTGCAATTTTTGAGGAGTTAGATGAATTGAATGTGAGTAATACATATTGTTTTCTCTGAGTGAACACAGCCATCTAATTACAGACAGGAGAAGTGCTATATTTGATAAGCAAGACTAAAAATAATGAATTACACTGAAAAGTCATTTTACGTGCTGATTTTTGACTTAATTCTTTATTCAAAGAAAAAGATGATCTTTAGTTTCTAACCATGCTGATTAAAATTTAAAAAGTAGGCCAATCCTGAAATGTCTCGAAGGCAGCTGAAGCAGGTTTTGGGTTTTTTCCCCCTCCATCTTTATTGGTTTCTTCTCTCTGTCTCTCTGTCCCTTTGTCTGTCTGGACAGATAAATATTTTATATTCTAAATGTTGCAAGGAATTATTTCAGAGCTGCCTGAAATTTTCTACTGACTTTTTGTTATAGTAAGTTAAGACTCAGAGGAAATTAAAACTCAAGCCTTTACTAATGGATATTGACAAGAAATGAGAAAAGGAAGAGGGTTTTCTAAAATAGAAATATTGTATGTGTGTATATATACACACATACATATGTAGACAATCCAAATTAAAATGGAAAGAGATTGTTGGGAAATTTAGAGATTTGAAAGTTCACACAGAACAGCAAATAAGGATTTTTGAATATTAAAAAAATTGATTTGGCTGTCACAAATCTTAGTTGTGGCACTTGGAGGCCTTTAGTTGTGGCATGAGAATACATGCGGCATGTGGAATCTAGTTCCTGGACCAGGGATCAAACCAGGCCCCTGCCTTGGAAGCATAGAGTCCTACCCACTGAACCACCAGGGAAGTCTCAGCAAATAAGTTTTAATTGCAAAAGAATGTTTAAATAAGAAAAAAAAAAACACATTGAAACAAAGTTCTAATGTCAACTAATGATATTAAAAATGGCTGTAATTAACACAGTATATTAATATGCAGATAGACCTGAAGAAGAAATGAAAAGAACCTCAATACACAAACTCTAAAATATGGAAAATAAAGCATAATATGCAATAATCACGAATCTGTGGGAAAACAAAAAATGATCAATAAGTGGTTCTGGGAAAATTGAGTAATTATTTGCAAAAAGGTACACTCTGTATCTCACCTTGCGTTTAGAAATAAATGTCAGATGAAGAAACTCTAAATCAAGTTAGAAAAAAATAGACTTCATAAACACAGTATGATGGGGAAAATATATAGATTTGACCTCATAAATTTTAACAGACTTAAAGTGCCATAAGTAAATCAAGAGAATATTTTTAGCACATTATGAATAACAGTTTAATATTATTCTAATAATAATCTAGTGTTTTCTATTAGAGAACTTACCTCAGAATATTGTGATTCACAGCTTATATCCATCTTACTCACTAGACTGAAAACCTCTTAAAGAGAGAAAGTGATTATCATCATTTTATCCCTAGTACTTTCAACAAAATCAGGGAGAACAGACATTGTCATTGATTACTAAAAGTTTTCCAAGTATACCAATAGAAAAGTGAACTAAGAAATAAACTGATAATCTATAAAAGCTGGACATATATAAGACCAATAAGCATCCAAAAATTTAACTTAATGATAAAAAGTAAAGGAAAAAATTAGATACATTTTTTAGCTTATCAAAGTAGCAAAACCGTAAGTGAAGGTTGATTCACTTACAAATTTGATGGAGATGCAGATGCGGCAAACTGCAGATTCCCCTAAATTTTGGTAAGGCTTTTCATTGATGTTTACATAAATCTTTTGCTGCATGCTATAGAAATTGATTATGACTAATTTAAGGAATAAGATCCACAACGAAAAGAAAGTATTTTGTAGCTTACAGAATCAAAAGAAAAGGAGAGGAAATACAATAGCTACAGAGATACTGGGAGAAACTGCTGAAACCTTTGCCAGGAACCATCACTGGGATGAGTCAGCATTAATCCTTTCTGTCCATGTGTCAATTTGCTCCAAGCCCAAATTCCTGGAATGAGAAACATGACTGACCTAGCTCCCGTCTCATATACCTAGACTTTGGTCAGCAGATCACCAGACACCTTGATTGCTCTGCTGTCAAGACCACATTCAAAAGAAAATCAAGGGACTGTTAACTGAGGAGATGGTTGTGTAAAAACAACAGGTATCCATAGTGTGTGTATCAAAAGCCTTAAAGGTATCACCTTTGTTTCAGTAATACCACTTCTAGCAGTTAATTCCATGTAATTACAAATAACACACAGTTTCATTAAAATGCCATTTGTAGTAGTTTGGTAGTAAAATATAATCGACTTGGCCAGTAACATCAGAGTAATGAAATTATGGCATTATTATTAAATTATGGTTTTGAAAGTTTGGTAATAATGAAAAATGCTGATGAAATCATAGTGGAAAATAATACAAAATTTGATGTGAAGGAGAAGCTTGCATTCACATATACAAAAAGGCTTAAATAAAATATTAATGTTTGTTTTGGGGGATGTTAGGATTATGGGAATTTTGTGTTTGAGCCTATGAAAATAGTTTTGGCAGGAACAAGCACTACTTCAGTAATCACATGAAAATCAATACTGAAACAAAAAGACAAAAAATAACTGGAGAAATGACAGTGGCTTTGAGCTTCGTGACAGCTGTATTGGAAGCAAAACATTGGACTGATGTTCTTAATTTTGGAAGGAAAGGAGCTTTGTATAAGACAACATTCCCTTTTCCACATTAAGTTAGTTACTATATCAAGTGAAATTTGGCTAGATTCCCATCTGAGTGACTTTTCAGGAGCCATCATGGACTTTGCTTTTTAAATCTTTAGCTCAATGTAATAGAATTTAAAATGTGTTCTCATGTTATGGTTCAAATGAAGAATTCTTACTAGCATAGGAAGTTAGAATAAAAATACTTATATTGATATGTATATTTCATTGTTTACCTTGCTCATTCCCATAAGCTCATGCTTAAATTGAGACATTATATCTTAAGATGAACTATAGTTTGGCTTGGTTGTTTATTAAATAAAATTAAAGATACTATACAATTTGATGGTAATAAAGCAGAAACCCATGCTTCCTTATATAAATAAGAAAGCAAACATAGCTGAATATTTTGAATATTATTTTCCTCTTGTTCATACCTACAGCTCAGAAATTATAATTTTCAAAGAAGAACAAAGGGTTCTGGATATAATAATGGGTGGAATTTTCCTAAAAGAGCTACGTGTTTCTATTGGCATACATTTTTCCTCTGGCAGTTTACTGTGGTGTATTGGCGGAGCTTTGTATGGGATGATCTTGTGAATTATACTTGAACAAATAATACAATTACTGGAAAAGAACAGAAGAAAAAGAAAATTGGTTGATCTTTGGTGTCCTCTAATAATCGCTGCTGCCTTGTAGCTCGTGGGGATGGGCAGTCTAGGTGCTAGTACCTTCCAGGGCACAGGTAGGATCATTTCGTTGTCATTTTCCTTTGTTAATGTATGTACTGTTTGAATGGATAGCACACACATGGCAGAAAACACATGGTAAAAATTCTCCATTTCATATCCCTTCTCCATACACCCAGTATTCATCTTTCTCAGAGGTAATTACTCTTACTAGTTATTTGATGCCTTTTCAGAGCTCGCCTAGTGCATGCAAACAAACACTAAGTTTTCCAACGTTTTCTTTTTCTTCCAGTTTTTATACAGATGCTAACATTGTTGTGTGTGTATGTATATGTGTTTTGCTTCCTGTATTTTAAACTCAGCAATGTTGGAAGGATTGTCATAGTTGATCGTTTCTTCATTCATTTTTAAACTTCATGGTATTACATTTATTGAAAGTACCATAATTTATTAGCAGACAGTCGCCTCCTGATGAACGATTGTGGTTTTCAGATCTTTTAGCCAACGCAACCAATACTGTCATGCAAAATCTTGTAAGCATTATTTCATGTGTGCAAGAATCTTTAAGACATAGAAGTGGAGTCTCTGGATTAAAATGTATGTGTATTTATTTACTTTGAAAATGTATAGGTCTTTGTTTATTTTACATTTGATTACTTTGCTTTCCTTATTTTTCATCCCATGATTAATAGTGCTGAATTGAACTGGGCCAAAAACTAAGATTCATGAAATTTTCCTAGAGACCCCTCTCCCAGGTTTGCCACAGTCTACCAGTGTGCTTTGTGTTTATGCAATTTACTGTGAACTTATCTTGCTTGGTGATCTTCAGCATCTGCTTTACCATCTTGACCACAATAATATTCACTAGAATGGGCAGACTTTGTCAAGTTATGCCTTAATTTCAGATAGTCTCCTTCCCTATCCTTTGGTCTACTAGACTAAGCCAATTATATGAGCAATGGGAGGACTTGTTCTTCCTCTACTAAATGATACTATTAAAAATAATCATGTCCCGTGTTGGCAAGGATGCAGTGAATATGGTGATTTCAGAAACTGTTGCAATTAAGATTGGCACAGCCCTTTTGAAAAGCAATTTGGAAGTATATTGGGGTAAAAACTATAAAAATATTCATACTGTCTTACCTTCTAATATTACTTCTGGGAATCTCTCATAAGAAAATAGTATAAAATATGGAAAAGGTCATATATTTGAATATCTTGATATATTTTGTGACGTAAACTCAGAAGCAACTCATATGCCCAATAATACACTTAGACACATTTATTTGAGGATAATATGTAACCATTAAAAGTAAATATGAGGATTATAATAAAAATGCCTATGTTATAATGTGTCTTGGATAAAACAGGGTATAGACTTATATACAGGTTCAACCATAGCTAGATAGAAACCTACACCTATGAACATTAAAATTATAATGTATTACACAATGGTGGGAAAAGTGGTGATCCCTTAGTTAACTTTTTAATCTCCATTTTTCTAGAATGTTTTTACCACATATTACATTTAAAATGAACACATACTAGATTTCCCTTTTCTTTTTAATATTTTGTATTGAATGTTAGTTACAGCTTTTGATGATTCAGTGACAGGAGCTTTTTCATCCCTCTGTTTTTTGTACAGGTGAATGTAGCGCTTACCATCTTCAGAGGTTCTTTGCTCAATCCTGTCTGTGTATCAAAAGACATCTTACTCAACTTTCTTTCACTCATTCTCATGCTAAGTAATTTTTTCCTTAGGCAGCAAATTCAAATATTCAAAATTCAAACAGTACTGAATTTGCTTTTTACTTCTTTTTAGATTTAACCTCCTACGATCCTCTCTTGTGCTCACTAAGCTCTTACTGTGTTGATTTTTTTCTGTCTCAGATACTCTAGGCCAAAATCAGACTATTTCTTAATTTTTATTAAATTTTAAATATTTCATTAAAATACACTTAGGGAAAGCTAATAACATAGCACATGTATCATGCTATCAATGTACTTACCCAGTGAAATAGATGGACATTAGATAAGATTGCCTATGATAGTTGTATATTTTTATGAAAAAGCGAATAACTAAAGTATAATAAGAAAAATACCCTTTTTATGGTATGAGTTAATTTGTTACATATGAGTACGTGTGTACATATGAGTTAATTTGTTAACTTGCAGTGAATTATGAAAGAATGACGTGAAGTATGCATTTTACCCCACTAACTCCTTGGGAAATGAATGCAGTGGCATTATCTCTCTTTGAAATGAGTTTTATCATAGCCTATCTTGTTATCTTTGCCCAGTTGATTATCACGTTATCTTTAAAGTGTTCCGCTTACTGTTAATTTCAAAGAGACAGCAACGAGAAGAGTGTCATCTCATGTTGGAAGCACTATATTTTACAATTCCATCTACTTATCTTTCCTATCAAGAGAACTGATTTTGAATATCTTAAGTAAAGATGTTAATTTCTGAGACAGTGCACCAGTGACTAGACAGGATCGTTTTGAAGTCACAGTGGAAGGCAGGGGTGTAGCTGCCTAAAGGATTTGCTTGGGTCAAGTCCCATCAGAGGTCTGCCAGGACTGTCCTCTGAGATTGGGTCAGATTTTAAAGAATGTTTGTTTCTCTTCAGTTCAGTTCAGTTGCATCCCAGCTCTTTGCAACCCCATGGACTGCAGCACTCCAGGCCTCCCTGTCCATCCCCAACTCCCAGAGTTGACTCAAACTCACGTCCATTGAGTCAAAGCTACCTTCCAACCATCTCATCCTCTGTTGTCCCCCTCTCCTTCACCTTCAGTCTTTTCCAGCATCAAGGTCTTTTCAAATGAGTCAGTTCTTCATATCAGGTGGCCAAAGTATTGGAGTTTCAGCTTAGCATCAGTCCTTTCAGTGAATATTCAGGACTGATTTCCTTTAGGATGGACTGGTTGGATCTCCTTGCAGTCCAAGGGACTCTCAAGAATCTTCTCCAACACCACAGTTCAAAAGCATCTATTCTTCGGTGCTCAGCTTTCTTCACAGTACAACTCTCACATCCATATATGACTACTGGAAAAAACATAGCTTTAACTAGATGGACCTTTGTTGGCAAAGTAATGTCTCTGCTTCTTAATAGGATGCCTAGATTGGTTATAACTTTTCTTCAAAAGCGTCTCAATTTCATGGCTGCAGTCACCATCTGCAATGATTTTGGAGCCCCCTAAAATAACGCCTGTCACTCTTTCCACTGCTTTCCCATCTATTTGCCATGAAGTGATGGGACCAGATGGCATGATCTTAGTTTTCTGAATGCTGAGTTTTAAGCCAACTTTTTCACTCTTCTCTTTTACTGTCAGCAAGAGGTTCTTTAGTTCTTCGCTTTCTGCCATAAGGGTGGTGTCATTTGCATATCTGAGGTTATTGATATTTCTCCCAGCAGTCTTGAGTCCAGCTTGTGCTTCCTCCAGCCCAGAATTTCTCATGATGTACTCTACATATAAGTTAAATAAGCAGGGTGACAATATACAGCCTTGACATACTCCTTTTCTTATTTGAAACCAGTCTGTTGTTCCATGTCCAGTTCTAACTGTTGCTTCCTGTCTTGCATACAGATTTCTCAAGAGGCAGGTCTGGTGGTCTGGTATTCCCATCTCTTTCAGAATCTTCCAATTTTCTGTCATCCACACAGTCAAAAGCTTTGGCATAATCAATAAAGCAGAAGTAGATGTTTTCCTGGAACTCTCTTGCTTTTTCGACGATCCACCAGATGTTGGAGATTTGATCTCCAGTTCCTTTGCCTTTTCTAAAACTAGCTTGAACATCTGGAAGTTCACAGTCCACGTATTGCTGAAGCCTGACTTGGGGAATTTTGAGCATTATTTTACTAGTATGTGAGATGAGTGCAACTGTTTGGTAGTTTGAGCATTCTTAGGCATTGCCTTTCTTTGTGATTGGAATGAAAACTGACCTTTGAATTTTCCAAATTTGCTGACAGATTGAGTGCAGCACATTCACAGCATCATCTTTTAGGATTTGAAGTAACTCAACTGGAATTCCATCACCTCCACTAGCTTTGTCTGTAGTGATGATTCCTAAGGCCCACTTGACTTCACATTCTAGGATGTCTAGGTGAGTGATCACACCATCGTGATTATCTTGGTCGTGAAGATCGTTTTTGTACAGTTCTGTGTATTCTTGCGACCCTTATGCTTCTGTTAGGTTCATACCATTTCTGTCCTTTATTGAGCCCATCTTTGCATGAAGTGTTCCCTTGCTATCTCTAATTTTCTTGAAGAGATCTCCAGTCTTTCCCGTTCTATTGTTTTCCTCTATTTCTTTGCACTGATCACTGAGGAAGGCTTTCTTACCTCTCCTTGCTATTCTTTGGAACTCTGCATTCAAATGAGTGTATCTTTCCTTTTCTCCTTTGTCTTTTGCTTCTTTTCTTTTCACAGCTGTTTCACTCATGGAGTACTAAAAATCCTCCTTCTCTAGACCTGTTAGAGATACCACTGCCAAGGTCATCCTTTTAAAATTTTTCTAGTTAATCTCAGATATTTTACTCTTACCTATTCCAAAGTCCCCTCCACCCACCACCATCCACAGTTTATAGTGTAAAAAAATGTGTGTGTCTTCCTTAAAAGACCTTTAAATATACACACTACTGTATTTAAAATTGATATCCAACAAGGACCTACCATATGGCACAGGGAACTCTGCTCAGTATCTTTTAATAACCTAAATTGAAAAAGAATTTGAAAAAGAATAGATGCATGTATAATCAAATCACTTTACTGTACATCTGGCACTAATACAACATTGTTAACCAACTATACTCCAATATAAAACAAAAAGTCCTTCAGCAACTTCTCAAGCTCTAAAAATGTCTATCCCATGATTTGGAGTAGGGATGATATGATGAAATTTGAAAATGAAGTTAAAATATAATTTTAGTAAATGGTACAGTAGTTACTATCTCATTAAGCTATTCATTGAGAATAATAGAAATAGTATATAATTTTTAGTGTTACCATGTGTTGGATATACGATTGCTTATCCTTTTATAGGAATTTTATCTTTTATAACTTAGCAAAACCTGAGGAAATTAAGAACAAGATATTGAGTTAAATAACATTTCCAGGACTCAAAAATGATTTTTTCTGATAGAGTCAAGAATCTAACTCTGAAACCTCAAACAAAAAGTGAACTACTTTTGTTTACTGGCTTTTGTTGTAGAGTGAATTTTCAACTTTTCCTTCCTGAAGAAAGTCAATAAAGGCAGTAAATTTCAAATATACATGTATCTATACATGTGCATGGGCTTTCCAGGTGGCTCAGTGGTGAAAATTTTGCCTACCCGTGCAGGAGATGCAGGTTCAATCCCTGGGTCAGGAAAGTCCCTTGAGAAGGAAATGGCAACCCACTCCAGTGTTCTTGCATGGAGAATCCCATGGACAGAGCAGTCTGGTCGGCTGTAGTGCATGGGGTCACAAAGAGACATGACTGAGCATGCACCTCTCATCCTAGATGTACACACATGCATTTATACATATGCATGTTTATGTTTATATCTATTACTAAAAGGAACAGGTCCAGGGTAGTCTAACAACTGGGAAAACGATCCCGTCTTCCTCAGACATTGGCTATAATTTCTGTCTATATTATTCATGTCCTCTGTCATACATTTACCATGCTGTTTTATTACTTCACATCTCAATTTAAAAGTTGGGAAATGCAGTAAGTGATATTTTAAAATCAAATTTGTAAAACTAATAAGATCTAACTAATAAGGGATCTAATAAGATCCCCTTTGTGTAGTCAGTTTAAAAATGAAATCAAGATATTTGGCTTCTAACCAAAGCTTTTTTTGTGAGATGGGTATGGGAGCTGAGAGTTGAATACAGTTCTATCACATTTTTAAGGCTTATTTTACATTTTTTAAGGCTTATTTTAAGTTGATAGTTTATTTCTCTTTCCTAGTTGGTAATGGAAAAACAGCATCCTATACTTAATTTTCCCTTATAACTCAGATAGGATGTGAGAACTATTTTATGCCATCAGAGGCTTGACAGATACTTATGATGGATGATCTTTTCATCTATGTAAAATCCTGAAAAATAGCCAAAAATAGCTAAAGCAGTGATTTCAGTTCACAACAACTCAATCATTAACTCCTGTTTGAACTAGAGACTTACACCTGAAGCCTTGTTTCCTAGGTATTTTAAAGTCATATTCATTATCATATCTATATCTATTTACCAGTTGCAAAACTAATTTTCCCAGCAGGACTTGGCTTAATAGCCAAGAGACCATGAATCACAATCATGAAATTTTTTCATTAAATATATTAATATTATATTTCAAGAAACTGAATTCTCATAGATTATGATTAAAGAAGACTCATAAAGGTACCTTGGTCTGTATTGATGCTAGATGCTCCAGAGCAGAAGGATTAGGTCTGGCATTAATCCCCATGATTCAGTTTTTCTTTTTCTTACTTTTGCTTTGCTTTCTTTTCAGTTACTTTTTATATATTTCATGCTATCTCAAAAATAATTTACTGTAAAATCCCAAATAAATAGCAGAATTCAAAGTTTCTGAGAAGGAAGAAATAGATAATACATGAATGTTGGAAAGATGGAAATTTAGAGTTTATATACTTTAAAATTATACATATGCTGTGCTTAGTCGCTCAGTGGTGTCCTGCTCTATGTGACCCTGTGGACTGTACCCGCAAGGCTCATTTGTCCATGGGATTTCCCAGGCAAGAACACCAGAGTGGCTTGCCATTTCCTTCTCAGGGGTTTTCTTCCCCCCAGGAATCAATCTGCATCTCCTATGTCTCCTGCATTGCAGGCGAATTCTTTATCTGCTGAGCCATTAGGAATACCTGCTTTTTGGCTGTTGCTTCATATTTGTAAACCACTATTTTTGTGTGTCAGAATTAATGTATGTGATACACATGATTCCTTGTTTTAGTAGAACGCCATTGCTATGTTTCCCTGCCTCATAAAAGTTTTTGGCTGTTTTCTAATCTGTCATCTAGTGATGTAAAAAATACTTAGCGTCCGGATGTCTTAAGCCTATCAAGTCACATTATAATTCCAAGAGTGCAGTAGTATTTATTGATACTAAAGGGTGAAATAACAAAAATAATTTGTAAAAGAGAGAGTTAATAGCCAGTAGGAAAGGAAGAGGGATGAGAATAGAGGAGAGAAAGAGCAGCAGAAACACAGATAATGTAAGGTAACGTGTCAGGTAGTGTGAGTGCTATGAATAAGAACAAGGCACAGAAGAGCATAAAGCCGGATAGAAGAGTGGACAGCACGCTTTAGGCTGGGTTGTTAAGAACAGTTTCTCAAAACTTGCAATATTTCAGTTCAGTTCAGTGGCTCGGTCATGTCCGACTCTTGGCGACCTCATGGACTGCAGCACACCAGGCTTCCTTGTCCATCACAAGCTCCCTGAGCTTGCTCAAACTCATGTTCATCAAGTCAGTGTTGCCATCCAACCATCTCATCTTCCGTCGTCCCCTTCTCCTCCTGCTTCCAGTTTTGCCAGCATCAGGATCTTTCCCAGTATTTGATATATGAGTAAAAACCTGAATTGAAAGAAGGACCATGCCATTTGACATTCTCTGAGGAAGAATTCTCCAGGCAGAGATGCTGCGGGAGGAGCAAACCAGGTGTGCTGAGACACCTCACGCAACCCAGTGCTACTGCAAAAAGTGAGTGAGGAGTAGGCCAGGAGGTGAAGATGGAGAGGTTCCAGAGCCTGCCAGTGAGTCCCCTGGAGGCTTGAATGAAAGATCATAGAATAGGTTTGAAATATCAGTGATGGCAGGGTTTTGATTGGAAAGGTAGAATGATGTCTTTTCTGGCTGCTCATGTGTAGGATTGCCAACAGGAGAAAAAGAGCCTGCTAGGAAATGAGTTAGAGGCTATTTTAGAGAAGTAGTTGAGAAATAATGGTGGCCCGGGAGGCATGGAATTGAAACACCCCAGCGGCATTCACCAACCTCTGAAAATGATTTATCTTTGTTTGCTAATGTCTCACTTATGATTCTACACATTACATAAGGATAATGGCAGAAACCAA
Source organism: Nanger dama (assembly GCA_917880005.1). Taxonomy (NCBI): domain Eukaryota; kingdom Metazoa; phylum Chordata; class Mammalia; order Artiodactyla; family Bovidae; genus Nanger; species Nanger dama. The sequence goes on along the minus strand of CAKJTW010000010.1, from coordinate 29,973,223 downwards.
GGTGCTGCAGACTCATTTGGGAGCTGTATTCTACCCTTACCATCTTTGTGCATCTTATTTTTCCTAAGGCAACTTATCAATGATAAAAACCCTAAAAGATTTGATGACATGTAAATTAAATGTGCTAATTAGCATTTCCATCTTCTCTCTTCTTTAGATTTAATTCCTACTACACTATTTATCATTTAACGCATCTTCCCCTTCTCAATTGATTATTGCTCACTCTCCTGGATGAGAGGAGAGATATTCTATAGTTACATACATCATTTTAGTGTGTGCATAGCTTCTAAAACTTTTTAACTTATCTGGACTCTGAGTTGCAAGACAGAAACCCAATTCAAAATAGCTCAGGATAATTTATTGGCTTCCATAACTGAATAATCCAAGGGGAAAATTCAGGTATATCAGAATCAAAGATTTCAGCCAGTGATATGGGACATTTTCTTTTTTTTTTTTAATGTATTTTATTTTTTTTTTTTTTTTTTTTTTTGTAAATGAATTTTTTTAAATTTTTTAATTACAATACTGTATTTGTTTTGCCATACATTGACACGAATCAGCCATAGGTGAACACAATCTCCCAATGCCGAATCCCCTCCCACCTCCCACCCCCCATCCTCTATTTGAATCATCCTGTGCATCAGCCCCATGCCTCCTGCATTATATGGGACATTTTCTAACCCAGCATCATTGTGTTCTGCTAACTTCTGCTTGGCTTCATTCTCAAGTGATTTCTGTCTTTTTCTCTTTCTCCAACATCACCCTCCCTTCTGTCCCACCTAAACTAGTTACCTCTGAATGAAAGATGACAGAAAGGAAGAACTGAATTTCTTTTTCTGAGGATAGTCACATGTGACTGGGAGAAGTGAGTGCCAGCACTTGTCTGCACCTTGCTTTTCTGAAACTTCTTATAAGGGTTAATCATGACCCTAAGGAGAGTTGATGGGGAGACAAAACGTAATTATGTTGACTTCGGTTGACTGACTTCAAATATATTTCAGGGTTTAACAGCTTCCAAGAAATCCAGAATCTATGTTTTTTGGGTTAATTTATGTGAGAAAAGGTTTTTTAATAGTCTGAGGTAACAGAACAAACCTAGTTGATATTTGGGTAAATGCAAAAGTTGCTCAGTGGCCATGAGATAATGATCGGATCATTGTCTGTTAAACATTGCTTCCAGTTATGATACTAACATTCATTTGAACCACCTTTCCACCAAGAGCAGCAAGAAAAGTTGTTGGGTGGAACGTAGAAGAAAAGCAAAACTTTCTTAAATGCAACCAAGTGTGTGAGGAATTATAGTGCTGAAATCTGGAGAAGGAAGAACCAATAGAAGTGAGTTCAGCATTTCAGAATATTTTTATCATCAGGAAGGAGTGTCTGAGGGTGAGTTGAACTCTTGGTGTTCTTGTGGGTCTGGGTAGAATCCCTAAAACTTTCCCAGGGGGATTCACTGCCTTACCATCCTCCAACTGGGGCTGCTTAGGAGTAAGTTTATGGAAAGCAAACCAGTCTTTGTACAACTTGCAACCCACCTCTGTGTTATATGGGTGGCCTGGAAAACCAAAGGCCTTGAAATCAGATTAAATTGGGTCAAACTGGCTGGAATCTCAAGTGCCTGGAAGAAGAAAATGAAAAGCCTGTCTAGAAGAAATATCATCATTCTAAGCTTGAAATGCTTTAACATAAAATTTTTCATATATAATAGCCAGTATATATTTAAACCAGACATACATTCACCAGGGAATCAAAATGAACACTTCAATGCAGGGCAGATGGTAATAAATGTGCCTCTAGATATAATATCCTGAGAATGAGACAGTATCATTTATATAATATTATGATTGAGATTATATAACGTGAATCTAATCATTGGGAGACAACAGATTAATGAGGTCATTTTATTTAAAAGAGGGAAAACAGGAGAAAAGATGTAGTAATGTTCTAAATAAAGAGATCAAAGGGACATAAGAGCTAAATCCTACACATTGTCCTATATTGAACTCTGTACCAGAAGGGAAAGTATGCTAAAAAATGATGTTATTGACTCAATTCACAAAATAGGATATTGGATGAAAGGCTATATAAAAATATTTGTGTTAGTTTGCACTGCTACAACAAAGTATCATAGACTGAGTGGTTTATAGAGAACAGAAATCTCTTTCTCACAGTTCTGATGACTGGAAGTCTGAGATCAGGGTGTCACATTGTCACATTCTGGTGAGAGGCCCCTTCTGGATTGCTGGTGGCTGCCTTCTCCTTGTGCTCTCTCCTGTGGCAGGAAGAGCTAGCCAGTTCTCAGGTCTCTTAAGGACACTAATCCCCTTCATGGGGGCTCTATCCTCATGACCTAATTATTTCCCAAAGGCCCCACAAATACCTTCACTTGGGATTACGGTTTCGACATAGGAATTTTATAAGGACACAGGCAGTTTTATAAGGATACAAGCATTCAGTGCATTGCAGTGTTATAACAATGTTAGATAAACCGAAGTTGATAACTATCTTGTAGTTATGTAAGGTAATATCTTTATCTTAGAAACTAAACTCAAAAGGTTTTATTAAATATCAGTAAGCAGTCATGTATGCAACTTATCCTCAAATGATTAAGAGAAAACTTATATACATATATTATAGACTTGTATATATATATATATATATATATTTATTTACGGATAAAATGATAAAGCAAAGGGGCAAAATATTAAAAATATTTGAATCAAGAAAAGGTTATTTGGGTATGCTATGTATTGCTTTTATTCTTTAGAAATTCCCTATAATTTTCAAGTTATTTCCAAATGAAAAGTTAAAAAGAAAAATTAGGCCCACCAAGACCTAATATGTACATAATCAGACATAGCTATAATAACTAAATAAAAATATCATATGTATTTATTATCTTTATCGATGTGAAAAAACAAACTTGAAAATTTACACAGGGATGATATAGAAGCTTTGAAAAAGAATCATTTTGAAATTATGATTTGAAAATAACAATAACTGAAGCTAAGGATGTACTGGAATAAGTTTAACAGTAAATTAGACATAAAGAAGAGAGACTTAACTAGCTAGAAGAAGGGGCAGAAGAAACGATGCTTGTAGGATGAAGGTATGAAGATATGAGAAAGACGGTGGGTAGTCTTTACGTGCATCTAGTTGGAGTTCTATAAGGGAAGGAAGAAGGAGACAGAAGCCATTCTTGATGAGACAATGCCTGAACCTTTTCCAGAAGTGACCGTGAATTTTAATCCAAGGAGTCCAGAGGAAGTTTAAAAAAAAGAAACCATACTTAGACACTTCATAATGGAATTGCAAAAATAATAATACAGAAGAAAAACATATCTTTCCATAGTTAAATTAGAACAACATCCAGAATCCTAGTGGAAGGCAGGACAGTAAGGTGTTATATTTAATATATTGACTAAAAATAACTACTTACCTCTAAAATTGTACTTAATGGAACTATTCTTAAAGTGAATAAAATGTGGAATAAAACTAGATTTTCAGATAAAGTAAGCCAAACAAAAACTGAATTTATCACCAGCAAACCTGCACTCAAAGAGTTCCTTTGTGTATAAGGAAAGTGACCTCACAGGTACAGGAAACTAAAAGATCAAAGAGAATGATAAATCTGTAGATAAATCTAAATGAGATTTGATTTTATAAAATAATTATGAAATTGCATAAATTGAATTGGGAGAATTTAAATACCTGATAACAACAACAGTATCATATCAGTCAAGGGAAAGTTAAATGAAGATTAATTGGTTATTTTGGTCCTTTAATTGTCTGAAGAGGGAGATAAGACTTAAATAAATTGACAATGTGCTGTAAATTTTAGAGTAAATCTAAGAGAATAGAAAAATGTATTATAATAGAAAAGTGAAATTCTAATTAAAGGAATATTCAGTAGAAAAGATACCAAAAATGAAAGAAACTGTAATGACACAACCAGGAAAAATAGAAAAACATAGATGGTGAAGTCATAATGGATATTTTGTAATGATATAAAATATAAATTGATTAAATGATCTCAATCTCAAAGGTTATTAAACTGTATTAAAACTATTTTGTTTTCAAAGGAGCACTTGAAACTTTAGGATGTGAAATTTGAATTACGCAGGATTGGAAAAGCTATCACGATTCACTGATTTTGTATGGTGGTGATGGCTTTATAAATAATGGTCAGGGAAATACATTTCAAAACTACAATGAGATACCACCTCAAGCTTACTAGATGACTGTAATGAAAAAGTCAAGAGATAGCAAGTGTTGGTGAGGATGTGGAGAAAGGGGACCCTTGTGCACTGCTGGTGGGGACATAAATTGGTGCTGTCACTATGGAGAATGGTATGGAGACCTGCCAAAAAATTAAAAATAGAACCACTATATGATCCAGCAGTTCTGTATATACACACACAAAGGAAACAGGGTATGAAGAGCTATCTATACCCAGTATTCATTATAGCATTATTAACAGTAGCCAAGATAATGAAACAACCGAAGGGTCCATCAGTGGATGAATGGCTAAAGGACAAAGGTCTGTAGAAGTCAAAGCTATGGTTTTTTCAGTCATAATATATGGATGTGAGAATTTGGACTGTAAAGAAAGCTGAGCACCAAAGAATTGGTGCTTTCACACTGTGGTGTTGAAGAAGGCTCCTGAGAGTCTCTTGGACAGCAAGAAGATCAAACCAGTCAATCCTAAAGGAGATCAACACTGAATACTCATTGGAAGGGTTGGCTGATGCTGAAGCTGAAGCTCCAAGCTTTGACCATCGGATGAGAAGAGTTGATTCCTTGGAAAAGACCCTGATGCTGGGAGAGATCGAAGGCGGGAGAAGAAGAGGGCGACAGAGGAAGAGATGGTTGGATGGCATCACTGACTGATTGGAGATGAGTCGTCTGAGCAAATTCCAGGAAGATGGTGAAGGACAGGGAAGCCTGGCGTGCTGCAGTCACAGTCGTACACAGCTGAGCGACTGAATAACAACATCATCCATGTATACATGTATGTGCATACACATGCATACACACACTGACATATATATGCTTGTGTGTGTGTGTGTTTACATTAACTGGGCTTCAGCGGTGGCTCATGGTAAAGAATTCACCTGCAATGCAGGAGACCCAGGTTAGATCCCTGTGTCTGGAAGATTCTCTGGAGAAGGGAATGGCACCCCACTCCAGTATTCTTGCCTGGAAAATCCCATGGACAGAGGAGCCTGGTGGGCTGCAGTTCATGGGGTCGCATAGAGTCGGACGTGGCTGAGCGACTAACGCTTTCATATATAAACTGGTTAGTTTAAAAATACTATAAAGAGCAGACATAAATATGTGCCATTAAATTATTACTGTATTTCTGTTGTAGTTTTATTCTATTTTCCTGAGATGACTTTTTTCTTTCTCCTTCATCCTCTCAAAGTATAGTGAACTAAGTCAAGAAGTGTCCCAATATAGGGCCTAACAGAGTAGTTATCTTGCTAAATTCTACAGTATCTTGGCTTTATTGAGTCTCGATTTTCTTCTTCATTCCTGGAAAAGCCAGTGTACTATCACTTGTACCTTTTTTTTTTTTTTTACGAGGATCTTACTAAACTAACTCTCCTCTCAGGATGCATGCATACGTGCTAAGTTGCTTCAGTTGTGCCTGCCTCTCTGAGACTATGGACTGTAGCCTGCCGGGCTCCTCTGTCCGTGGGATTCTCCAGGCAAGAATACTGGGGCGGGTTGCCATGCCCTCCTCCAGGGGATCTTCTCAGTGCAGTTATGTTCACTTGCTTTTTTTCTTCCCCGTGTCTGTTATGTCTCTTGCTGTGGCAGGTGGGTTCTTTACCACTAGCGCCACCTGGGAAACCCCTCCTATCAGGATAACTTGCTGTATATTTTTGCCTGTCTTTTCTCTGCTTTTGATAGAGAAAAGCATAGGGAATATTTTGAAGTCCATATCCTAGCTCCTAAATCATCTTTCAGTAAGTGAGTCACTGTGATTTAAATTACCTTACCTAAAAAACTGACAGACTATTCTTAACTATGATCAACATGTTAAATGACTGAATATAACAACTTTAATTTAAACATAACTAGATAACTGTATATAGAAAACTTAAGGGCATTTTTAGGATCTAAATCCTGGCCAGATCTCCCAATCCAGGGCAGTTTAAGCAAGCACGTTGGTCCTTTGGTGACCCTATTGTAAAGAGGTAAAGTTCTTCTCTCATGCAAAGCATTCAGTTTGATTTCGACACGGTTAAGGCAAGGAGGGGCTTCCCTAGTGGCTCAGTTGGTAAAGAATCTGCCTACAATGAAGGAGACCTGGGTTGGGAAGATCCTCTGGAGAACGAAATGGCAACCCACTCCAGTACTCTTGAGGGGAGAGTAAATTGCTCAAATATTGTCTTTGCCCTGTAATAATGTAAGCTGGCTACTTATGAGCACCAGAGAGTTCCATGGACAGAGGAGCCAGGCAGGCTGCAGTCCATGGGATTGCAAAGAGTCGGACATGACTGTGCAAATAACTTTTACTTTCAAGGCAAGGAGAGAAACGATTCTCTGTTTAGTCCAGCATTCAGATACTGTCATAGGGAATTTCTTGATTTGGGACTTTGAAAGGTGGTCTTCAGTCCTATTTCTACCAGTCAGTTATTGAGAAGATAATAACTTCTTCTCAATATTGATAAATATCAGATAATTGATAAATATCAGATGATAAATTGATAAATATCAGATGATAATTGTGCATCTCATGGATGCACAGCAATTTAATATACCTAATAAAAATATACTTTCTTTTCAGACTTTGAAAGTCCACGTCACTTGTAGTCATTTAGTTTTCATTACCATTGTTTTCCTTTGAAAGGAAAGGGCCGTTATATTTTTAAATTGCATTTCTGAAGTCCTGAAGCATATTAAGAGTGCCTCTTCTCTTGTTGCACTCACTAGGAGTAACATGGCTTTGCCATTAGGTTATATCCTGATGCAGATCCTATGTTATTAGCATCACTGCTCGGAGATGAGAGGGTCTTGATCCTTCACACAAAAAATTGTTGTCAACAATATTAGCCTTATGTGCTTTTGACTGAGCTTAGTGAACTTCTAAAAATATTTTCTGCTCATATATGTATACATGCTGCTTGGCATTGGTTTCCAGACTTAAAATGAAGAGAGATCAAATTTTTTCAAAAGGATGTTGAGGAAAACTGGCCTAGATACTGAGGTATCTAAGAGTCCCCCAGGAGGGGAGAGTAAATTGCTCAGATATTGTCTTTGCCCTGTAATAATGTAAGCTGGCTACTTATCAGCACCAGAGTTGGTCTGTCACTTGACTAGCATATACAATTTTACTTCAACTGTAGGAACAGTATAAGCTAATTGACATTTTGCCAACACTAACAAGTGTTCCTCTGACTGTGTATGTTCACCAGCTCTTCTAATTAAGATATAATTTGTGCCAAGAGTTAGTGTCCTTTGTGGTTTTACAAATTTAGTTGTTTGTGTGGAATCAAACTATAGGTTTATTTTGTTGTTTTTAAATGCAAAATATTCAACACTAATAGTGATTTGCGTATCACTTTAAATTGTCATTTTCTTTATAAATCTGTATCTTATCTTGGCTGGTATACATTTTTATATGAACACTTTTTTTTCTGAGTGTGATAAGGCTGTTAACATGGGTTGCTGAAATGTTTGGTACATTTATATTGACTAAAATAATATTTCTATTTTGTATTTTAAAGCCCTTCAAGATTCTAGACCTCCCATTTCTCACAAAAAAGATCATAAGTGATATTCTGCATAAATTATATGGATACATAAGCTTATATCCTAGGAAAATTCACAAATTTACATAAATGAATTGTTACATATTGGCTATCCATTTCTAATTAGAGAGCTGTTTCCTGATTCAGTTCAGTGTGTCCATTAGACTACCAGATAGCTCCAGAATAGGAGTGCTTAATAAATTATATCACTTAAGCATTATTAAAATAAATCATGCATATTTAGTAAAAGCTCTATAAAAGTGGTGATAATGATATACATCCATTGATTCTTGAAACATAATTGAAATATTAGTCGAAACTTTTAAAAATGAAGAGCATGTTCTACATAATAAAACACAAGGCAGAGCATAATAAACGTTGTCTTTTGCTCCATGCCAATCCATACTTAAAACCCCAGTTTAATATCATCGTGACTAAGTATAAATCCACCTACTATGAAGAGGCTCCTAGAATAGTTGCCAATCTAGATATGAAATGAAAAGAGAATTTTTTCATAAAGACTTTTGTGTTCTGGACTTTTTCAGTCTTGGATGGGATTTTTTCAGAGTGCATTACCCACTGGACTCTGGCATGATATTTGTTTTCTTGTGACAAAGGAGCAATAGCTGCTACTATCACCTCCGTCATCCCTACCTTCTGCTTCTTTCTGCTTCCTATTTTCAGGACTGTCAGGAAGATAGATCTTCACTGCTCATCATTTTCTGGAAAACAGAGGGAAGTAGCACCTCACCCATCTCAGAAAAGTTATGTGAGGATAAAATGAGGTATTTGTGCCTTGAAAGCTTAGATGGACATAATACTTTATAATTACTATAAAATTCAAAATGTCTTTTCTCCCCTGTCTTGCCCTTCATTGCCAAACACAATCCCATTTTAGCTTAATTGAGCAGAATTAACTCTTCTCTGCCGACCTGACTTCACAGCAGGTTTATGCTGAGAGATCTTTTGAAAGTGAAATGAGTTTTGTTGCCATAGAGGTAGAGATTTGATAGGATATGTTTTGAAGCATTTCTGTCCATTTTATCAAATTTATAAGTATATTTTATATATTTTACTTATTAATAAAGTGCAAGTGTTTACATACCTGGTCCTTTACATATTTATATAATTCCTTATAATGTGAGAAGAAATATTATACAACTGATCCAGATTTTTTTTCACATTTATTCAGGCCTTGGAAATAGAAATTTAAAAAGTCCTGCTGAATTTCCAGCAGAGTTGTACTTCTGTTGCAATTGTGAGAGCTACCAGACGTGAATGGGAGAGTGGGGAAGCTCAGTATTTGGTGCAGAGGATACCATACCAGCCTCTTATGAACTTTTTCTTAAAATTTCTTGGGAGGAAATGGTAAGGAATGGTGCATACACAGTGAAGATATGAAAAATGCATGTATAACAAGAGCAACAAAAACTAAATGGGGATGGGCCTCTGATTCACAGAAACTTTTACCTTGGGATTCTTCCATGGCACAGTGCGTCCTGCCCTGTAGGAAGCTGTTGAAAAATAATTATTGTGTAACTCTCAGTTTTGCTAATATCTTCTACAGTATGACAGAATATTTCAAGCATCACTCCTGTTGTGTAAAGAAAATTGGCATCCACCCTTTATTTTATTTCTGCTCATGACCTGCTCATTACTGAAAGCTGGATCCGGCTGTTCACTGCTGGGAAGCCAGTACTCAAGAGGCAAGGTTGGTCTTTAGCACTGAGCCACCTGGGAAGCTCCAGGTAGAGAGGAAAGCTTGCTTTATTTCAGAGGCTGGCAACTAGGGGAGATGGTGGGCTCATTTTCAAGGAGCAACTCCCACTGATGATCAGTGGGCAAGAGCTTTTAAAGGGGAGTTTCATGGGTATATATCTGTGGAGGGAGGGGTTAAATGCAGAAGCAACACCTTCAGCTCTGACAGTCATCTTGAAACTGGTCGTCAGTGGTGTGATCAGCCATCATCTTGATTGTTTTGAGTACAGTTGCAGTTCCAGGGTTGATCTGTTCCCATTTCTTTGAGGCCATTTCTAGGAATTGTGGCAGCTTGTGTCATGGCTTCCCAGGTGGTGCTAGTGGTAAAGAACCTGCCTGCCAATTCAGGAGACCTAAGAGAGACGGATTCGATCCCTGGGTCAGGAAGATGCCCTGGAGGAGGGCATGGCAACCCACTCCAGTGTTCTTGCCTGGAGGACCCTCTGTACAGAGGAGCATGGTGGGCTACAGTGCATGGGGTCACACAGAGTCGGACACAACTGAAGTGACTTCATAGGGACACATGTCCTGGCTATGGTCTGGTCATCATGTAGTTAAGTTCTTACAGCTGGTGGTGGTGTTAGTATCTATAAGACAGCTTGCCAGATATGGCTCAGTTTTATCTGTAGCCCTTGAGAAGGAACTAAATGTCCTTGACTTTGTTTATTACTGACTTTGAAGGACAAAACTGTTTGTTTTGTCCAGTTTGACTACTTCCTTTGTTTCTGCATTTTCTTACTTTTCTTCTCTGATTAAACTTATTCTTTGGCTAAAATTTTTCTGCAGACAAAAGTAGGCAGAAGACATGGAGTTGGGGAGACCATAGGGTCTTGCTTGTTTCAAGCTCACCATTAGTATACTGCAAGCTCACCATTAGTATATTGACAACATTTGCCGCCAATCTTGGTAATCTCCAGCTGAGGGCTTTCAGACCTCAGACAAGGCAGGCTGGACAAGAGCACAGGTTACTGCCCCCAGGAACATTCTTAACTAATAGCATCTTGAAGTTGGAGGTAAATACACACCTCTTCGCTCCCCCTGTGGGCTAAGTCTGAGATATATTCTGTCTTCTCTCCTGGCATTCCCTGCAGGACCATTGGATAAAGCAATAACCTACTCAACCACATACCCTTTTTTATAAAATTAATTTTTATTGGTGTGTAGTTGATTTACAATATTATGTTAGTGTCAGCTGTACAGCAAAATGTTTCAGTTATACATATATCCACTCTTTTACATTCTATTCTCATATAGCTTATTACAGAGGACTGAGTAGAGTTCCCTATGCTACACAGTAGGTCCTTATTACTTATCCATTTTCTGTGTAGTGGTGTGTGTATATCTATCCTCGTCTCCCAATTTATCCCTCCCCCGTTTCCCCTGGTAACCATAGGTTTGTTTTCTACATATGAACCATGCACCCTATATTGGCTTCTTTATCTGGCACCTGTCTTCCCTCATTGATACTTCCTGAGATGAGCTCCCAAATAAACTGCTTGCATTCAAGTCTTCCTCATAAGATCTGATTCTGGGGACATCCAAACTAACATAAGCACCTTCCAAAAAATTCTGAGGACACTAGCAAGGTAAATATAGCACAGATACTAAAGACATACACTAGTTAAATTTTGTTTGTTTCTTTTACTAATTTTCAAGTTGTGTCAATCCTCTGAGACTTAATGTAACTATTTCATTTTCTCAGGCTCCTAGGATTAAGTGGATTGGATATTTTAGGATGAGAGGAATAAAGAAACAAGGAGAACAGCTCTAATTATTTCACTGTGAAGCACTGGAGGCATTAGAAGGCTACATAAATAATGTGTTTGTGTCAGAGGATAGACTGAAATATGCAGGTGTTTCCAGTATTGATCAAAACATAAATGAACATTGCAGACGATGTTAGAGAATTCAGATAATCAGTTCAGCTACCTGGGATGGCAGTAGAACGAGAAATAAGTGTACAAACAAGCCTTTTTTTTTTTAAATTGGAGTATAATTGTTTTACAATGTTGTGTTGGTTTCTGTTGTACAACAAAGTGAACCAGCTATAAATATATATAAAACCGTTCCCTCTTGAGCCTGCCTCCTACCCTCATTCCATTCCTCTAGGTCATCACAGCACCGAGCTGAGCTCCCTGTGCTATACAGCAGCTTCCCACTAGCTGTCTGTTTTACACATGGCAGTGTATAGACGTCAACGATACTCTCTTAATACGTCCCAGCTTGTGCTAATAGGACTCAGTCCAGCTCCAGAGCCTTCCAGGTGTGGATAAGGAAGAGCCAAGGTGCTTCAGCTCTGCCAACACAGTACAGTCACCTTCTTCCTGGGAGTGACTTGAAGACACATTTAGAAGCATGTGAACCATGAACCTCATGAATTGGGCAAGACCAAGATGGTCCAATAGACTTCTTAGAGCTGTAAGTAAGAAACCTACCCTGTTCTTTGAATTTTCAAATGTTTGTGTGTGAAAACACAAAACAGAAACTTTTACATTCTCCTTCAGTGATGACATCACATATTTGGTAGATTATATATTTCATATTTGCAGTCCAGCATATTTGTAACTTCTTTAAAAAATCAAAAGTCTAATAATTAAGGATAACTTCCATTACAGCAATTATATTAAAAGGAATCAGTGTATCATATGATTTTTATGCAAAAATCTTTGCTGCTTCTTGTATATAAAGAGAATGACAGAATTTGTTTTCTAAACAAATGGCAGAATTTAAGTCCTGAGATTTTATCTAAAAATGGCAAATTTCAGAATTTCTAAAAGGTTAGTTTTCACATTGCAAATAGACCAGATCCAAACATGAAGATCTAAAATTCATTATTAAAAGCTGACTCAAACTTGACAAGAGTTTTGTGAATACATATATTCAAAAGCAGTTGGTTATACACAATAACAAAATTATTACACTATTTGACCTTTTTGTAACTTTAATATTCTGATGCTTACATTTTAAAAGAAATTCTGTGAAATCCAAATAGTATTTCTTATTGTTGTCTAGTCACCCAGTCATATCTGACTCTTTGCAACCCCATGGACTGCAGCACACCAGGCCTCCCTGACCCCACCATCTCCTAAAGTTTGCCCAAGTTTATGTCTGTTGCATTGGTGACGACAGCCAGCCATCTCATCCTCTGACGCCCTCTTTTTCCTTCTGCCCTCAGTCTTTCCCAGCATCAGGGACTTTACCAAGGAGTCGACTGTTCACATCAGATGACCAAAATATCAGAGCTTCAGCTTTAGCATCAGTACTTCCAATGAATATTCAGGATTGATTTCCCTTAAGATTGACTGATTTGATCTCCTTGCTGTGCAAGGGACTTTCAGCAGTCTTCTCTAGCATCACAGTTTGAAGGCATCAATTCTTTGGTGTTCTGCCTTCTTTACAGTCTAGTTCTCACAACCATACATGACCACTGAGAAGACCATAGCCTTGACTCTATGGACCTTTGTCGGCAAAGTAATATTTCTACTTTTCACCAACACACACTCTAGGTTTGTCATAGCTTTCTTACGAAGAAGCAGTTGTCTTCTGATTTCATGGCTTGCAGTCACCACCTTCAGTGATCTTAGAGCCCAAGAAGAGGAAATCTGTCACTACTTCCACCTTTGCCCACTCTATTTGCCATGCAGTGATGGGGCTGGATGCCATGATCTTTTTTTTTTTTTTTTTAAATATTTAATTTGAAGCTGGCTCTTTCACTCTCCTTCTTCACCCTCATCAAGAGACTTTTTAGTTCCTGTTCGCTTTCTGCTATTAGAGTGGTATCATCTGCATATCTGAGGTTGTTGATGTTCCTTCTGCCTATCTTGATTCCACCTTGTAACTCATCCAGCCTGGCATTTCTCGCATATTGATTAAACAAACATGTTGAGAGCAGACAGCCCTGTCATATTCCTTTCTCAGTCTTCAGCCAATCAGCTGTTCCATACAGGGTTCTAACTGTTGCTTCTTGACTTACATACAGGTTTTGACGTAAGGTGGTCTGATATTCCCATCTCTTTAATAGCTTTCCACAGCTTGTTATGATCCACACAGTCAAAGTCTTTAGGGTAGTTGATGAAACAGAAGTAGATTTTTTTTCTGGAATTCCCTTGCTTTCTCTGTGACCCAGCAAATTAGGGAGTTTGATTGCTGGTTCTTCTGCCTTTTCTAAATCAAACTTGGACATTACTAGTTCTTTTCCACTCTTACCCAGTAGCATATTGGGCACTTTCAGACCTGGGGGACTTATCTTTTGGTGTCATATCTTTTTGTTCTTTTATTCAGAACCTCTTTTATGAGGTTCTCATGGCAAGTACACGTGGGTGGTTTGCCATGAATGGCAATGAATGACAATGAATCACATTTTGTCAGAACTCTCCACTGTGACCCATCCATCTTGGGTGGCCTTACACAGTATGGCTCATAGCTTCACTAAGTTACACAAGACCCTTCACCATGACGAGGCAGTGATCCCTGAAGGGGTCAAATAGTATTAGGTTGGTGTGCAAAAGTAATTGTGGTTTTGCATTGTTGAACTTTGTTGTTTGATATTGGAATACATTCCTAAATAAATGTGGTTATGTTATACATCATTTTAATGCACATTTTGTGCTTTGTTTTTTTGCTAATAACTTATTACTTGCTGTGTATTTTAGACTAGGGAAATGATGTTAGACAAAAAAAGCAAATTCAAGTGATTTTATTATTTGAATTCAAAATGGGTCAGAAAGCAGAGACAACTCACAATATCAGCAACACATTTGGCCCAGAAACTTCTAGTGAATGTACAGTGCAGGGATGGTTCAAGTTTTGCCAAGGAGACAGCCTTGATGATGAGCCATTAGAAATGGTGGGCCATCAGAAGTTAACAATGACCAATTGAGAGCCGTCATCAAAGCTGATCCTCTTAAAAACACATGAGAAGTTGTCAAAGGACTCAACATTGGCCATTCTACTGTCATTCTGCATTTGAAGCAAATTGGAAAGGTGAAGAAGCTGGATAAGTGGGTGCCTCATGAGCTGACTGCAAATCAAAAAAAAAAAATCATTATTTTGAAGTGTTGTCTTCTTTTATTCTTTACAACAGCAAACCATTTCTCAATCAGATGTGACTTGTGACAAAAAGTGGATTTTATACGACTCCCAGAGAGTACCAGCTCGGTGGTTGGACTGAGGAACAGCTTCAAAGCAAGTCCCAAAGCCAAACTTGCACCAAAAAAAAGGTCATGGTCACTGATCTGCTGCTGCTCTGATCCACTACAGAAAATTGATGAGATACACCAAAAACTGCAATGTCTGCAGTTAAGATAGGTAAACAGAAAGGGCCCGCTTCTTTTCCATGACAATGCCTGACTGCATGTTTTACCACCAGTGCTTCAAAAGTTGAATAAACTGGTCCACAGTCTTTTGCCTCATCCACCATATTCACCTGACCTCTTGACCATCGACTACCACTTCTTCAAGTATCTCAACAACTTTTTGCAGGAAAACACTTCCACAACTGCCAGGAGGCAGAAAATGCTCTCAAGAGTTAGTTGAATCCTGAAGCTTGGATTTTTATGCTATGTGAATAAACAAACTTATTTCTCATTAGCAAAAATGTGTTCATGTAATAGTTCCTATTTTGATTGATAAAGATGTCTTTGAGCCTAGTTATGATGATTTAAAATTCTTGGTCCGAAACCACAATTATTTTTCACCAACCTAGTATCAGACATTTACTCAAGTTTCATTCCCTGTGCAAGTCTAGGTATAAAATAGGGCTTGCTGCTGCTGCTGCTCCTAAGTTGCTTCAGTCGTGTCTGACTCTGTGTGACCCCATTGACGGCAGCCCACCAGGCTCCCCCATCCCTGGGATTCTCCAGGCAAGAACACCGGAGTGGGTTGCCATTTCCTTCTCCAATGCATCAAAGTGAAAAGTAAAAGTGAAGTCGCTCAGTTGTGTCCGACTCTTAGTGACCCCGTGGACTGCAGCCTACCAGGCTCCTCCTTATGATTATTTTTATGAGACGAATGAGTGACCTAGGTTTCTACCCTTAGTTTCTCTTTACATCTAGCCCCTTATCCTGTGAAGAACTGTGGTATAAGCAAAAAACCTAACTTGTGTTTTCTGTAAGTATTTTCTGTTAAAAAGTTTATTTTTAAAAACTTCATTAAGATTTCATAAATATTTAAGCATAAGGTTTGTTAATCTTAATTATCCAATTTGAGTTCAGAAATGCAAGCCAACTGTACTTCTTAGCTAAGGAGAGGGAAAATATTAATACCTTCTCCAACCTCCTGGATTCCCTGAGGTGCCTGGGCTTTCAGCCAGCCTCTCTGGGAGACATAGTCAACTGCTGTGGCAGAGAGACTCCTTGTCTGCACAGAGGCTGCAAAAAGTCTGACCAGCTGAAAACCAGCCACAGAGAGCCAGCTGCAAACGGGACAGCGGGGCCCTTGGAAACATCTGGCCCTTTGGAGACTGCAGAGTGCCTGCCATTCTTTGTCAAGAACACCTTTCTCATTACCTTTGCTCTTGGAGGAGTTTGAGCTGCTTCTATTTATAGCTGTGAAGAAGGATGACTTGGAGAATTCAGCAGGAGACATCATTTCCTTGCTTGTGATGGACTTTAGGATTCTCTGTGAGGAATAATAATGCTTAGGGCAAACTGGAAACTGACCTCTTTAGGCTCATGATGTCTGTTTGGAGCACAGTAGGAACAAAGATGCCATCAGTCTCCATGTCCTTGATCTCATTTCTGCAATAGGAAACTGTGTGTTCAAACATCCCTGAGCTTCTAAGAGGGCTCTTCTAAACCTTTCTTTTTACTTCACTTTAGTTTACCTTTTGTAATTTTTTCCCTGAAGGCAAAGTTCCTTTTCAGGAAGCCTAAGATGGTAGCTTCTGACCTGTTGGTCTGAATATGCTCAGTTGCTCAGTCTTGTTCGACACTTTGCGGCCACATGGGCTGCAGCAGGCCAGGCTTCCCTTCCAATGCCAACTCATGGAGCTTACTCAAACTCACGTCCATCGAGTCAGTGATGCCATCCAACTGTCTCATCCTCTGTAATCCCCCTTCTCCTCCCGCTTTTAGTCTTTCCCAGCATCAGGGGCTTTTCCCAGTGATTGGTTCTTTGCGTCAAGTGGTCAAAGTACTGGAGTTTCACTTTCAGCATCAGTCCTTCCAGTGAATATTCAGGACTGATTTCCCTTAGGATGGACTGGTTGGATCTCCTTGTAGTCCAAGGGACTCTCAAGAGTCTTCTCCAACACCACAGTTCAAAAGCATCAATTCTGCAGTGTTCAGCTTTCTTTATAGTCCAATTCTCACATCCATACATGACTACGGGAAAAACCATATCTTTGACTAGACAGACCTTTGTTGGCAAAGTAATGTCTCTGCTTTTTAATATGCTGTCAAGGTTGATCATAGCTTTTCTTCCAAGGACCAAGCGTCTTTTAATTTCATGGCTGCAGTTACCATCTGCAGTGATTTTGGAGCCCAAGAAAATAAAGTCTGCCACTGTTTCCATTGTTTCCCCATCTATTTGCTGTGAACTGATGGGGCTGGATGACATGATCTTCATTTTTTGAATGTTGAGTTTTAAGCCAGCCTTTTCACTCTCCTCTTTCAGTTTCATCAAGAGGCTCTTTCGTTCCACTTCACTGTCTGCCATAAGGGTGGTATCATCTGTGTATCTGAGGTTATTGACATTTCTCTTGGTAATCTTGATCCCAGCTTGTGCTTCATCTAGCCTGGCATTTCGCATGGTGTACTCTGCATGTAAGTTAAATAGACAGGGTGACAGTGTACAGCCTTGATGTACTCCTTTCCCAATTTGGAATCAGTCTGTTGTTCCATGTCCCGTTCTAACTATTGCTTCCTGACCTGCATACAGATTTCTCAGGAGGCAGGTCAGATGGTCTGGTATTCCCATCTCCTGAAGAATTTTCCACAGTTTGTTGTGATCTACACAGTCAAAGGCTTTGGAGTAATCAATAAAGCAGAAGTAGTCATGTTTCTGGAATTCTCTTGCTTTTTCGATGATCCAGTGGATGATCCAATATGATCTCTGGATCCTCTGCCTTTTCTAAATCCAGCTTGAATATCTGGAAGTTCATGGTTCATGTACTGTTGAACACTGACTTGGAGAATTTTGAGAATTACTTTGCTAGCGTGTGAGATGAGTACAGTTATGTGGTAGTTTGAACATTCTTTGGCATTGCTCTTCTTTGGGATTGGAATGAAAACTGACCTTTTCCAGTCCTGTGGCCACTGCTGAGTTTTCCAAATTTGCTGGCATATTGAGTGAAGCACTTTCACAGCATCATTTTTAGGATTTGAAATAGCTCAACTGGAATTCTGCCACCTGTTGGACTGAAGATGGTACTCATGCACAAGTACAGCAAAAACTGGAAATGATTTTCGGTTATCAAATACCTCTGCATTGATGCAAGTGATAGCATTTCTGTAAACTGAGGTCACTGTAATTCAACAGAAAGTAGAAGAGCATGGAGAATCTCTGGAAGTCACTCATTGGGATGTTTTAAGAATTCTCTTTTAAGAATTACCCCATTGTCCTGCTTATTGTTTGACACAAAGAACAAAAAAGAACACACTCTCTTTGTTGGAACTCAAATGAAGAAATTTATCTCCTTCTTTAGAAGAGGGGTGTACAGAATCATAACATATGTGTTTTTTGTAATTCCTCAGACATGGGTACTTAATCATACAGAAAATGTCTATTAATGATGACTAATAATGACTAATATCACCGAGTATTTTCTGTGTGCCAAGGCCCTGTGCTAAGTCCTTTGTTTCAGGTAGCAATTGGATCTCAACAGGCTTGGATGAAAATGCATTAGTTTCATTTTCAGATGAAAACACTGTGGCCCAGTAGTTAAGTGATGTAGTTACTCACACACCTTCAGTTCTACAACTTAGGATTGATCAAGTTATGGTTTGAACCCAGATCTGTTAGAATCCTGTGTCGGCATGGTTAATCACTCACTATCTTATATTTCTTGCCTTCTATTTTTTAAAGATTTTCAATATGATGGTTTTATATATAAGTATGTGTATGTGTGTGTGTATATACACACACCATGAAATGATTCAGTTCAGTTCAGTTGGTCAGTCATTTCTGATTCTTTGCGACCCCATGGACTGCTGCATGCCAGGCCTCCCTGTCCATCACCAACTCCTGGAGTTTATTCAAACTCATGTCCATTGAGTCAATGATGCCATCCCACCATCTCATTCTCTGCATTCCCCTTCTCCTCCTGCCTTCAATCTTTCCCAGCATCAGGATCTTTTTCAATGAGTTGATTTATGGCCTATCCAATATTGTTCTTTACAGCATTGGACTTTACTTCCATCACCAGTCACATCCACGGCTGGGAGTTGTTTTCACTTTGGCTCTATCTCTTCATTTTCTGGAGTTATTTCTCCAGTCTTCTCCAGTAGCATATTCGGAAACTACTGACCTGGGGAGTTTATCTTTCTGTGTCATACCTTTTGCCTTCTCATACTGTTCATGGGGTTCTCAAGGCAAGCATACTGAAGTGGCTTGCCATTCCCTTCTCCAGTGGACCACGTTTAGTCAGAACTCTTGACCGTGACCTGTCTGTCTTGGGCAACCATGGCACGGGCTCATAGTTTCACTGAGTTAGACAAGGCTGTGGTCCATGTGATCAGTTTGATTAGTTTTCTGTGACTCTGGTTTTCATTCTGTTTGCCTTCTGATGAATAAGGATAAGAAATGATTACCACAACCAAATTAATTAGTACATCCATCATTCTTACATTGATACCATTTTTGTGTTTGTGGTGAGAACACTTAAGATCTAGTCTCAGCATGTTTCATGTATATACCATATTATTAACTATAGTTACCATGCAGTAAATTAGATGCCTGGAACTTACTCATAACTGTAAATTGGTAACTTTTTGGCTTATATTCTTTTGAAATGCCGTGAAACCTGCCCTTTCCAGTTAGTTTGAATAATGTTTTGATTTTAAGAACTTTTAAGTGTTTATCTATTTTTGAAATTCAACATTCTGGACTATATTTCAAAACTCCTCTACATCTAGGTTTCAAAGTTCATCACACAGCTGGATATTGCCATGTTTGTGTTAAAACAGTGAAATCCACTTTCCACTCTTCACCTGTTTTCTCTCTTCAAAATACCCTCATTCTGAGTATATACATATGAGCATAAAAACCTTTTCATAGCAGTAGTGTTTCCTGTATAGATTATAAACATATCATTTAGCTGTATTTTTAGAAAACAACATGTTTTTAAAAAATCGATTGAAAACATTTAAGTGGATAAATGGGAATCAAGCCGTTCAGGAGTGGGAAGTGTAATTGTATAATAGCTCTTGAAGAAAAATGTTCACCTAAGGTCTGTTTTTTTAGGTTGAAAGGAAGATTTCCAAGTTGAAATACATTAATCACCATACAACAGAACCCCTACTCTCAAATATTCTAAACAATGAAAAATATGGAGTCACATCTTTATAATGAGTTTTGGTAATTGTGGCAGAAAGAAAATCATTAGGTGACTGAAAAGAAAAATGAACCTAGGCTGAAAATCTAGTATATATTAAAAATAGAGGAAAACCTAAAGTATAAGAATAAAATTAAACCAAAGCCTTCATGTCACTTTTTTTTCCCCAAAAGTCTTAATTTGTTTCTTTTTGGAAGCATATTTTAGAAGATTTACTTTACTTTTTTGAACTACTTTTCAGAATTTGACCCATCTAGGCTTGAAGGAGCTGAGTGACTGCACATCTCTGAGTCTCAGTTTGTTCTTGTTTAGTCTCTAAGTTGTGTTCAACTCTGCGACCCCATGGACTATAACCCGCCGGGCTCCTCTGTCCATGGGATGTCCCAGGCAAGAATACTGGAGTGGGTTGCCATTTCCTTCTCCAGGGAAAATACTTAGTTTTTCAGAGCAGTTTAGGTTTACAACAAAATTGAGAGTATGGTAAAGAGATATCCCGTGTACCCCTGTACCTACGCATGCACACCTCCTCCATCATCAGTATCATGCACCAAAATGATCCATTCCTTTTCTTTTACCAACAGTGAAACTACACTGACACATCATGACCATCCAAAGTTCACAGAATATATTATGGTTTACTCATAAAGACATATATCCATCATTATAAAAGCATGCAGAATATTTGCTCTGAGAATCCTTGTGCTCTGCCTATTTACCTCTTACCCCCAACTCCCCATGGACCTCTTTTATGTCTCCATCGTTTTCTTTTCCAAAGTGTCATATAGTTGAAAGCAAACAGCTTTTTCAGATAGGCTTCTTTCACTTAGACGTATGAATTTGAGATTCTTCTATGTTTTTTTCATGGCTTAGTACTCCATTTCTTTTCCAGGCTGAATAATATTCCACTATCTGGATAGACGATAGTTTCTCTGTTCAGCTACTAAAGGATATCTTGATTTGCTTCCAAGATTTGGCACTTAAGAAGTAAATGCCATAAACATCCATGTGCAGGCTTTTTTTTTTTTTTTAAAAACATAAGTTTTCAGTTTCTTTGGGTAAATAGTACAGAGCATGATCATGTGATAGGAATTATGTTTAGTTTTATAAAAAACTGCTAAATTTTCTGTCCAGTTGGCTGTATATTTTTACATTCTCACCAGCAATGAATGAGATCTCCTGTTGCTTCATATCCTTGCCAGCATTCGGTGTTGGTGTTCTGGATTTTGACTAGTCAGATAGGTATATAATAGAACCTCGTTGTTGTTTTTGCATTTCCCTGATGATATTTTAATTTGTGTTTTCCCCAATGTCATATGATGTGGGGCGTCTTTTGGTTTATTTGCTATGTGTATATCTTCTCTGGTGAGATACTTGTTAAGCTCTTTGGGCCATTTTTTTGAGTTGTTTGTTTTCTTGTTGTTGAGTTCTGAGTTCTTTGTATATTTTGGGTAACTGTACTCTGTTGGATGTGTCTCTTGCAATTATTTTCTTCCAGTCTGTAGCTTGTCTTTTAATTTACCTTATCGTTATTTTTTTCCTTCCAACTTTATTGAGATATAATTGACATATAACATCGTGTAATTTTGAGGTATACACATGAGCGTCCCTGGTGGCTCAGATGATAAAGAATCTGCCTGCCTTGAAGGGACCTGGGTTTGATCCCTGGGTTGGGAAGACCTCCTGGAGAAGGGAATGGCTACCCACTTCAGTTTTTTGCCTGGAGAATCCCATGGACAGAGGAGCCTGATGGACTACTCCATGGGGTTGCAAAGAGTCAGATGCAACTGAGTGACTAACACGTACACATTATACAAGGTGTACACATGTTAGTTTGATACACTTATATATTTCATTATGACCCCCGCCAGAGTGTTAGCTAACACCGCCATCATATCACATAATTATCACTTTTTTGTGTGGTAAGAACACTTAAGATCCAATTTCGTAGCAACTCTAAATTTTATTGCACAGTATTGTCATCTCTAATTACAATGTTGTACATCAAAATTTATTTATCTTTTCACTGAAAGTTTGTACCCTTTGACCATCATCTCCTAATTTTTTCCACTCCAGCCCCTGCTAACCACCATTCTTTTGTTTCTATGCTTTTGTAGATTCCACATATAAGTGTTACAAACAATATCCATCTTTGACTTATTTCACTTATTGTAACATCCTTAAGACTACCCATACTGTCACAAATCCCATCTTTCTCATGGCTGAATAATATTCCATTATTATGTTATATGATATATATGATATCATATCACATCTTCTTTATCCTTTCACTCATTGATAGGTAGTTGTATCCATATCTTAGCTATTTTTGAGTAATGTTGCAATAAACATGAGAGTGCGGGTAACTCTTGGATATTCTATTTTCACTTTCTTGGGATACATACCCAAAAGTGGCATTGCTGAATAATATGATCGTCCTATTTTTAATTTTTTCCAGGAACCTCCACACTGGTGTGAAATGATATTTCCTTTTAGTTTTCATTTGCATTTTCTTGATGATTAGTGATGTTGCACATCTAATCGTGTATGTTTTGGTCATTTGTATGTCTTCTAAGTTAAAATGTCTGTTCAGTTCCTCTGCCTATTTAAAAATCAGATTGTTTGCTTTTTGTTATTGGTTTATATTCTTTTATTATGGATATTATACCCTTCTCAGATACATAGTTTGCAATTCCTCTGTTTCTTTTGCTGTACACGAGTTTTCTAGTTTAATGTAATCCCATGTGCTGCCTTTATACTTGTGCTTTTGGTGTCATACCTAAACAGTCATTGCCAAAACCTGTGTCAATGAGATATTTCCCTGTTTTCTTATAGGAGTTCTATGGTATCAGGTCTCTTGTTTATGTCTTTGATTCATTCTGAGCAATATACAATAGAGTCCAGTTTCATTTTTCTACATGTCATTACCCAGTTTCCTAACATCATTTACCTTGGACATGGGGTAGCTCCTCTCGGCCACCACCCCTGACCTTGGACATGGGATAGCTCCTGGAATGTGAAGTCAAGTGGGCCTTAGAAGCATCACTACGAACAAAGCTAGTGGAGGTGATGGAATTCCAGTTGAGCTGTTTCAAATCCTAAAAGATGATGCTATGATAGTGCTGTATTCAATATGTCAGCAAATCTGGAAAACTCAGCAGTGGCCACAGGACTGGAAAAGGGCAGTTTTCATTCCAGTCCCTAAGAAAGGCAATGCCAAAGAATACTCAAACTACCACACAATTGCACTCATCTCAGACGCTAGTAAAGTAATGCTCAAAATTCTCCAAGCCAGGCTTCAGCAATGTATGAACCGAGAGCTTTCAGATGTTCAAGTGGTTTTAGAAAAAGCAGAGGAACCAGAGATCAAATTGCCAACAGCCACTGGATCACTGAAAAAGCAAGAAAGTTCCGGAAAAACATCTATTTCTACTTTATTGACTATGCCAAAACCTTTGACTGTGTGGATCACAATAAACTGTGGACAGTTCTGAAAGAGATGGGAATACCAGACCACCTGACCTGTCTCTTGAGAAACCTGTATGCAGGTCAGGAAGCAACAGTTAGAACTGGACATGGAACAACAGGCTGGTTCCAGATAGGAAAAGGAGTACGTCAAAGCTGTATATTGTCACCCTGCTTATTTAACTTCTGTGCAGAGTACATCATGAGAAACACTGGGCTGGAAGAAGCACAAGCTGGAATCAAGATTGCTGGGAGAAATATCAATAACCTCAGATATGCAGATGACACCACCCTTATGGCAGAAAGTGAGGAACTAAAGATCCTCTTGATGAAAGTGAAAGAGGAGAGTGAAAAAGCTGACTTAAAGCTCAGTGTTCAGAAAACGAAGATCATGGCATCTGGTCCCATCACTTCATGGGAAATAAATGGGGAAACAGTGGAAACAGTGGCTGACTTTATTTTTGGGGCTCCCAAATCACTGCAGATGGTGATTTTGCAGCCATGAAATTAAAGGACGCTTACTCCTTGGAAGGAAAGTTATGGCCAACCTAGACAGCATATCAAAAGCAGAGACATTACTTTGTCAGCAAAGGTCCATCTAGTCAAGGCTATGGTTTTTCCAGTAGTCATGTATGGATGTGAGATTTAGACTATAAATAAAGCCGAGTACCAAAGAATTGATGCTTTTGAACTCTTGAGAGTCCCTTGAACTGCAAGGAGATCCAACCAGTCCAACCTAAAGAAGATCAGTCCTGGGTGTTCATTGGAAGGACTGATGTTGAAGCTAAAACGCCAGTCCTTTGGCCACCTGATGTGAAGAGCTGACTCATTTGAAAAGACCCTGACTTGGGAAAAATTGAGGGCAGGAGGAGAAGGGGACAGGAAAGGATGAGATGGTTGGATGGCATCACTGACTCAATGGACATGCGTTTGGGTAGACATTGGCAGTTGGTGATGGACAGGGAGGCCTGGCATGCTGTGGTTCATGGGGTTGCAAAGAGTCGGCCATGACTGAGAGCTGAAATGAACTGAAGATCATTCATGAAGAGACTATCAAAGACAGCATTTGTTGAAGAGTTCCTTGTCCAGGGCTTCCCTTGTGGCTCTGCTGGTAAAGAATCCCTTATAAAATATTGGTTGACCATATATGTGAGTATTTATTTCTTTGCTCTTAATTCTGTTCCATTAATCTCTGTTTTAATGCCAGTGCCATGCAGTTCTGGTTACTGTAGCTTCATAGTGTGCTTTCACATCTGGAAATGTAATGTCTCCAGCTTTGTTCATCTTTCTCAGGATTGCTTTAGCTATTCAGGGGTATGGTACCATACAAGAGTTAGGATTGTTTTTTTCTGTTTCTGTAAAAATACCATTGGAATTTTGATAAGGATTGCATTAAATTTATAGATGACTTTGGGTAGTATCCTATGGACAGAGGAGCCTCGTGGGATATAGTCAGTGCGGTTGTAAAGAGTCAGACATACTGAGCAACCAACACTTTGGGTAATATGGTTATTTTAATAATGTTCTACTAACCTGTGTGTATTGGGTATCTTTCCATTTGTTTGTTTCTCTTTAATTGTTTTATCAGAGTCTTGTAACTTTCAGTGTACAAATCTTTCCCCTCCTTGGTTAAATTTGTCCTTAATATTGTTTTTGGATGCATTCTTTTAAAGTAGTGGATTCTCTGTTAATATAGTGTAACCTTCAAAATCTATTAATGTATACTAAAAAGTTGGAAAGGGTATTTATTCAGTGACATAAATGCTGAATGTTAATACTTACAGACCTATTAAAGAAAATATATCTGAGTATTTTCTTCTTTTTGGGGTGTGTCAGTATTCTTTTTTAAAATTTATTTATTTTTAATTGAAGGATTACTTTACAGTATTACATTGGTTTCTACCAGATGTCAGCATGAATCTTACAAACCTATTAAAATACATCTCTGAGCATTTCATTTTATAGACAGTAGTCTTAGAAAAAAATTGTTCTACTAACAATGTAAAATGATTAGTTTTAGCATATTAACTATTAGATTGTCTTAAACCACTAAGCTGAATACTTACTATATATGATGTTTATTTTTCCTCTTGTACCACCTACTTACACAGCTTTAAATTCCACCTTCCCGTACCTTCTCAGCTTCTAATATATGTCAGTTCACAAAGAAAATCATGGTCAGGAACAGACTGATATCCAAACCCTCAATATTCAGACACCACATTTAGTGAAACACCTACATTCTCACCAATTCATTGATCCTTTAACCAGGTCAAGGTGGATAAAGCATCCCTCCGTTTGGTTGTCAATAATTTTTCTTCCCATTTTCTTAAAAATCTTACCTCCCTCTCTAATGGTACTTCTCTAGGTGCATTTAAAGACTTTCTATCTTGAAAACAATAACAGAAACAAAGTACCTATCCCACATCCTATTTTAACTGCTACCTCCACTTGTAAATTTGTGCGGGTGGTAATCTAAATTTGGATCCATTTTCCCAATTTCCATTTACTCCTCAGCCAATTTTATGCCAATTTTTGAAGTTACCAGTCACTTGGAAGCTTTTAACCATTAAATCCAAGGTCAAAATATACAGGGAAGTTGTTGGTTTGTTTCTTGTTTAAAGTCTTGACATCATTCAGTACGTCTGGACACTCCTTCCTTAGTCTAGAAACTCTTCTTTGGTGTTTGCTGCTGCTGCTAAGTCGCTTCAGTTGTGTCTGACTCTGTGCAACCCTATAGACGGCACCCCATCAGGCTCCTCTGTCCCTGGGATTCTCCAGGCAGGAATACTGGAGTGGGTTGTTAGTTCCTTCTCCAACACAGGCATGCATGCTAAGTTGCTTCAGTCGTGTCTGACCCTGTGCAACCCCATAGACGGCAGCCCACCAGGCTTCTCCTTCCACAGGATTCTCTAGGCAAGAACACTGGAGTGGGTTGTTATTTCCTTCTCCAGTGCATGCACGCATGATAAGGCGCTTCAGTCCTCTCTGCGACCCCACCACCAGGCTCCTCCATCCACAGGATTCTCTAGGCAAGAACACTGGAGTAGGTTGCTATTTCCTTTTCCATCCTTGGTGTTTCAGTTCAGTTCAGTCGCTCAGTTGTGTCCGAATCTTCGCGACCCCATGAATCACAGCATGCCAGGCCTCCCTGTCCATCACCATCTCCTGGAGATCACTCAGACTCACGTTCATCGAGTCCGTGATGCCATCCAGCCATCTGATCCTCTGTCGTCCCCTTCTCCTCCTGCCCTCAGTCCTTCCCAGCATCAGAGTCTTTTCCAATGAGTCAACTCATTTGCATGAGGTGGCCAAAGTACTGGAGTTTCAGCTTTAGCATCATTCCTTCCAAAGAAATCCCAGGGTTGATCTCCTTCAGAATGGACTGGTTGGATCTCCTTGCAGTCCAAGGGACTCTCAAGAGTCTTCTCCAACACCACAGTTCAAAAGCATCAATTCTTCGGCGCTCAGCCTTCTTCACAGTCCAACTCTCACATCCATACATGACCACTGGGAAAACCATAGCCTTGACTAGATGGACCTTAGTCAGAGAAGTAATGTCTCTGCTTTTGAATATACTATCTAGGTTGGTCATAACTTTTCTTCCAAGGAGTAAGCGTCTTTTAATTTCATGGCTGCAGTCACCATCTGCAGTGATTTTAGAGCCCCCAAAAATAAAAGTCTGACACTGTTTCCACTGTTTCCCCATCTAGTTCCCATGAAGTGATGGGACCAGATGTCATGATCTTTGTTTTCTGAATGTTGAGCTTTAAACCAACTTTTTCGCTTTTCTCTTTCACTTTCATCAAGAGGCTCTTTAGTTCTTCTTCACTTTCTGCCATAAGGGTGATATCATCTACATATCTGAGGTTATTGATATTTCTCCCGGCAATCTTGATTCCAGCTTGTGTTTCTTCCAGCCCAGCATTTCTCATGATGTACTCTGCACATAAGTTAAATAAGCAGGGTGACAGTATACAGCCCTGAAGTATTCCTTTTCCTATTTGGAACCAGTCTGTTGCTCCATGTCCAGTTCTAACTGTTGCTTCCTGACCTGCATACAGGTTTCTCATACAGGTCTGCATACAGGTCAGGTGGTCTGGTATTCCCATCTCTTTCAGAATTTTCCACAGTTTTTTGTGATCCACACAGTCAAAGGCTTTGGCATAGTCAATAAAGCAGAAGTAGATGTTTTTCTGGAACTCTCTT
Source organism: Nanger dama (assembly GCA_917880005.1). Lineage (NCBI taxonomy): Eukaryota > Metazoa > Chordata > Mammalia > Artiodactyla > Bovidae > Nanger > Nanger dama. Next base: position 29,945,542 of record CAKJTW010000010.1, on the reverse strand, counting down.
GCTTTTTTCCATGATCCAGCAGATGTTGGCAATTTGATCTCTGGTTCCTCTGCCTTTTCTAAAACCAGCTTGAACATCAGGGAGTTCATGGTTCACGTATTGTTGAAGTCTGGCTTGGAGAATTTTGAGCATTACTTTAGTAGCATGTGAGATGAGTGCAGTTGTGTGGTAGTTTGAGCATTCTTCGGCATTGCCTTTCTTTGTTCTTTTTTTTTTTGTTTGTTTTGTTTTAATTAATTAATTAATTTATTTATTTATTTTTAAATTACAATACTGTATTTGTTTTGCTATACATTGACACGAATCAGCCATAGGTGAACACAATCTCCCAATGCCGAAGCCCCCCTCCCACCTCCCACCCCACATCTTCTACTTGAATCATCCTGTGCATCAGCCCCATGCATCCTGCCTTTCTTTGAAATTGGAATGAAAACTGACCTTTTCCAGTCCTGTGGCCACTGCTGAGTTTTCCAAATTTGCTGGCATATTGAGTGAAGCACTTTCACAGCATCATCTTTCAGGATTTGAAACAGCTCCACTGGAATTCCATCACTTTCACTAGCTTTGTTCGTAGTGATGCTTTCTAAGGCCCACTTGACTTCACATTCCAAGATGTCTGGCTCTAGATGAGTGATCACATCATCATGATTATCTGGGTCGTGAAGATCTTTTGTACAGTTCTTCCGTGTATTCTTGCCATGTCTTCTTAATATCTTCTGCTTCTGTTAGGTCCAGATCATTTCTGTCCTTTATCGAGCCCATCTTTGCATTAAATGTTCCCTTGGTATTTCGAATTTTCTTGGAGAGATCTCTAGTCTTTCCCATTCTGTTCTTTTCCTCAATTTCTTTGCATTGATCACTGAAGTAGGCTTTCTTATCTCTTCTTGCTATTCTTTGGAACTCTGCATTCAGATGCTTATATCTTTCCTTTTCTTTGCTTTTCGCCTCTCTTCTTTTCACAGCTATTTGTAAGGCGTCCCCAGACAGCCATTTTGCTTTTTTGCATTTCTTTTCCATGGGGTGGTCTTGATCCCTGTCTCCTACAATATCACGAACCTCCGTCCATAGGTCATCAGGCACTCTATCTATCAGATCTAGGCCCTTAAATCTATTTCTCACTTCCACTGTATACTCATAAGGGATTTGATTTAGGTCATACTTGAATGGTCTAGCGGTTTTCCCTACTTTCTTCAATTTGAGTCTGAATTTGGTAATAAGGAGTTCATGATCTGAGCCACAGTCAGCTCCTGGTCTTGTTTTTATTGACTGTATAGTGCTTCTCCCTCTTTGGCTGCAAAGAATATAATCAATCTGATTTCAGTGTTGACCATCTGGTGATGTCCACGTGTAGAGTCTTCTCTTGTGTTGTTGGAAGAGGGTATTTGCTATGACCAGTGCTTTCTCTTGCCCAAACTCTGTTAGTCTTTGCCCTGCTTCATTCCTTATTCCAAGGCCAAATTTGCCTGTTACTCCAGGTGTTTCTTGACTTCCTACTTTAGCATTCCAGTCCCCTATAATGAAAACGACATCTTTTGGGGATGTTAATTCTAAAAGGTGTTGTAGGTCTTCATAATACATTCAACTTCAGCTTCTTCAGCGTTACTGGTTGCGGCATAGACTTGGATAACTGTGATATTGAATGATTTGCCTTGGAGACGAACAGATATCATTCTGTCATTTTTGAGGTTGCATCCAAGTACTGCATTTTGGACTCTTTTGTTGACCATGATGGCTACTCAGTTTCTTCTGAGGGATTCCTGCCTGCAGTAGTAGATATAATGGTCATCTGAGTTAAATTCACCCATTCCAGTCCATTTTAGTTCACTGATTTCTAGAATGTCGACGTTCACTCTTGCCATCTCCTGTTTGACCACTTCCAATTTGCCTTGATTCATGGACCTGACATTCCAGGTTCCTATGCAATATTGCTCTTTACAGCATCGGATCTTGCTTCTATCACCAGTCACAGCCACAGCTTGGTAATGTTTTGGCTCTGGCTCCATCCCTTCGTTTTTTTCTGGAGTTATTTCTCCACTGATCTCTAGTAGCATATTGGGCACGTAATAACCTGGGGAGTTCCTCTTTTGGTATCCTATCATTTTGCCTTTTCATACTGTTCATGGGGTTCTCAAGGCAAGAATACTGAAGTGGTTTGCCATTCCCTTCTCCAGTGGACCACATTCTGTCAGCCCTCTCCACCATGACCCGCCCATCTTGGGTTCTCCCGCAGGCATGGCTTAGTGTTTAAGACACTACAATTTCTTCATGTTCTTGTAGGATCTGGTTGCTCAATCTCTTTAATGAATGAGGTGATATCTGCATTCTTTAGCCATTCTTTCTTTCTACTAATATTTAAATATCTACCTCATAACCAATTTTCCAGGCTGTTTGATATATAAATTCCTTAAAGTGTCAGAACAGTTTATCCTCTCTCTCACCTTCCTTCCCTCCCTCTTTTCTTCTCACTTCCCCACCTCTCTCCCTTGCCTCTTCCTTCTTTCCTTTCTTTCTTTTTTTTTCCTCTCTCACCTGACAATCTACCTAAAGTACTTGACTTAAAATCTGACATTCAAGATTATGTAAATACATCAGTGTACTATATTTTTCCTGTAATGTGATGGATTATTTCAGAGCTTTTATATACATTTTAACATTGGTAAGGTGGTAGATGATTGAAGAAATAGCAGCCCAAAAGTAGAAAAACTAAAGTTATATCCTTGTGCCTCTAAGGATTTCTATATATTTTTACTTCTTCCATAGTTTTAGGACAGGTATGTACATTGTTAAAAGATGGTAAAATGCTATTTTAAAAGATTGCAGTTTCTAGAAAAGGACTGGCATGCAAAACTACTAAGCTATTTTAATAGTCTTAAAAACAATAAAATAAGCACACTTTTAGAATAAAATATTGAGGAATTGGTTATTTTTATCTTTTTAAGAACTAAGGTGAATTATTTCAAATTAAAAATTTTCATGTGTTAAAAATTATTTATTAACTCTACCAATGCCCCCGCCATAAGCAGAAATACACTTAGTATCTTGAGATGTTTACTCTTAAAAACAGAGGTGGTTACATAGAACAATTCATAAAGACCTAGGCATTCTTTCAAAGACTTCAATATAACAAAGACTTATAATAAGTTCCACTAGAATGAGCTACCCAGGGATAGCTAATGAGTTAAAAAAATATGTGCTATCTAATAGTTATAAGCTTTTTAACAAAAAGAACTAATTTTTAGGAAAAAATAAAAGGATATTTCATTTGAGAAATGAGCTATATCTGAGATAAGAGGAGACTAATTTTTAAAATATTAAACTTTTGAATGGCTCCAAGAATCCAGCCAGTGATCACTTTTTTCCTGGTGAGATCCTCAAGGTGAGACTCTTGTGTACTACTTATATGAAATAAAGACACACATCCTCAGGAAAGTTAGAATTTGCTTATTTTAAACATCAAAACAAATTAATACAGTGGTTAAATGTATTATTTAGTTTCTATGGAGAGAAATACAAATTCCCTGGTGTCTCAGACAGTAAAGAATCTGCTTGCAATGCAGGAGGCCTAATCGATCCCTGGGTCAGAAAGATCCCCTGGAGAAGGGGATGGCAATCCACTTGCAGTACTCTTGCCTAGGAGAATTCCATGGACAGGGAAGCCTGGTGGGATTCAGTCCATGGGGTTGCAAAGAGTCGGACACAGCTGAGTGACTGACACTTTCTTTCTCTACTTTCTAAATGTATTATTTAATTTCTGTGAGTAGAAATACAACTTATCAAATTATTACCTAATTTTTAATGAAAAGTTTTTCCCCAATATATTTTTACAGTAATTATCCTGATGCAAGCTGTCCCCTTCCTTCCAGTTAAAGCTTTCCTGAAAATATATTTAATAGTTGAATGTCTTAAGGAAAAGCAGTAGAATCTCACTAATGAGATTAACTCCCAGGATAAAATTGATAACTAGTCTATAAATAGGGAACTTTTATGATATATAGTTTTGATATTTTTAAAAATTAAAAAACTGAATTAAATACGAAATATAAAAAGTTAATTGATCTACTTCTCTGAATACCTGAATGTGCCATATTTTCTCTATAACATGCTAGATAATTTCATATTACTTGCATGACTTTTAGGAAAAATTAAAATAAGTGATTTGACTGTTGAGAAGCATTTTATGATGTTATGCAAGGAAAAGAATAAAAATTCTGCTGTTCACTTTGATGACTTCTTATCAGCTTCCTTGAAGAATTTCTCAAAAGAAATATGAACTCCTAACTTTTCCTGTCTTGGTAAAGGGGCCTGTAACAACTGTGTAGCCACAGTCTCCAGGGTGGTAAAACCCTCTCTGAATCCAAATTACTGGCCAGCTTTTGAAACTTGATTTTTAAACTTATAAACTAAAATGCTTATTTATTTAATCTATCACTGAATGCAAGCTTTCAGACAGAATCCTCACTGATAGAAATAGGGTGGTTCTTTTTCATGATTTCGGATTGTTTTCTTTTTCCTCATGATTGAAAACACAGCCAGTCAAGCTTAGGATTCATCACTTGTGGCATGACTCACCATTTCCATTTTTGTCTTAGTTGTGTAGGCTCCAAAACAATACCTTCATTTTCTATTTTCTGATCATTTTTTTATGAAGTAAAGGCAAAGCACAGTCAAACACTATTATGATTGCTCAATTATTGCAGCATAGACAAGGTATATCATGTGTTGAGAGTACAGCCATGCAAAGCGGGGAGGCAGATAGCCCCATTGGTCAATAGCTTGAAGTATTTGTTCACCAGCCTATGATATATAGGTCATAATTTAGCAAAGGAGAGAAAATTTAAGAGTGTGCATGTATAAGGCTGTATGTGGTGTGCATGTTGGATATGTGCAAAGTACATTTTAGGTGGTGAAGTATATATCATAGATGCAAATTGATTTCTATTTTAGAAGATCTTTGGTTAAGGGCCTCTGTCTTTTCTGTACATATGACTTTGAATAGATTGGTGCTCAGAAAATGTTTATTTGATGTGGTTGTTCAGTTGCTCAGTCGTGTCTAACTCTTTGTGACCCCATGGGCTGCAGCACGCCAGGCTTCCTTGTCCTTCACTATCTCCTGGAGTTTGTTCAAAGTCATGTCCATTGTAATAGTGATGCCATCCAGCCATCTCATGCTTTGTCACCCCCCTTCTCCTCCTGTCTTCAGTCTTTCCCAGCATCAGGGTCTTTTTCCAATGCGTTGCCTCTTCACATTAGGGTGGCCAATCTACTGGAGCTTCAGATTCAACATCAGTCCTTCCAATGAATATTTAGTTTTGATTTTCATATGTCTTATTAAATGAATGAGTGAATGAATGACTGAATGGTTGGCTGCTTTGCTGAAATGCCAGGTTATTAGGACACTCAATAACTTAGTAAGATAGGCAGCCATGTTAACTTTAGAAAATGCAAAGGGAATTATAACTGAGCGTGTACAAACAGAGTATAGAAGGGTAATAGAAGTTTTTAGGAGAGAATTGGATCTATTAGAGCATGTTTCAGAGATGCACATCTGTGTTCAGATCCTGCTTTATGACATTTCAAGCCTTGAGAGTGTCAGTTATATATATGCTTTTCTCATTTGTCAAACTGAGCCTTAGTTTTCTCATGTGTAAAATGGGAATAGTTTTGTTTTTCTCACTAGGTTTTGTGTATAAACCTAGATCAGAGCTTCACATTTGGTAACTGCTCAGAAATTCTAGTTTTTAAGAAAAATTTCATTTGAGAAGTCGTACTTGTTTTTGCTTCTGACATCCAGGAACTGGTACTCCAAAGTTACTCTGCAAGTTCAAAAGTTAACATTGGCTCAGTTTCCTGATTTCTTTTTGAAATACAGCCAATGATATTGTCTTGCTCGTGGGAGTTTGATAGAAACAATCCAGGCCACCAACAATCCCCATGATGGCTTATTGCTTCTTGGCTCACATGTAACTCTGATTGATGAGTAGCGTTTCAGCAGGTGCAGAATTTGGCTACACTCTTTTGGCTGGAAATGCACCAGTGCCCTGCTTCAGAGTGAGCACTAATGTTGGTTCAAAATGCAATTCAAGTGATCACTGTGGGTTTTGACGTTCCTAGAGGATATGGGCCAGAATTACCCTACTTATGATTCTTTTTCCTTTTTGTGAGCCTAATAGATGAAATTAACAGCCAGCGGTTCTGCGAAGATTTCTATGTGTATAGATGAAAAATCTGTAGTTCTGGGATTCTCTGTTTTGACTGCATCAGCTCATGACATTCATTTCACAATTTGAGGCACATTCCTTTATGATAAATGATGGAGTGTCAGGATGGTAAACATGAGTTATCAGTTATTTATCATTGGTCCACATGGCACCAAAAATGTGCCTAACTTTGTTACCTGGTGCTGGCTCTTTTGTTACTATTTATAAAGCTTCTGTTTGTTTTGAGATTTCCCTGTGATATACTTTAATTTACTCATTCCTGAGGGTTTTATATTATGAGGACCTTAAGCCAAGGAAAATGGTTTTTAACCTAGTTAATATAACACACTAATTTGTTGTACAGAAATTACTGAAGCAGTATTATGAAAATTTAAAATTATATGGTTACCTATTGTACTAATAGGGGCAGTTAAATAGTATTAAATTGCTTAGAAAGAGTCACAAGATCCAAAATGGCAATGCATGCAAACCTGCAATTTATTGCAGGAAAAAGAGGTGAAATACTGCAGCAGGATTTAATCAAGGGCATGCATCACATCCAAAGACTGTTGGCTCAAGAGAGGGCAGGTGCCAGCTCTGATTGCCTTCCTTAGTAATGGCCATACTAGAGGCACTTCTCTCAGAAAAGGAACCACAGACAGTGCACAAAATACTTTGGAGCCAGGAAGCCACAAATGGAGTCTGAGCCCAGATGAGTCTGCTGGTCATAGAGACAGATTTTTGCTCTGTAATCAGTAAGTGTCTCATGGAGACCAGATGCAGATTATCAATTCCACTGTTACCAAGAAACAGTCTTGACATGATGGACCAAACCTCCCCAAACTCTCTGAACCTGTGGTTATAAAGCAGCACTGTGAATCAGTCCATGTCATGCCTTAACCAGGTATCAGTTCTGTAGGGTCTTTTCTAATTTTAGTGACAAAGCTGAGGCCCATTGCAGGTCTGTTGGAATTAGTCCTCACAGCATATAGGTTTTGAAACAAGTTTCAGAAAAACTAATTCTAAGTAATGATGGCAGGTTGAACATGTGCATTGACTTTCACTCTTTTCTGAAATCTCGTTAAAATTATAGTAACTGTTCTTTAAAGGTATAAACCCACAAGGACCAAAAAAAAAAAAGAGAGACAACAGCAACATAATTTCGGAAACCAAAAATGTGGATGGGCAGGTGGTAGCTGACCTAGTAGTCCTAAAAACATTCAGTCCTAAAGTAATTGCACAGAAAGCCAAGAAACTACAGAGCTAACTTCATAGATCTCCAAAAGGCTTCAACTGGTGCTAAGAGATACCCCTGGAAGTAAGTGCGAAAGTGAAAGTGAAGTTGCTCAGTCGTGTCCGACTCTTTGCGACCCCGTGGACTGTAGCCCCCCAGGCTCCTCTGTCCATGGGATTCTCCAGGCAAGAATACTGGAGTGGGGTTGCCATCTCCTTCTCCAGGGGATCTTCCTGACCCAGGGATTGAACCGGGGTCTCCCGCATTGGAGGTTGATGCTTTAACCTCTAAGCCACCAGGGAAGTCAAGATGATATATAGGCTGGGAGGTGTGAAGCAGAGCTAAAACCAGGAAAACTGATTGGAGTTCTGTTTAAGTTCAATCCTCAGATCTCCTACTGCTTTCTGTCTTCCACAGTGCTGTAGATTTAGAATTTTATAATCTGTAAGTCACTGTTAGATTGGAGTTTGAATCATGAGCCCAAGGGGGCCTTCCTCGATCTCAAATAGCTAGTTAGTGATCGTGGCTTTATTAGAACTGCTAAGACACTTCAGTCGTGTCCGACTCTGTGAGACCCCATAGACAGCAGCCCACCAGGCTCCCCCCGTCCCTAGGATTCTCCAGGCAAGAACACTGGAGTGGGCTGCCATTTCCTTCTCCAGTGCATGAAAGTGAAAAGTGAAAGTGAAGTCTCTCAGTTGTATCCAACTCTTAGCGACCCCATGGACTGCAGCCCACCAGGCTCCTCCATCCGTAGGATTTTTCAGACAAGAGTACTGGGAGTGGGGTGCCACTGCCTTCTCCGGTATTAGAACTAGGTTCTGAATTTCTTGCTATCTACATTGAAACTACTTGCTAACCCAGAATGATTCTGCAAGAGAATGCTTTGGATCAATAGGTATATCCTCTGGTTAACAGGATATACAACTCAAGATATGGAACTAGACCATGTGAGAAATAATGTATTGGTGGTTTGTAGAATGTACTAGTTTAGGTTTAGGAAGGCAAGAAGAGAAATCATTTACGTTATTGCAGTATTTCAGGGAAGAAGTGGACTAGGATAGCCTAAACTATGGTGAAGTTACTGGGGATAGAAGTTTGAGGTCATATTGAAAAAGACTTAAAAACAACCTCCCTTCATAGGGTTGTGTTTCATGGCGCTGGAAAATCTTCCTATTTAGGTTTAAGGAGCTTTTTATTTTATCTTTTTAGTGTAAGGTCATTGTACTTTTGTCTCATCATTTTCTTAGTGTCCAGATAATAGCTTACTAAAACTTTTATTCAGGTGCTTATTTTTATTTTATTACTGTGTCAGTTAGCATTAGTTATTATATTATAATTGACTACAGTTGAGAACATGACCCTATTTATATTGGATAATAAACATAATGCAGTGCAATTCAACAAGTATTATACCTACTTTCTATGATTAGTCTACTAGTGATCCTCAAAAATGACATGTACACTATGTACTAAAGAACTTAATGATAATGTGAATCATTTGATACTGACTGTCTTTATGATGAGTGTGGATGGATAACTAACCATCTGGTATCTCCTCCTAATCTTCCTCAAAGAGGAATAATATGTTGGAAAGTAAAGGGACTCTATTCACTTTTAAATAGTCCCTGCAAGGAGATTTAACCATGCTTTATTATTCATTATATTAAAGACAGTTGATGAAGCATGAAGCAGTCGTTTCTGTAGTTTTAAAAGAGGTCATGAGCTGATTCATTCAGGTTTGTAATTCCCTCTGAAACCATCTTTGAGCGAAAGATATTTGAAGATATATTTCTATAGCTACAGAAACACACACACATATACACATGAACATAGAAATATTTTCTACCATTACTTGGATTCTTATTGAAGGAAGAGGATGTTAAACAGTAATAAAAAGAAGTTTGCTTCTTTTTATTTAAGAACTCCTTCAGTTAAAGATGATAGCATAGCTTCTCTTCTTTAAGGAAAAGGATAGTATTTTAGGGTTCTATTCTTTTTGAGGAATTTTAAACTTTATAATACAGATGAAATATGGTGAATAAGGTGAATAGAGAGATATTTTAACAATTGAGAATACTTTAGCATAACCAATAGTTTATTTGTACAGATTCATCTGGAATCATGTTTTAAGAATTTATGTCATAGATATGAGATTGCTTTACTTTGATGGTGGCAAAGTTCTTTTCTGAGGTCAGTTTTCCCTGAATTTCCAAGTACTTGTATTCTGTAATTTTCTTTTTCCTTTCTTTCTTAGTATTTGTCCTTTGTTCATAGTCTTGCTTCATTTCTCAGATTTTCTGCTGAAGTTTTCCTTCTTTATATTTCAACTTGAGGTGTAATTTTTGGCTTTGCTTACATGGTTGGGTCTCTAGGTTAAGCTCTATTCTCTTTAGAAGCTTAAAATACTTCTTTTTATGTTTTAGTTCTTGGCCTGCTTTCTTTAAAATGTCCTCAAGAGGAAAAAATAGCAACATACTTTATTCTAACAAAGTACACTGGCTTATCTGTTCTTCCAGTGACCACAGGTATGTTTTTGACCATCTATTCATTTAATTAAGAAGTCTGATTTGTTTAAGGATAACCACTTCTAACATACTATCCACCTTCCCCATCTTGACATCTGAGAAGTGTCCATAGATAAACATTTTCAACTTTGCCTACAGTAATTTAAATGTTGTAAAAGATAGGTATAAAAGAAAGCATACAATTCTGGTTTGTTTTCAATAAGTATAGTTTAGTGCTACATTGATTTTTAGAAATCATCTAATGTTTAACACATTCATTTTAGAGATGAGAAAATAAAAGACCTAGGGTACTTGGAATTTTATCCAAGTTTCCCAGCTAGATGGTTGCAAATTTTAATTTATTTGTTAGTTTTTGGTGATTACATTGTTGGGAGAAAATTAAATAATGCTTTGGTTAAATAAAAAGAAAACACCTAGATATTCTTCCTGCTTTATTGCTAGTTCTCACCTTATCTTAATTATGTTTGCCAGGCAATGGACTGTTTACTAATCAGTAATCCCTTGGTATCGCAAAAGGATTGGTTCCAGGGCCACCCTCAACCCCTTTCCAGGATATACTAGAACCTGAAGATCCTTAAGTCCCTTTTATAAATGCAGTAGTATTTGCATATAACCTATGCACATGTCCCCATATACTTTAAAATTATTTCTAGATTACTTACAATACCTAATACAATAAAAATGCTATGTAGATAGTTACCATCATGTGACAAATTCAAGTTTTGCTTTTTGAAACTTTCTGGACTATTTTTTTCTCAAATATTTTCTATCTGCCTTTGGTTTAATCTATAGACGTTGAACCCACAGATATGGAGGGCCTACTGTATCTTGTTGATAGGAACCCCAGAGGAAAACCTGATGGAGTTTGTTCTGCTTCCTCAAATTTACGGCTGTAGTGACTTGCAGATTGAAGTAGTTTTCACATATCAACTTGGATCCACAGTTTTAGACCATCTAAGATCTATTCAAGTAAGCATCTTGAAGTAGAGTCTTAAACGTTACATGCATTTTCCTCCTCCTTTTAAAGGGTGGAAATTGGGATTCATGCTTGGTAAGAAGGTTAGGATTTTTTTGAAAAAAACATGTTTACCACCGAGAAGGCACTTGCTCTAATAGTCATCAACAAAGGTACTAATCATACTAAATAATTACTTGGCATTCAAATTAATCTCTGAAAGACGTTGCTACTGTGGTAATTTGAGCACAGTGTTCAGTCAACTAGGCATTCTTACATAAAAGTAGGTTAGTTTAGCAAGGCAAGCTGATGATTATTCTCCATTCACTTCATTGTTAGGTACTTGACTTGATTGTGGATTATTTTGTCCAGTTCTTTTACAGGTGTGGAAGTTAAGCTAGATGACTCCATTTCCTGGGTCCTTTCTTTGTCTCCTTTAAAATACAGATGCTTTTGGTAATTCTTTTAAAACATTTGTTGTTGTTGTTGTTAGCTCTTTACCAGTCTACCATAAAGTCTGTAACCTGGAAGATATAGGCTCTGTAATAATTTTTATTTTATTTCTCTTAAATCGCTTAATGATATACAATAATTTTGAAGGTTTTAAACCTTTTCTCTCAAGGATCCATAGCCCATTGTAACCTCAGCTTGTAGCCACAATTGAGGATAGACTTCTCTCTGGAAATCCCTTTATCGTGCAGTGGGGCTAGGTGGGCACAGTTCCCCTCGAGCTCTCTAGGTTGACTTCCCTCCTTAGCTCCCTGTCTTTCTGCCACAGGTAGGATTAGGATGCAGAGAAGCCGGGGCTGGTTAGAACGGGATCAGAATGTTGAACAGCAGCAGCGTTACATGAGGGCTGGTGTAAAACTATAGTTGAAGGTGAACTTGTCCTTTAATTTTAACTGAAAAATACCTTCAATACAGGAAAGTCATAGGATATCATTTTTGTGGCTTCCTATAATGCAGGTCTTACCAGGGGATATAGGTAATATGCTGTGAGGATTGAAGTTTATAATATCATTTCTAGAGAGTCTCTCTCTCTCATCCATTCCTTTGCTACACTTTTTAAACACCCATATATACACATATACCCACGTGCACACCACACTCACATATGCATACATGCACACACACATACACACTCTGCAATAAAAACCTTTCCCAAAATACATTTCCTTTTGTGAAGAAATATCTGACCAGCTGGGTTTCCTGTATAATTTATTTTCTCGTAATAACTTTAGCATGTGGGGTATATAATTAATTCTTTCAGGCTGTCGCAATAGACTTGAGTATTCATTTGGTGGCTGTGATCCTAACAATTTAAAAAATAACAAAGAATGTACCTCCTTTAGTTTCAAATGTCCTCACTTTGAGTAAGTTATTACAAGAGACATTGTTGTCAGTGCATATTTGCTGCATGGGATATCAGTATTTAAATTTGAACTTTAGCTAATAATAGCCATGTAAAACTATTATGCCTTTGTATTTGAAGACTTTTTAGCACTTACTCTGAAAAAAAGCATGAAACATAATCTGTTAAGCAATCATTGATATGCATTTGTTTTTCTCAAGTTACTAACAAGAAATATTGGTGTTCTTACTCTCATTGGACCAATTCTCTGTATTCTTGTAAATCAATTACAGAAGGCTTTTCAAATATATTTTGCCTTATTTTGCTAAGTGGGAAAAACTTTGAAGCCCAAGACACAATGGATCTAACAACTCTTGTTGCATTCTCCTGTGTAAGGTAAATACTGAATATTTTGGATGAAATGATGGTAAGATTGCATATTTTCAAGATATTTTTGGAGGAAGTGACCTACTTTCCCATTTTAGGAAAAATGAATAATGTCAAAATGATTATACACAGTGGACAGAATCTATTATTTCTTAGATCATATGCTGAAGTGTACAGGAGTTATCAAAATGCTAAGCTAAACAGAATGTTCGTAATCTTAGTTCTTGGTCTTGGCATGCAGAGCTTGGCAGATAATAAATAGATTATCAAAGTATTTAGAAGGAATGCCCCAGTGTGCAAAGTTAAGTCATTCCACCCTCACATGGCTCTATCGCTCTGTAATCAATTCCATTTCTCTGAAGTGAGGGGTTTTATAAAGAAGTTTAAATAAATTAGAAAGATATACTATATTTATAAGCATAAATATTCAGTATTAGGGAGATATCAGTTAAGTCCCTTTTCACCATTCTTTTTCAGTGTTAAACCAGAAGTTCTGGCTAATGCAGTAAGATAAGAAAAAGAAATAAAATGTGTACAGATTGGGAAGGAAGAGATAAAACTGTCTGTGTTCTCAGGTCACCTGATAATCTGTATAGAGGATCCAAAAAAATTGACCAAAAGTACCTGGAACCAGTAAGGATTATATTAAGGCCACAGAATACAAGGTTGATGTTCGAAGGTCAGTTGCTTTCCTATATACCAGCAATGAACAAATGAAGCTTGAAATTAAAAACATAACATCATGTATATTAACAACCCCCAAAATGAAATATTAGTACTTAGATATAAATCTAACAAAATATGTAAACGCTATAAAACACTGATGAATAAAATCAAAGACCTAAATAAATGGATAGTAATTCGTGTTCTAAGATAGGAAGACCAATATTCAGTTATGCTAAACATGATCTGTATATTCAAAGCAATTCCAATCAAAATCCCAGCAAATTATTTTACGGTCATCAGCAGACTCGTTTTAAGCTTTATATAGAGAGGCAAAAAACCCAGAACAGACAACACCTAATACTGAAAGAGAAGAACAAAGTTGGAAGACTGACACTACCTGACTTCAAGACTTACTATAAAACTATAGTAGTTCAGGTAGTGTGGTATTAGCAAAAGAACAGACAAAATAGAAAGCCCAGAAGTAGACTCATGTAAAAATGGCCAGCCGATCTTTGACAAAGCAAATGGTGTCAGTATCAATCTAGACACAGACTTTAAACTCTTCACAACAATTGACTGTGAATGGGTTATAGAACTAAATGTAAAACACAAAATTCCCAGAAATTAATATAGGAGAAAACATTGATGACGTTGGGTTTGGTGGTGACTTTTTAGCACCAAAGACATGATCATGAAATAAATAATAGTGTATATATACTTCATTAACATTAAAACCATCTGTTATAAGAAAATGTCAGGAGAATAAGACCAGCCATAGATTGGAAGAAAATGTTTACAAAGGCTATATCTGATAAAGGCCAGTTATCCAAAACTATACAAAGAACTCCTAAAACTCAACAATAATGGAGCAAGCAACTTGATTAAAAATGTACCAAAGACCTTAACAGATATCTCACCAACATGTGAGAGGATTTTCCACATTGTATGTCATCAGGGAAGTACAAATTAAAGTAATAGTGAGATAACACTACACATCTATTAGAATAACCAAAATTGAAAGCACTGAGAGTACTAAATGTGTTGAGAATGTGGAGCAACAGGAACTCTCATTCATTGCTGGCAGTAACGAAGATGGTGAAACCATTTTGGAAGACAATTGGTTGGTTTTTAACAAAACTAAACATTCTCTAAGCATATAATCCAGCAGTCAGGCTTCTTCGTATTTACTCAGAAGAGTTGCAAACTTACATGCACTCCAGAACCTGCATACCACTGTTTATAGCAAGTTGGTTCATAAACTGCTGGAACTTGGAAGCAACCAAGATGCCTTTCAGAGGGTAAGTGATGGAATATTATTCAGCACTGAAGATAAATGAGTTATAAAGCCATGAAAAGACATAGAGCCTTAAATGCATATTACTAAGTGAAAGAAGTCAATCTGAAAGAGGCTGCATACTGTTTGAATTCAAGTATATGCCATCCTGGATACAATGAAAACTGTCAGTAGTTTGTAGGGATTAGATTGTTGGGAGGGTGAGCAGGCAGATCACAGAGGATTTTTAGAACAGTGAGGAGTCTACGATTGATATATGCTCTTATACATAGAATGTATAGTTCCAAGAGTGAACTGTAAGGTAAACTGTGGTCTTCAGATGATTATAATGTATCAGTGTGGGTCATCAATTGTAACAAATAAACTATTTTGGTAGGAGATGTTGATAATCTGTCACAGGTGAGGCAATACATGTGGGGGCAGGAGGTTTAGGGAAAGTATACCTTCCCCTCAGTTTTTGCTGTGCACCTAAAACCACTCTAAATAATTATAGTTGTCATTTAAAAAAAATCAATTAAAATTTATCTGAATTCATTGAAATAGATTTAGAGTTGCAATGGGTTTTACGTGAGTGTTTTTATGTATAGCAGAAGCTGTACACCTCTACATTTTCCAGCTTCCCATGTAGTTATTTTAACTAGATGATTAGCACTGGTCAGTCGAACATGATAGAAAATGATAGGCGTCACGGGTGAGCTTCAAGTCACTGAGAGTGGCCACGAGGTCACAGATGAAGTAACCTAAACCTCTCATTCATTACTTGGCTGAGAGGCACTTTTTTTTAAGCCACTAAAATTTTGTGTGAACTTTTTTTTTTTACTTATAAAGCATGGCCTTACCTATCTTGATTAATACAGCTACTAATGAAAATTTATATGAAGCAGGAAAATGTCAGGAATACATAGCTAATTTTGAAGACTAATATATATAAGGTAAGAGAACAAATAGATGAATGAAATTGAATAGAGATTCAAAAACAGCACAAGCATACCTGAAACTTATTAGATAATATAGGTAGCAATGAAAATCACTGAAGGAATGCTGAGTCCATTGGCTACATACATGAAAAAAAAATTGATACCTCATACCTTAATCAAATATTAATTGTAGATGCATTTTAAACTAAAATGTGTACAGTAAGAATTTAAGACATTTAGGAGAAAGTTTAGAGAAAGAATTTCTTTCTTAGTCAAGAAAAATATATAAGTTAAAATGAAAAAGAAGTGTTATAGGTAGCAATGGAGAAACATAGAGAATACACTTATGGACATGGGTAGAGGGGAGGAGAGGGTGAGATGTATGGAGGAAGTAACATGGAAACTCATATTACCACATGTAAAATAGACAGCCAATGGGAACTTCCTGTATGTCTCAGGAAAGCCAAACAGGGGCTCTGTATCAACCTCTAGAGGGTTGGGATGGGGAGGGAAATGGGAGGGAAGTTAAAAGCAGGGGGGATATATGTATACCTATGGCTGATTCATGTTGAGGTTTGAGAGAAAACAACAAAATTCTGTAAAGCAATTATCCTTTAATTAAAGAATCAACAAAATAAAAAAATAAACTTTAAGAAATAGAAAAGAACAAAAATAGAAGTGTTATAAATGAATACTTTGAAGTTTTAAATGCCTGTACATTAAAATATCCAAAAACATAGTGAAAAAGAAAACCACAGACTAAGAAAAAGTTTTGCAAAATGTATGATAAACATTAATATTAGCATATATGAAAATTCCTTCAGTAGATAAGAAAACATAACTCAAAAAAAATAACAAAAGGAGATACCAGTTCATACCATCAGATTGTCAAAATTATAAAGGCTAAGTACTAGTGAGAACGTAGAGGAGCAGAAACTCCCATAAAATGTGGATACATTTAAATCAGTATTGTCTCATTGGCAAGCAATTTGCTCACTTTAAAGATGTGCATAACCTATGACCCAGCAACTCTCCTTCTAGGTATATATTCTATAGAAATTCTCATACCTGTGAATGGAGAAACTGCTTAAGGATATTCATAGTGGTATTGATTGCAGTGGTAAAAGAAAGAAAAAAATGAAATGCTCAATGAGAGTGCATAACAAGAACTGCAAGTATTAACACAAAGTAAGTTGAATTTTTAAAAGCAAGTTGCACAAGGAAATAGAATGCATGATACCTTTAATACAAAGTTTAGAAATATATAAAAACTACTAAGCGGTACATTATGAAGTTGAATGCACATGTGTAGAGGGTTGAAAATATGTGGATGGTGAGGAATGAATGTAAATAAAGGGCATGAAGATGTGTATCAGCATCATAAAGTTTAAATTCAAGATAATTTTGGGGAGGGAATTTTATAGGGCTTTTCTATTGTACTTGCTGTGGTTTATGATGCTGGAAAGTGGGCTGATTTGCAAATATTTACTTCTTAAGCTGAGTAGAGGATACACTGGTGTTTGATATACAGTATTCTCTATATGCCTTTTGCTAGTCTTAAAATACTTTACAAGTAAATGAAGTTTTCAGTTGAAGAATGGAAATTCAAAACAATGGAAGCCTTCCATTTTCAAAAAGAATGAAATGGTTCACAGTGGGCCAAGCTCCTTACTAAAAACAAACAAGCCAGTGAATTACAAAATGATCTATGTTAAGGCATTAGGGATCAATGAAAGCAGTGAGAATTTAAAAGTAAAATTACAGATGGAGAACCCCTCAGAAGTGAACTGAGGATCTGCAATAGTCCCCTGGAGACAGTTACTAAACCTTCACACTGGCTATACATCATAGATATCAGCTAGACCCAAACAGAAGATCTCTGCTAGAAGCAAAGAATCTAGCAGAACTTTTACATCCTTATTGAGCTAGAGTAACAGAAATGGAATGTGAGGCATCTCCAACACATGTAGTTTCCAACTGTGACATTTAGTGAGTTCTGAAGCTGCATAAGATTTGAGCAGAACTTTTATAAAAGCAACCTGAATTCCTTGCATCCATGTTTGGGAAATAAAGGCCTGCTGTAGGTGGAGGCAGGGAGAGGTATATGGGAACAGGTGAAAGCTGGAAGGACTTGAAGGAGTGCCAGATGGACTTTGATGATCTCTTCAACCACATAATGCCTAGAGTCTTTTAAAAATCCTGCACAGAGGTTCATAATAATCTAGGTTTTACCCTAAAGGGAGAACCACTTAAGTGGGACAGAAAGCAAACAAAAATAATGACTGTGGAGCAGGGCTGATGTTACAAAATCAAGGACTTCAGTTCAGTTCCGTCGCTCAATCATGTCCAACTCTTTGCGACCCCATGAATCACCGCACGCCAGGCCTCCCTGTCCATCACCAACTCCCGGAGTTCACTCAGACTCATGTCCACCAAGTCCGTGATGCCATCCAGCCATCTCATCCTCGGTCGTCCCCTTCTCCTCCTGCCCCCAATCCCTCCCAGCATCAGAGTCTTTTCCAATGAGTCACCTCTTCGCATGAGGTGGCCAAAGGACTGGAGTTAACATTAAGGGATTTCCCAGGTAGTTCTAGTGATAACCTGCCTGCCAATTCAGAAGACATAAGAGACGTGGATTCGATCTCAGGGTCAGGAAGATCCCCTGGAGAAGGGAATGGCAATCCACAATAGTATTTCCTGGAGAATCCCATGGACTGAGGAGTCTGGTGGGCTGCAGTCCGTAGGGTCGCGAAGAGTCAGACACGACTGAAGTGACTTAAAGTAGCGTAGAAAACAGCATCATGCAGTCTCCACCTCAGGACATTTGTCAGAATATGAGGCTGCACGGTCAGGAGCCAAAAAACTAGATCATAAGAGATCTTTTTTAAAAAAGGTGAATTTTTTTGATGTCTTTTAGTGCTGAGGAGACAAAGATTCATAAAAATTCCAAGGAGAATCATGAAAAGACTGTCTTGTAAGAAGAAAGGAAACCAAAGTGGAGCCTGAGTCTTAGCAAAGTAGCCGCCCTCCCCTGCATGCCTGTGTTTAAGGTTAATAGCATCACTCTACCCACCCCACTGACTAGCAGAAGAAAGAAAATAAATCTTCTCTAATTGAAGATATCATCATCTGGACCCTCTACTGTTTTCTTGAAAATGTGCAGTATCTTGTATTCAAACAAAAATTACTATGTGCTTAGAAAGAAAAGATAGAACTGTGAGATTGATCATGAAAAGAAACAATAACAAGTCAATTACTTGTGTTGGCAGGTATTCACTTGAAAATAGCTATGTTTAATATGTTATGGTAGTAGAGGAAAATAAGAAAAATATGGAGAACTACAGCAAAACAGGAATCTCTTAGTAAAATCAAACAGAAGCTCAGCAATTGAAAACTGACAGTAAGAACTGATATGAAAGTGGAAAGTGAAGTCACTCAGTTGTGTCCGACTCTTGCAACCCCATGGACTGTAGCTCCTGCCTCCATGGGATTCTCCAGGCAAGAGTACTGGAGTGGGTTGCCATTTCCTTCTCCAGAGGATCTTCCCAACCCAGGAATCAAACCAAGGTCTCCCACATTCCAGGCAGATGCTTTAACCTCTGAGCCACCAGGGAATCTAAGAACTGATGTATTTAACAACAAATAACAGAAGATAGGATCGCAGAACTTAAGACAGGACATTAGATGATGTCCAAGCTGAATAAAAGAGATAAAAGGGATAAACAGAAACAACAATTCTGAAACATAAAGACAAATAAAAGATCCCCAAAACAACTTAACCAAGGCAAAGGAATAGTGGTTGTTTGTGTTTTTTTTTTTGCTGTAGTTTTTGTTTGTTTTGGGTTTTTGTTTTGTTTTAGTTTTGGGGTTTTGGTTTGGTTTTGGTTGAATGCTTCACTGAGATGTGAGGAAGTTCTGATCAGAGTTATGATTTAACGTCTGGTTCACTTCAAGTGTTTGTTTACCATTTATTTAGAAGAGAGGCTGATATTCAAGAAAAGGCAAACAAGAGGATCACTGCTCACCCCTTTCTCTCTTGTAGTGAACAGTTGAGCTCTGGTTCTGAATATGTATTCTTCACTCAACCCTGGAAATGTCCTTCATCAAACTCACTATTTTTAGAAGGTTGTCAGTCAACCCTGTTGTTATTTAAATGCGACCTTTATAATATCACCACTTAATCCAAGGAGCTTATCAAAATATTCATTCTAATCACATGGAATATCCTTTCAGAGAGGAGTTGTGAATTATTAGAATTTTCCTTACCTTACTAAATTTCTAGTATTTGGAGTTTTTTTTTTTTTTAACTCAATTGATGAATACCACTTGCCTAGTTAGATCATCACCTCTTAGTCCAGTTTTTCTTGAACTCAGTGATATATAGTCAGCTGCATAAAAATTATATTGAGCCTTAGCAGAAATAACTGAGATAATCAAAGTCAGAAAATCATTGAAAATATCTGAAAGATATGGCTGTAAGCAATAGAGAATTGTAAGGCTTTAGGTATAAGTCTCCAAGGAGAAATAAAACATGTAACATGAAATAAATATTAACAATAAAAAGAGACATTTTTAAAATGTCTAAGAAAAGACAAAAGGTCTTGGGATCGATATTTCTTAATAGAGATGGAGTTTTTCAATTTGAAAAAAATTGTAAAATACTGGAAATGAGTCTATATTGCTTCTCTGACTATTTAGTACTTAAAAAAAATTTTTTTCCTCCCCTTTAATCCATTTTTTGAGTTTCTTGCTCTTTTAACTACAGTTCCAATTCTAGTACATAGCCTGATATGTGTACTGAATATAAAGGGTTTAACTGGTCGTGGTGACACCGTTTTTGGTGGCTGATGTTACAGTGTTTGACACATGTTTTCACCGCTTTCTTTTTCATTATCTTGAAATTATCTTTAATTATGCTTCTGGGCTCCTAAGAATTTTCTCAAAGGAGAAAGAATAACCACAGCAAAATGAGCTCCTAAGGTGATCCACACACCTGTCACCTCAAAGGGGCATTTAGAATTAATTCATTTTTCCTTCTTGAAAGAAATTACTTATCCTGTTCACTGTGTCGTGTCTGTGAATATTATAAATTAGAAGATTCTATAGTGGTAAGAAGTAGCTTCATATTTTTGTTTCACCTTTTCGCTGATAGTGTTTGAATCATAACACCCTCCGTAGGTGTGGAGCAGGTTGAGTGAAAAAGAAAATCAGTATCTTCTTTGGAAAAAGGAGGGAAAGCTGACTTGCTATATGGTATCACACAAAAGGAAACTTGTCAATTAACACTCTAGTCATCTACCCAGAACCCCAAGTTTCCATTCAGTGCACTTTATTAGTAATGAAAGAAGGAGAAAAGGAGGCATGGATTATGAGTATGTGGTCCACCTTCTGGCCTTCTCAGCATGATTGTAAGATGACTTCTCTGTTTTCAGGTTTCAGTTCTTCAGACTGTATTAGAAGGGGAGAGGGATGGAAGAAGCTAAAAGCAGAGGATAAAATAGGATATGCCTTCAAAAGTGCTTCTCCAAGTCTTCTCATATACCCCAGATTTCTACTGGGTAAAATTAGCCAAAACTGGAACACATTTCTAAATCTTGCCTCTGTAGTAGAAAAAGATGAGGGAGAAGAAAGTATTGGATGGCTTTGGGGTGGTCAGTTTACAGTGTATTTCCATCTCTTTCTTCATTAAAAAAAAGCATTACAAGCATTATACATAAAAATTATAATTAATGAATATGATGAATAAATAATATGACAGAGGATGTGATGTGTGAATATAATTGTAATAAAGCAAGAATGTAAAAATAAAAAGATGGAAAAATAAGCTATTGAGTCACAATTTACTCTTGTATCATCCAAAAGAACCTTGTCTGGTAATCATTTTACAGTATAAAATCAGCGTGTTGTATACCTTAAACTTACATAGAGTTATGTGTCAATTATTTCTGAGTAAAACTGGAAAAAGAACTTAGTCCATTCAGTCCCCAAACAAACTCACCTCGTTTCCAAAAGTGAAGAGAACGGACAAGAAAAGCAGCATAATTGAGAAACTATTTTATGTTATTTAAATCCATTTGACATCTTCTTGTGCCGATATTTAATTTTCCTCGTGTGCTTATAATCAGCATCTTTTTTCTCTCTCCTCATACTAATCAAACACTCTGAAATAAACTTGGGGCTTTGGGTACATGAATAACAATTGACAGACTCTCCTTAGGGATATTAATCTATCTTGGTGCAGAGCAATGAGCTAAACAGAAAAAGAAATATTTTGATCCTTTTGAATACTATACTGAATTTAAAAAGAAATAGACCCCAGTATTAAAAAGAATTTTGGGTCACATTAAATGCTTGACTCTTCAACTGCGTTAGGCGTAGTTATTATTTCCTTTTGAGCTGGATTAACTATAATCTTTGTAGTGAAACCTCAGTAGAGGACATAGAAATATTGTATAAAAATTGATTATAAAGAATACATGATAAAGATTTGTTAAAGAACTTTATAGAATTCTTTAGAAAATTATGTGATAAATGTGAGTGGAAAAAGAATAAAAACCTCAGTGTTTTACTTGGAAGATCTTCAAAAGATTAAGCTATAATCTGAAGCTTAACTTCAGTGAAATATCTACATCAATTTAACTAGTAAGATATTTGTCAATTTTTATAAGAAAGGATTGAAATAATGTAATTTAAAGAATCAAATTCCCATCATATTTTAGGATTTAAGCAAAAGACCTTTGCTGAAACACTGAGATGATTTAAAATGAACCTTCTCAGTTATCTAAAATAAAATTCTAAGTCACTTTCTTCTATTGTAAAAAAAAATACATTATAGACACAAGTATCATTAATTATGCATTTTTTGCAGTAAAAATGCTAGTTGGGTGATGTCTTCATATTTAAATCCCAGCCAGGAGTACATTGTTAACTCAGAGTCCTTTGAGACCCTCCAGTTGTCATTTAAATAATGTGGCTACCCTGACTGTGATTTGTCCTAGGTCTTAGTTCTTTTGGGCTGCTATAAACCAAAATTCCATGGACTGAGTGGCTTAAGTACAATAGAAAAGTATTTCTTACAGTTCTGGAAGCTGAGAGGCCCTAAATCAAGGAGCTGACAGATTCAGTGTCTGATGAGAGCCTGTTTCCTGGTTCCTAGACTGCCTGACTGTTGCTGTGTCCTCATGAGGTCGGAGGATGAGGGGGCTCTCTTCTTGTAAGAGCACTAATTCCATTCATGAGAGGTCCACCCTCATAAGTAGCTTCCAAAGGCTTCCAAATACCATCACTAATAGATTAAGAGCTTAGAGATGAAGAGGGTGAGCCTGATTGGGTAAAATGACATAAAACCTCTCTTACCTAATGACCCTTGTTGTTCAGTCACCCAGTCATGTCCCCATGGACTACAGCACGCCAGGCCTCCCTGTCCCTCATCATCTCCCGGAGTTTGCCCAAGTTCATGTTCGTTACATCGGTGATGCTATCCAGCCATCTCATCCTCTGATGTCCTCTTCTCCTTCTGCCCTCAATCTCTCCCAGCAGCAGGGACTTTTCCAATGACCATTAGGAATCCCTGAAACAAGTTCTGCAAGAAATGTCCTTTGCCATGGGGGCCTTCTCACCAGTGTTCTCTCTGATTATCAGATCATCTTCCCAACTGGGTCCTAGGAATTGTATTTGAAGTTCTGCATCAGCAGGTTTTTTTTTTTTTTTAAATATAGGAAAATTTAATTTATGTGTACTGTAGCACTGTTTAAGCTCCATGTGAGTTGAGATTCACAAGAACTGATTATACTGGAAACTGGCTTGACATTTTTAACATCAGTATCAGTGCCAGTGGAGTTTATATAAAAGTGTGGATAGAATGGTTTCTTACAGAATCTATCTATTCTTACAGAATCTGTCTTGTCTTTGCTTTAGAATCCATGGATTTGCTGTGTTTTTTTTTTTTAAGATAACCTTTTTTTTTCCTGTGACTAGGTAAAAGAAGAAAATATAAAATAATTCATTTATTCTTTTATCCTGGAAAAGTTGTATTAGTATATGGAAAACCACATGTATTAATATCTTCAGAGATTGGGTTTACTTTTAAAGATATTGGTTTGGTGTTTCAGATAGCAAAAAGAGGTTACACTAGTTTTGAAGCTTGGCTGACCTGGGTAATCATCCCATCTCCAAAACTTATTTTACTGTGTGATCTTGGGCATTCCTGAACCTTAATTTTATCTTCTATAAAATAGTATTCAGTTCAGTTCAGTTGCTTAGTCATGTCCTACTCTTTGCGATCCCATGAATCACAGCACGCTAGGCCTCCCTGTCCATCACCAACTCCCGGAGTTCACTCAGACTCATGTCTATCAAGTCGGTAATGCCATCCAGCCATCTTATCCTCTGTTGTCCTCTTTTTCCTCCTGCCCCCAATCCCTCCCAGCATCAGAGTCTTTTCCAATGAGTCATCTCTTCGCATGAGGTGGCCAAAGTACTGGAGTTTCAGCTTTAGCATCAGTCCTTCCAGTGAATATTCAGGACTGATTTCCTTTAGGATGGACTGGTTGGATCTCCTTGCAGTCCAAGGGACTCTCAAGAGTCTTCTCCAACACCACAATTCAAAAGCATCAATTCTTTAACACTCAACTTTCTTCACAGTCCAACTCTCACATCCATACATGACCACTGGAAAAAAACATAGTATTAGTAATCCCCAAATTACAAAACTGGTGTGATGATCCAAGACAGTGTGTGAAATCTAAATTTTACATAGCAACTGGCATGAAATATATACTTAGAAAAGTTTGACTCATTATTAGAAACAGTGATAGATATTTAAGGCAAAAATTTCAGTAAATTTAATGAAAGTTTTAAGTCATATTGGCATGCATTCATAAGCATAAACAGTTTTTTTCCTGATGCCTTTTTAATAAATTTAAAAATATTCTATGTTGTATGAAACATGAGACTGCAGTGTTTTGGAAATTAATTCATCTCTTTCTCTTCCTGATAGACATTAGTACCTTTAATTCCATAGACTATCTTCATGGATAGAACTCAAGAAAGCAAATTTTATTTGATGAAGGTCTAAGGGCTTAAGATCTGCCAGAGAATTAAGGAAATTGATAGAACTTGGTATGCTTAATCACATAAAATGACCTAAATCCAAACTTCTTGGTTAGTCATTTGAAGCCTGCTATAAACTGGTCCCTTCATCTTCAAACCTACCTTCTACTAATCCACTTTTTATTACATACACTGAATTTCACTTTCTGGAATTATAAATGATTTTTATTCACTCAAAATGTAAACCCTTTTCACCAAACTCAATATGTTCTCATTTCATTTGTTCTAAAAGACTTCTATCAGTTTTTCTATTCCAGAAACATTTCCCAGATTCACTTAATAAAAGTATGTGCTGTTTCTCTAACCCCTATTATTATTTTCTATAGAGGTTTCATATTATCTATCTTTCTGCACTGTAATATAATCATATTCCTTATATCTTATCTTTCTTGTTATTTTAAAAGTCTCATGAAAGTACTATCCGTGCTCAATTAATCTTTGTGTCCCTGCAGTAGTGAGCAGAGATTTTATACCTAGTAAGCCAACCATACATATTTGCTGAACTGGTCATAATTCAAAATTTTCAGGTCAGGATATAGGTATTGAGATGTAGTACTAATTGTTAAGTGATGAGATAGATAATTATTTATACTTGTTGTTCAGTGACTAAGTTGTGTCTGACTCTTAGTGACACTGTGGACTACAGCATGTCAGGCTCCTCTGTCCTCCACTATTCCCTGCTGCTGCTGCTGCTAAGTCACTTCCATTGTGTCTGACTCTGTGCAACCCCATAGATGGCAGCCCACCAGGCTCCTCCGTCCCTGGGATTCTCCAGGCAAGAACAGTGGAGTGGGTTGTCATTTGCTTCTCCAATGCATGAAAGTGAAAAGTGAAAGTGAAGTCACTCAGTCATGTCTGACTTTCTGCGACCCCATGGACTGCAGCCCACCAGGCTCCTCCATCCATGGGATTTTCCAGGCAAGAGTTACTGGAGTGGGGGTGCCATTGCCTTCTCCGCCACTATTCCCTGAAATTTGCTCAAATTAATGTGTTTTGAGTCGGCCATGCTGTTTAACTATCCCATCCTCTGCCACCCCCTTCTCCTATTGCTTTCAGTCTTTCATGGTATCAGGGTCTAGTATTCCTTAAAGACACAAACTATAACTTCTTGTGTGCATTTTTAATGGAGCATTTAATTACATCTGTTACAGTTTTTTAAAATTTATTTTAAATTGGAGGATAATGGCTTTAATGCTGTGTTGGTTTTTGCCATACAAAAACGTGGATCAGCCATAAGTGTACATATGCCCACTCTCTCTTGAACCCCCTCCCACCCCCTACACCATCCCTCCCTTCTAAGTTGTCACAGAGTACCAGACAGCTCCCTGTGTTTTACAGCAACTTCTTACTAGCTATCTGTTTTACATGTGGTAATATATGTTATATAACATATATGTTTTATATATGTCATATATGTTTCATCCCACCCTCTCCTTCCCCCACTGTGTCCAAAGTCTGTTCTCTATGTCTGCATCTCTACTCCTGCCCTGAAGTAGGTTCATCAGTACCATTTTTCTAAATTCCATGTATATGTGTTGCTGTGCTTCATCAGTTCAGTCATGTCCAACTCTTTGCAATCCTGTGGCCTTTAGCCTGCCAGGCCCCTCTGTCCATGGAATTTTCCAGGCAAGAATACTGGAGTGGGTTGCCGTGCTCCTCCTCCAGGGGACCTTCCCAACCCAGGAATCCAACTGGGATCTCCTGCATTGCAGGTGAATTCTTTATCAGTCAAGCTACCAGGGAATCCCATATGTGTGTTAATATGTGATATTTTTCTCTTTTGACTTACTTCACTCTGTATAACAGTCTCTAGGTTCATTCATCTCAATTCCTGTACAAATAATATTGAGGAACTTAAATTGCAATTAAGCTATAACTTCAGTCAATGAATTTCATATATGGAATACAAAAATAGAACTCCATTTTAAAAAGTTTTTTTCAATAGAAGATCTGATATCAATGTAAAGAACTTTAGGTTAAACCTTAAACTTAAAACTTCACATTTGTAATTGCCAATAATGACTACTCAGCATTTTCACAGAGATAGCAAAGCATTATTGTTTCCAGTCTTTTAAACCTTAAGGAAAATGTGGTAATTGAAAAAAGATTTTAAATGCAGGTAAACTGACCAGAATCATAACTTCAAGTAATTCCACCACTCATTGTTAAGTGGACTTTTTGGTAGAGTTCTATATCTCTTTGGTTGTTAGTTTTTCATTTTTTTTTTTCATTTGAAAATAAGGATAATAGCACACAGCCTGCCTACTCGGTAGGTTGTTGAGAAGATCAACCATGATTATATAAGCAATGGAATTTATAAAATCTTGCATTGCTTCTGTATATAAATAACATCAGTGATTATAATTCACATTTTCAGTCTTTTGAAGGAAAGCTTTATATCAGTGTGGGAAGGATCCCAGTGCCACTGGACATGTCTTCTGTATTCCTCCAGTTCTATAAACCTTGTACTCAGTAAGTGAAATGCTGTCAAGCTTACAAATTGCATTTCAGGCAAAAAGCTCAGACCTCTCCCTGTGTTTACTCTCCTGGTCCGTCTGTGTCCAGCACAGGCAAACTTTTCTTGGAACTGTTTAGCTAAGCAGTAGCCGTTGGTCACGCCTCCAGCTTTCTGTTTTTCAGGCCCCAAAGGGTCAAGGTTGGAGTTCTCTCACTGGGGCAGGACGCAAGGCTCATGCCTCTTCACTGGCCACCCTCTGCTACACCGTGGAGCTGGTGCCCTTGGCGACCAGTGCGTTGCTAGAGGCCAGATATTGTGTGTTCTCTCTCTTTCTGCAAATAAACACTGACCCACTGAGGCCTGGTGTGCTGCTGTTTGACTCTGGGACCTCGTACATTTGTCTCTTCCCCAGATGGCACTTCCCTGACTTTCAGCCCTACCTGCACTTGTTACGTTCCGTCCTGGGGCACAACCTGACTACTCTGTGAAACTACAGCATTTTATCTATCGTCATTCTGGAGGTGTTTTTGTACAGTCTGTGCTACAACTTCTCTGTATTGTTGCAGATAAAGTAGATATTCAAGTAACTTTTTTCTGGAGCAAAAATAAAACCTATCTCATGGTGATAAAAATCAGCCTTTGTAGCTTTGTATTAATTCCTACTGATGACATGAGAGAGAAATGGCAGCTTTGCTTCTGAAAGCAAACTTGGCTTTGTGAAAAGGTTTGATTTGCTAAACCAAATGGATATGTGAGAAGGAACGGTGAGATATGAGGTTTGTTTAGTGTTCGGGAATAGTTTTGTATTTCTGAATTTTGCCTGTGTAATGAGTGACATATAAGTAAAAGAAAACAAGACGAAGGTCAAGCGGACTGAAAAGTTTGAGGAATATGAAATGACCCACTTTGCTTTCTTCCTTTTCATACCTCCCTCAGTTGCTTAAAAACATTATCTATGTTGAGTAACATGGCTACAAAACCACACAATCATTGCTTTATTTGATTTTTACTTCAAGATAGTGAAAGTTGATGTTGTTGTGAATAATAGCTGTGACTAGGGGTAAGTGACGGAATCTCCCAACGAGAAGGCTTTGTGAATTATTTTAACAGCCCATTGCTAGTTGCTTCTCTACACCATTGATTTATGAAGAGATGGATGAGTTGCTTGCTCTCTGTTTGGCATAGACATAGCTATAGAGTTTGTCTATGTGAATAGATTGGGAGTATTAAAGACAGTTCAGGAACCATAGAAACTGTACCAAGAAGAGGAAAGACTAATTGCATAACAAACATCAGGAGTTACATTTAATAACCTGGCATAGAGGTTTCAAAAGAAAAGCGATGGATTGCCCAACAGTCTCAAGAGGAGAATTTGCTGCTGAGCAGGCGTGTCTCTCTTCTTCTGGGAGAGTGAATGTTAGGATAATAATTATATTCTGATAATGAGGCATAATATCGTAACTAGTAAACCCAGTGGGATTTTGCGTGCCAAGGGTTTATTTATAATGGAGATTGGAAAAAGAAGCCCTGTGGGGAGAAGTTAAGGATGAGAAAGCAAAATGACAGAGACTGGATCTCCATATTATAAGTATGCCAGGTTTCTCTATCTATCGTTTATGTATCTTGATTGAGCTAGTTCAGTAGAAGGGTTTCTTTTTGAGGCCAGGGTATTAAAGTAAAAGCAGTTCCTCCTTTATTTCCTCTCTCAATTGGCGAATAAAAACTGGTTGCATATGAAATGACTTGGAAACAGTTATTTCCTAGAATTTTACTTTGAACCTATGATTTGAAGTCTTGAGGTGATGTGTTTTAGGTGCAAGGCTGTTGGCCAGGATTACTGTCGACTATTGGAAGAGTGAACAGTTTGTTTAGTAGTGGTCACTAAAACTCAGGCTGTTCTGCATGTTTCGGTGACCTGTGACTTGCTGCTTCACACCTCTCTCAAAGATTGTTTGAAATTGAACCTTACTGGTATTTTTTTCCAGTGATAAGTTTTTCAGGTAAACAGATGCCCCTGTTTTGTGATGTTCAGCAATTTTTATGTAAGCACTGCTCAAAGGTTGCTAGGTAGGATATTATTCAAGGCCTTAGAGCATCTTATCTAATCAATGTATGTATGCAATGCAGCCAACTGCAAATAAGAGTTTCATGAAGGATTTACTTTTTATTGCTATACCTTGTATCATTGCAAAATCCAAATACATCAGATAAATAATTAACAACATAAAATCTTTATTAAATTCTAAAACCTGATTGAAATATATCAGTATAGGAGATGCGTAACATTTCAATTGCTTGTGTTTTTACTGTAGCCACTTGAGTCACTTGGAATACCTAATACCTGCCTAATAAGTGCTGTGTTGGTTTTCTGATACCTCCTTGAAGTTTGGGGAAGGAATACAGTGTTGCAATATTGAAGGATGAAATTTCAAGCCTCCTTTTATTTATTGTGATAATAAATGATATAACTATTCACCAGTGACAATAGTGAAATCTTACAGAGCTAATTCAGTTCATAAAACATGATATGTGGATGCTAATACAGGCTTCAGTTTTTTCTTCTTTTGGAAAGATAGTGCCATTTTCATACACCATCTGAGGGTGCTGTAAGTTGTGAGAAATCTTCCACCACCTGTGGTATGTCAGCTCCTTTGTCTGATAGGCATGTTCTGCAACAGTACCCTTCCCAAGCTGCCAAGTTGTGTCATAGCTCTCAATTTTGTGTG
The DNA here is from genome assembly GCA_917880005.1 of Nanger dama. Classification (NCBI taxonomy): domain Eukaryota; kingdom Metazoa; phylum Chordata; class Mammalia; order Artiodactyla; family Bovidae; genus Nanger; species Nanger dama. The sequence continues at coordinate 29,915,718 of CAKJTW010000010.1, read as the reverse complement.
TGTGTGTGTGTGTGTGTGTGTGTGTGTGTGTGTATTTCCTGACTTATACCATGCCATAGTGCCATCCTCTCTCTAAAACAGCCAAAGCCTCTTCAGGTTATTGCCAACTTTTCTTATTTCCTTCCCTCTCATAGTAGTACATCACAAGTATGGTTGTTTCTTCCTTTCTTAAATCTTTTGTGTCTGTCCTTTTCTTTCTACTTTGCCCCTTCTTGGTCTAAGATCGTTACAACCTCATTCACAGTTTATTAAGGGCCCATTGACAGGGCTTTATGCTTCAGTCCATGACAGTATTCCATGCAGGTTATTCCCTGCTTCACCATCCTTCAATTGTCTTACATTGCCTGTACTACATTTACTACCTGCTTGCCCAGTCTAATGGACTCCATCTTTATTTCTCAAAATATCATCAGATCGATCATTGATTCCCCAAAATTGATTTGCTGAAACATGCCATATGGAGTCTAGACTATCACCATGCTTTTAGTAATTCAATACCTTCTGCTCCTCTTTAAAATATATTTTAATTTCCATATTTTAATAGCCATCTTCAATGGCTAACCCCAAGTCTTATCTCTTCCCTAAAGTCTTGCAAAATCCATCAGTAGTGGCCCAACAAAAGTTTCCTTCATAGCAGGCTTTAAATAAAATAGGAGGGGAGACTAGGTGAATTTGTTACATGGAGACTGACTAATAAACAAGTATTTTTTCACCCTTGTCTTTCTAACATATGTTTCAGAATGATAATGCACTTCTTGTTTAACCTTCTAGATAACTATCTCAAGGAGTTTTAAAGGCTTAGAGACCTAGAAGTAATTTGCAAATTACAGTTAGTGTAAAAGTGGAAACCTAATTGATTAAAATTGCATTACACTGGTGGGGAAGTGAGTGAGGGCTTAGTGGACTCAGTGCTCTCATGGGATATCCTGGGTAATCCTAAGCTTTAAAGTTGAATTTGATGCCAAATACGTACCTGTGTATTATATTTAACAACTTTACCAGGTCAATAAATAGAGTATTGATACAATTGTCAGTATTGATAATTGTATACAATTGCTTTCATGCAGTCTGAGCTGTCAATGATGTCTAAACAGGGTGTCATTATAACACTCTTGGTTTTGTTGTTCACTATTAGCCTAGTAGTAGTTTGTATTTTGTGAAAAATTTCTATTAAAATTAGTTCTGTCCTTGGTTTTAATATCTTTGAAATTCAGAATATACTTTCTTTGAATTTTTTATTGTGTTTTTAGAACAAATGATTTTTCTTAACCACAAAGCTTAAACTGTATGCAGTTAGTTTGAACCTTGTACTGAAATCCCTGTACATTTTTGATGTACTAAGGTCTAGAAAGATGAACATTCATGGCTTTTCCTTTTCTTCAAAAAGGCTAAATCATGGTAAATAGACTGAACATGCAGCTGGGGTGCTAAAGGTAGCAAAACGTTTTTGTTTTCAATATGAAAAAGAAGTCTAAGAATGATTAGTACTAAGAATGATTCATGTAGTGCAGAGTTGCCAAGTGCGACCTAGTTTTATTTACAGCAACTGAGTATATCAAGTTTTCCAGGGAAATGAAGCACAGCTGATAGAGTGTGAAGACCAAATTTGGTTAAATCTCCTCCAACAAGAGACTTACTACCCTAACTCCACTCCTTGCTCTCTGCAGAAATTGCTGTCCATTTGGTGGTAAGGTTGATACTTCATTTATGATACATTATAAACAGTGGTGTTTGAAAGGGGGATTTTGTGCGTGTATTTCTACCTGTTGCTGCTTTTCTTCCATACCGACTATATCAACCAATGAAAGTGAAATAGACCCTCAACACACACATGTGTCCTTGGCCAAAATTTGGAGAGTGAAAGTTGGAGGAGTGTGTAGACTAGAGTGATGCATTTGGGTTTTCTTGTTAATAAGTATTGTTGTCACTCCAGTATTCTTGCCTGGAGAATCCCCATGGACAGAGGAGCCATGGGGTCGCAGAGTTGGACATGACTGGCTAAGCACACACGCATTGTTGTTGTAAAACTATAATATAAGGTGTCCTTTTCATGGTAGATACTGTGTTAATGTAATTGTACTAAACTGCACATCTTGCTTCTATCATGCTAATGGAATATTTCTGTGTCTGCAACACTAAGTAGATAGCACTGTATAAGCAAATGCTACATACTGTTGGGAGTCCTACATTTAAAGAAAGCGACTTATGAATCCTTTAATAAAGTGAAATTTTTGGTAATCTAAAAATATTGTATTTAACATACCCTAGAACTTCAGACTTCTCTAATAGATTTGTATAAACCTTGGCTCTAAGGTAATTGCTAAAGGTTAGTTTTAATAAAATATACACAGTCACATATATAATGACATCAACATATTGCTAGTTTCCAAACAATAACTTGTATAAGCCAAGCATCATTAGTGTGTTATTTCAGTACACTGATGCTGCTGCTGCTGCTAAGTCACTTCAGTCCTGTCCAACTCTGTGCGACCCTGTAGATGGCAGCCCATGAGGCTCCCCCGTCCCTGGGATTCTCCAGGCAAGAACACTGGAGTGAGTTGCCATTTCCTTCTCCAATGCATGAAACACTGATAATGCTCTCAAATTCTTAAATGGATACATAATTTAAATTTAAGTAAAGAAATCATACAAATACTAAACAGAAAATAGATACACCGTTAACCTTGACATGACTATTGCAGAAAATTTCCCAAGTTTAAGTTGCATGCATATATACACAGATGCGTGACCATAAACATACATTTGTGAATATACATGTATACAGAATTACTTTTCAAGTGCTTTCTGGAACTTTGTGTTACAGGCAAATTGTATAAATGTGGATAATAAATACACAACTGTATTTATATTTAATACCATTTAAAATATGTATTTTAATATTTATCTTGAGTTTGTATTTCATAGGTCTCTGCAGTTAACTTGCGATTCTTTATTTTAAAAATTTTTTTGAAATAGACTAGGTATAAAATATTTACTGAATTTTTTTCAAATCCAGGAGAAAAACTTTTCATTTTAAAAAGAAAACCAAACATTTAATTAACTTTTAAATGTATTTTTCTCTTGGAAATTCACTTCAATGTTGTTATTATTTTGAATGCCAATATATAATAGTGCTGGCATTTATTTTAGCTTCACCCTAAAATAGAATGTTTGGTGTATTGAGTTACATTTAGCTATAATTCATCACTTGAGTAGTTTGTTAAAGAGGAATTTTATTCTTTTTTAATCCCTGCCACGACAACTTTGTGTCAAAAAGGCAGTCAGTTCTGTCGGGGACCAGGCTGGTGGTTAAGAAATTGAAAACATTTCTGCTGGCAGGTTCACTATTCATTTCTGACACCCGGCTGGTACAATATTGAGCACTTTAATTTATTGAAGTTGCTGTTCGGATAATAAAAGTCGTACAGTCTTCTACATGAAACCTATTTCAGCATTCATCTTTATATCTATTTGGACACAGTTCATAGCTTTTTAATAAAACGTCGCACCTTCCTCTTTTTAAACTGTAATATAAATGATAGGTAAAACTATTAACTAACTAAATTCAAGATTCACTTTTAACACTTGCAAAAACTATAGGATATCAAACTAAAAACATTTTTAACGTATAATAAAGTGAATTTTTGTTTGGTTTCCTTGTATCATCAAACTTTAGCTATTTTTAATAGGTTCTAACATGTAGACACCTATTTTAAAAGCCCACTTATTTGATAGCAAAATTACTATCTTCTGTTTTTTTTTTTTTTTTGCAAGAGATAGAAACAAATCCTTTAGATGTGCTGATGACTTGGATGATTGGTGGGAACCAGAGCCAAGATGGTCAAAAATTGAGTCTGAGCCATCACTTTACAAAGAGCCAAGGTCAAGACAGGGGAACCAAGGTAAGTTCATAGATGCAAAGTCAGAAATAAAAGCATGTGTGAGTAGCAGGCACAATTTTTAAAAGGAATTAGGGAAGAGGATTCTGAGTTAAAGAATGGCATCAAAGTTTAGAACTTATTTTTATGGGCTTCTGGTTAGAGGTGCATGGATGGAAGTTATCATAATGGTAAAACCTCAGGCATTATTCTATTTGGTAGAGCTTGTTTTGTTCAGGCAGTAGACATTAAAATGTCTTTACAGTTTTCTAGTTATTAATAAAGCTAAGAAAAACTATCCAATTTTGTAGAGCATGTTGGTAAACATCTTTTCAGTAATAACTTGAAAATTTTGCAAAAGGCTCAATTTGAAATTGTCAAACTTGAAACTCATTAACTAATACATTCACAGTCCTTTATTTTGATGGGATAGCTGAATCATTAACACTGTTTACTATTATGTGATGGGATTTTCATAGATTTTAACTATACATGTTGAGTTTTACAGACTTTAATGTATAGAATTTGTAGTTAGGTTAGGAACTGCTATATTCTGGCAAATACAGATAGGTATGCAAGCAACTATATTGTTGCCATTAGTGGTGAGGAATATTCTAATCATTGTGTTCAATTAATGTTAGGAATGAAGAACATCGTTGCTAATCAAGGGACCTTAAGTTTTCACTTGCTGTCACTTACCGTATAAGACTAAGTCTTTGAGAAGATCTAGTAGGGAGGATCTTTATCAGCGCTTCCCACAGTGTGGATCCCTAGACTAGTAGCATCAGCATCACCTTGGAATGGCTTAGAAATGCAGATTCCTAGGCCCCTCTTGGTACCTACTGGGTCAGTAACTGCAGGGAGACCTGGTAACTCTGATGTATATTTAAGTCTGTGAACCATTGATCTGCATAAATGGAGACTTTATCTATGAAAGGGAGTGCATGACCAATTGTGACATAAGAAAGCCCAGAGATAAATCCACGCACCTATGGACACCGTATCTTTGACAAGGGAGTCGAGAATATACAATGGAGAAAAGACAACCTCTTTAACAAGTGGTGCTGGGAAAGCTGGTCAACTACTTGTAAAAGAATGAGACTAGAACACTTTCTAGCACCATACACAAAAATAAACTCAAAATGGATTAAAGATCTAAACGTACGACCAGAAACTATATAACTCCTAGAGGAGAACATAGGCAAAACACTCTCAGACATAAATCACAGCAGGATCCTCTATGACCCACCTCCCAGATTACTGGAAATATAAGCAAAAATAAACAAACGAGAACTAATTAAAATTAAAAGCTTCTGCACAACAAAGGAAACTATAAGTAAGGTGAAAAGACAGCCTTCAGAATGGGAGAAAATAATAGCAAATGAAGCAACTGACAAAGAATTAATCTCAAAAATATACAAGCAACTCCTGCAGCTCAATTCCAGAAAAATAAATGACCCAATCAAAAATTGGGCCAAAGGACTAAACAGACATTTCTCCAAAGAAGACATATGGATGGCTAACACATGAAAAGATGATCAACATCACTCATTATCGGAGAAATGCAAATCAAAACCACAGTGAGGTACCATTTCAGGCCAGTCAGAATGGCTGCTGTCCAAAAGTCTACAAGCAATAAATGCTGGAGAGGGTGTGAAGAAAAGGGAACCCTCTTATACTGTTGGTGGGAATGCAAACTAGTACAGCCACTATGGAGAACAGTGTGGAGATTCCTTAAAAACTGGAAATAGAACAGCCTTATGACCCAGCAGTCCCACTGAGGAAACCAGAATTGAAAGAGACACGTGTACCCCAGTGTTCATCACAGCACTGTTTATAACAGCCAGGCCATGGAAGCAACCTAGATGTCCATCAGCAGATGAATGGATAAGAAAGCAGTGGTGCATATACACAATGGAGTATTACTTGGCCATTAAAAAGAATGGATTTGAATCAGTTCTAATGAGGTGGATGAAACTGGAGCCTATTATACAGAGTGAAGTAAGCCAGAAAAAAAAACACCAATACAGTATATTAATGCATATATATGGAATTTAGAAAGATGGCAAGTATAACCCTGTATGTGAGACAGCAAAAGAGACACAGATGTATAGAACAGTCTTTTGGACTCTGTGGGAGAGGGCGAGGGTGGGATGACTTGGGGAGAATGGCATTGAAACATGTATGATATAAGAAATGAATCACCAGACCAGGTTTGATGCATGATACTGGATGCTTGGGGCTGGTGCACTGGGATGACCCAGAGGGATGGGATGGGGAGGGAGGTGGGAGGGGGTTCAGGATGGGGAACATGTGTACACCTGTGGCAGATTCATGTTGATGTATGGCAAAACCAATAAAATATTGTAAACTAAATATATATATATGTATATACACACAAAATAATGAAATAAATGAGTTAAAAACCTGAAAGCAAGAAAATTCTCAGTGGCTCATCCCTCCTAAATAATGCAGAGAAATTCTTCATTCAGAAAAAATCCAGTGATCCAGCCAAAACTGAAGAAAGGGACTGGGAAGGCGAAGGCTTCCACATGGCAGTGTGTGAGCCACCAAAGACAAAGGGAGCAGAGATTGAAGTCAGGCGGTGAGCAGGGGCCGGGCAGTCTTAGTGCCTCTGTACACACGGCAGGTTGAGATCCATGACCAAAAATCCAAAAGGGCAAACTAAAGAAAAAGCCTCCCTGCTTTTCCTTGCTCAGAGCGTCTCACTGCTTAGCATTCTTGGTAACTGTTCATCTGTTTCCTTCTTGTCAACATGCTGACAACCAGCACCAATCAACACTTCTTCCTGTTTCCTTGTTTTTCTCTCTCTCTTGTTTTTCATTCTAAAACCTGCTTTATCCCAAATCAGAGTTTCAGGTTCTAAGAAAATTACCTGTCACCATGGCAGAGATGTTTTAAAAAATAAATACATATTCCATAATTCAAAGCTATGTAATATATTGCAAGCCCTCTGAATCAAGGATTGTTTTTCCACTTTTGATTTACACATTATCTAAAGACTTTTAAGCTGACAAAATGTAGCGGTACAGGGGCGTGTGAATGGAATGCAGTTAGCACTGTAAAATAAGTTCCTGTTTCCCCCTCTTTTTCTATACTCGATTCTCTTTTCTCACGTTCTTCCTTCTCTCGTTCACACACGCTTACTCCTTGTAACTCTGGGGATATCATCTTTAGTTTTCACACCATTATCGCATCTTTGTTTCTCCCCCTTTTTCAACTTTTCTGTTTTCAAATGAGCATTTTCCCCAGTTCTTTTCTGCTGCGTTGTCTCATTCCCTCATTCACATACTCATTATTTCTTCGTGTCCCTGTTCCTTCATCCTCCTGTCTTTCTCCCAGCTGGTTGTCTGTGCTCTTTCAGCTGGGTCTTAACTATCTTTTGATCTCGCCTTTCTCAGAACCTTCTGGGTTTTTTTTTTTTTCCCCTCCACTTCCTTCTCCCACTCATTTTCAGTAAAATAGTTAATGCGCTGATAAAAATGCATAGCGTCTGCAAAGCTTGAAATGTCTACCCTTCATAGGAAGATGCATAGGCATGGTTCTGGCTCACAAAGAAGACAGGATTCACAGTGGCTTTGACTCAGGCCTCTAAACTGTCTTGGCAGCTGTCAGCTAGGCCCTCTTTATTTGGTGGCAGTGATTTTACTCATTCTTACTCGTGGCACTTTCACACTTTGTCTCATTTTCTTGTCTTCCTTCAAACCCTGTCTCAGTGTCTTCCAGTGTTGGAGGGTAGCATTGCCTCCAGATTTACAAAGAGACACCACTGGTCATAACGTTTTTCAGTTTTTCGACTCCCTGGTAAACCTTCAGGTGCCCTGAAATCTGAATGGGTTCCTACTCCATTTTCTGTTGTTTTGCCAGGAGTGACCTACTTGCTTTCCTGGATCATACTTGTGTGTGTGTGTGTGTGTGTGTATTTTAATGCCCAGTGCCTGGCTCACAAGAGGAATTTAATAACTGTTTGTGAAACCAAATTAAAATACTTTTTCCCCCATCCATATTGTCCGTCACATTTCCTGCCATCCTATGTGTCTCATGCACCTATTATTACCAAGTTGTGTACTCAGCTGTTGTTTTCCTTGGTTTTTGAGGGCAGGCTTTCCATCTCTGACTCCTAACATCTTAGTACCCAGCAGGTGGCAGAAGTTCTCAAAACAGTTTTGCTAAATAACAAGCAATGAGTGAGTCTCTTACTTTGCCTGCTATGAAAACTGAAGGAATAGCTACCCAACTCCACCTCTGGCACTTTTGCCATTCTGCGCATTTTCACCGTGGGGTCTGGGAGGGAAGCTGAGGTGTAGTTTGCATCAGCCTGAAGCCTGGAATCCATTTATAGCGGAGTGTTCTCTTCCAGTTCTCATATATACACATACACTTGGACATCACTGTGCTTTATGTTTAGCATAAATGTTGATGTTGGCCTTCCTTGGTGGCCAGGTTGACATACAACCTGCCCGCAGTGCAGGAGACCCGAGTTCGATCCCTGGGTCAGGAAGGTGTTAGTTTGTATCTTCATTTTCTTTACTTTGTCCTTTCCTGTTTGCATCCCATGTGTATCCTTAGAGTAGGCAGAATCAAAATATACATGAGATCCTCTTAAAGCCCACTATTTCTGGGAGCATTGGATATTATCTGATGAACAATCTAGATGGACTCTAAGTGCCTGAAATGTTAACAACAGGAGCAATAAAATGTGAGCTATACAGGAATGGTTTCCTGATGGGCATTATATACTTTTTTTTTTAATATTAGCGCAAGAACAGACTCCAAAACAGTTTTGGAATTTCTTGACTGCAGGTAGTTTCTCGGGCTTCAGATAATGAATTACAGTTGAGGGATTAAAATGAGAGACTTGCATCAAGGATCTTTCTTGGCCCACGTCCCTTCCAAGAGATCTGAGAACAGTCTCTGAGTGGGATCAGAAAGAATTATGTTCTTCCTGCTCTTTCAGTCTGGAGCAGTTGGTAAAGCTATTTGGAAATTTGGCTTCCAAAGCTAGCCAGAAGTCTTCAGGTTATGTTTCTTCATTTATTCTTACTAAATTCCCCAAAACTTATTCTACTTTGGAGGGATCAGAGATACTGGCTCTTGCATATCTCGTCTTGCTTTTGCTGCTGTCATGATAATATCTTTCTTAATCACCCCTAGTTTGCAGGATGTTGAACAAAAGATTTAAGAAAATCATATTTCTGTCATATTCATAATCTTAGGTAAATACAGCACTCACTCTAAATTGCCTTTTGCCAAATTCTCAAGGAGAAAAAAAACTGCTTTATTTTTATTATTTTTGCATCTTTGTTTTCTTTCATTTTATTTCTTCTGAGTGAGGATATAAAAGTAGATTGCCCTAAAACCTATAAACCATAAAAATGAAGTCGTATATACTACTATGGCACATGAAAGAAATGAGGGTGAGAATAGTGAGAATAATTATCGAGCAGAATTTATTGAATGATCTTGTAATGCCCCTGACTATAAGCACTTACACAAAACAGCAAGGCAGAAATAGTTATCCTGAATTTATGTAAAATGAAGCTGCATCTCCAAATGATTAAGTGACTGGCTGAAGGCTTCACACATGTAAGATTCCTGTGTTCCTTTTGTCAAGCAATTGGAAAACATCAGAAGAAAGAGCAAAATGCTTGCAGAGAACATTATTGGGAAATGTCTTATCAAAGACGCATTTTAAAGTTTGCAGAAAAGAATTTGAGAGACTAACGATGATTTTGAAACATTGTAATTTCTTCTGGCAACATCTTGTTTATGAGGTATTCAGCCTGCTGACAACTGGGGTTCACCAACTTGAACTCTTGTGCAAAATCAAGTATTCTGTTGCAAAAACGTATTACTTCTTTGGCTCCAAAACTTTACTTTTGTATTGGGAGTAATAGATAAAATTTAGAATAGGGAGTTAAAGGTAATATACTAACAGGGAATAGATTCAGAAGTATAGAATAGTTTTGAAAGTACTGCAGTGCGTTTTCTGGTCACATTTTACAAACAATCTTATGGAATAATCAGAATTTATACATGTGGAGATTGGAAGTATGAATAGCTAAAGGACAAGACAATAAGTGGTGGACCTGGAATAAGAATCTAGATCCCCCAATATCTTCTGTTGTGTTCTTCAAAAAATTTGATGACCATGAGCCATCAAGAAAAGATCAAGTACAGTGTTTCAGTTGTTTGTTATCCCAAAACATAGTGGTTAGAACAGCAGCAAGCAGTCATTTGCTCATATGATATTTTGCAACCTGGGCATGACCCTGGAGGGGGCTCATCTCTGCTCCACGGAATGTCAGCTGGCTCCACTAAATTGAGACTGGAGAATCCATTCATAAGGTGCTTCACTCTTAGGTGTGACAAGTTGATTTTGGAAGGTCATCTAGGGCTGTCAGTTAGGGACCTCAGACCTCCTTGTTGGCTCCCCATGAGATCCAAGGTGCCTCATGGGGGTGCCTGGCTTCCTATGCAGCACAAAAGCAGAAGCTGCTAGGCCTTCTTAAGTGTTAGGCCTAGAGCTAGCAGAATATCAAGTTTGTGGCATTCTTCTGGTTAAAGCCAATCACAGAGCTGGTCTAGACTTCCAGACTCACGAGGAAGAGACTCCACAAGTGCACAAATAAATTGGGGGTGGGGGGTTGCAGTCTCTTGAGGACCACTGATGTAACTGACTGTTACACCACATACAGCTTAGAGTATTCAGATTAAGGACAGATGTAGTATACCATTTAGAAAGGTTTCTAGAGAGTCAGGTATTTACAAAAATAAACTTTAGTTAATGGAAAATATTCATTACTTCCTCCAACGAGCCAGGTAAAAGAATCCACTGCAATTTGAAAAGGATTCTAAAATAATCTATCTTAACTATCTTTTTCCTTTTAGCAGTTTGTTATCTGATTTCGGATAGAGCTTTTCAGCGAGGATGTGATGGATTACCCATTGCTCAGTGTTGGATCTTCTTTGTGAGAGTGTCCAGTGTTTTCCAGCATTCTCTACTGGACTTAGAGTCCTGAGTACAGCCTCTCATTCATATTTCTAAGTCACCCTAAAGAAATCACTTCTATTTCATAAACACGTTTTTGAAGAAGAGCCAAGAAGATACCTGAAAGACGAGCTGTTGGTTTGTGTGTTATGTATTTAACTCTATTCAGCACGTGGAGCCTGCAGTTCTGTTAAGAACTGTAAAATCAACTATTGTCACCAACTTTGCAGCTGCGAAAGACAGTGGAGTTCTTTCCAGTTAAATATATAGGCTGGCCCTGAAGGAGTTTGATCAAGAATTTGAACACTTATTTGCCAACTAAATAAAAAATACCCTACTGCCCCCTGAGTAAGACTGGCCTCCTTCATGGAATGTTTGTCAAATGCTGTGGCTCCCTTGCTAACATCTCCTTACAGTGGTCTAGTCATTCTTTAAATCATAAATAAGAATCTCTGGAGTGTTTCAAGGCAGAGCAAATCAAATATAACAGAACTTGAAAAGCGAGAATTTTCCCATTTATTCTTCTACCAATCTTGTGAGCAGAAAAAGAATTGACACTAAACTAAACCCTCTGCTGCAAATGCTCCTTCCTTTAGCAGCCAGGCTAAGAAGCAAGAGGACCAAATAGCTATGAGGAACACTTTTCTCTAAGAATGAGAAAAGTATGACACTTTCTGTCTCAAGTAATCTGTAGACCAGGAAATGTGAAGATTCTCGGAGCAGTTAAATGGGAGCCAAGAAACTAATTTGAGAGAAAATTGTCTTCTGGAGTGTGTGACCAGACTGCTCAAGTTCACATGTTTCATCCTTGAGTGTCTTGAAGTTTTGTCCCTTTTTCTTTTATTGTTTTACCAGCAATATAAGAGACATGTAGCTTAATTCCAGATGCTATTAGGAAAAAGAAAGAGTTGTTATTTGCGGATGCAGAAATCCTGAGGATTATATTCACCTTTTAGAAGCCTTAAATCTCACAGTCCTCACCTCTTGGTTTCCATGGCACTTTGTCTCTCTGTCTTGTACCTGGTTCCCTAGATGACAGGTGTAGGTAAAACTGCTCTGACCACTTGATGTTCATGCAGAAATTATATAAGTAAAATATATACATTGCTGCACATGACTCTGACAGCGCTCATTTTCTGTGTCTGCAAAGGTCTGGCACTTTTGTTACTTAGGCAATTACAAAGAGGAATCACGTTCACCTGAAACATCTGATTAGGAAGTGTTAATTAAGCCTTTATGTGATTCACAATTAAGTCTCTAAATTTAACATCGTGTATGTCTAAATAAATGTTACCCTTGCTGTCTTGCCTTACTGTTGAGAGGACTGCTTGTGAATTAATGCTCTTGAATCTTGGGAACCTGTTTCCTTCTGCCCCAGGACAAAATGTTATTTTAGTGTGCTCCTTATTTATTGCTTCTCTTCTCCACTCCACCTAATCAGTATCCTGTTTATTTTCTCCTTGTTGATGTCCTGTCTATGCAAACAATTAATTTTGTAAAATTTCTGTGATATTTGAGTCTGAAAATGATTGAGAATATCTTTAACCACTTCAGCTTCCTTTAAGCCTTATGCTATGTAGACATATCTTAGAGTTATTTTCCCTCAACATAGATATTCTACTGATTTTTAGCATATGAATTTAATAATTAGTTGTGTGATTCTTATTCATACATGTTTCTTTTCCTTCCCAGAAGCCATCAATGGGGATTGTTTAGTTTGTTTTGCTTGGCGTTTAGTGGACTCTTTAATTATATATATATAGATAGAAAGATAGATATTTCTTCAGTTACATAGTATTTTCCAGTAACATTTCTTAGAATTGTTCATACCTTTTCACATTTACTTTTCCTTCCGCTTAAGTTCCTATGGAAAAGGTTTATATTTATTAATTGATTCTCTCAATTCTATAGCTTTTCATTCATATCTTCTATTTGATAAGTTTTGCGCTGATTATTAGTGAATGATTTGTGCGGGTCTTCCAAACTATTTCTGTTACAGTTGTGCTGCAGCTGTTTGATTATGCAAGCTATGGGTAAATGTTTTCATTTTTTTAGTAATATACATATTATATAGTATTGTGTCAGTATTCCCAGGTTAATATATGAGGATGTAAAGCAGCCAGTTTAAAATGAGGAATTAAATCATTGAAGTGATTATTTATAAGGAATCAGCTACACGGATTTTTCTTATAAGGTTTACTTTTTAAATCCAAAGTAGTAAGATGTTTTGTATTGGATATATACTATTCACATCTTGTGTGTGTGTGTGTGTGTGTATTGAGTATCTTTGAATAGGGGAGAGATTAGTCTGTTTTTAGATGGACCTAGCTTTGCACCCAGTGGGTCCTCTGTGCTGATATGGGTGTGATACAATATAGTGAAGTTCTTTCGAAGGTCTTGCCTTTTGCTATCTCTATATTCAGAATAGTGGGGAAGAGTGAGGGATGGGATTCTGTGAATTGGAACCCCATTGTGGGAGCATCACATCAAAAATTGCTAAGAATGGTAGTGTTTGCAGCATTTTGTACTTACTAATTGTGTAAAAGACAGGAGAGGTTTTTCAGGAAAGGGCTGTATAAAGATGTTTTGTTTTGAGTGATATCAGACAAGATTAAAGTTTGAAGTATTGACTTGAGTAAGCTAAGGATTGGAAGATATTTGACATCAAGTCACTACCAAACTGACTGAGCTGTGAAACAGTTGAGCAAAAGTATATGCCTTACAAAGGTAGTGATGATAGTAATGCTCAATTTGATTTTAGCTATAGAAGCATAGATTGGAGTACATTAAGTAGAGGAAATGAGGCTAGGGTGATTTCATAGGTCTGGAGCAGGATTGCTTTTAGCTTCAATACTTTGTCTGCAGAGCTAGCAGGGAAAGGAATGTATGATATTAAGGATAAAAGTGGTTGTGATTAGACAAAAGCTATGTTTTATAGAGTATCTTAGCAGGGTAACATTGGACCAAGGAACAAAGTGAAATTCAGCATAGTGCAGGTTAAAAAATATTGTCCTTCTTAGCAGTTTTTAAATTTTATTGATTCATTTTCAGAAGATATTGAATGTTTTTATTGTACCAGTTCAATTAACAAAACAAAACAGAAGCTTTAGTTCCATTACCGATACTTGGTAATCCTTGATCGGTTTTTGTTTGTTTTGATAATGGAAGCAGTGATGGTTGAAATTAACTGTAAGTGCAAAGAAAGTTAGTGTTTGTTTTCTTAAAGTTTTTGTCTCTGTACAAATGTTAGTAAATTTCCATTGCTTGTATTATGAGATTTTAATATGCTTTAGAATGCTTATGTGAATGCCTCATTAGTGTATATACCTAGATGTTTAGTTTAGATCCCAGTTTCTTGTTCAGTCACTCAGTCATGTCCGACTCTGGGCCCCTATGGACTGTGGCACGCCAGGCCTCCCTGTCCTTCACCATCTCCCGGAGCTTGCTCAGACTCATGACCAGTAAGTAGCTGATGCCATCCAACCATCTCGTCCTCTGTCGTCCCCTTCTCCTGCCTTCAATCTTTCCCAGCATCAGAGTCTTTTCCAACTAGCCAATTCTTCCCATCAGGTGGCCAAAGTACTGGACTTACAGCTTCAGCATCAGTCCTTCCAGTGAATAATCAGGATTGATTTCTTTAGGATGGACTGGTTGGATCTCCTTGCAGTCGAAGGGACTCTCAAGAGTCTTCTCCAACAAAGCATCAGTTCTTGGGCTCTCAGCCTTCTTTATGGTCCTACTCTCACGTCTATATATGACTACTGGAAAAATCATAGCTTTGAGTATACAGACTTTGTTGGCAAAGTGATGTCTCTGCTTTTTAATATGCTGTTTAGGTTGGTCATAGCTTTTCTTCCAAGGAGCAAGTGCCTTTTAATTTCATGGCTGCAGTCATCATCTGCAGTGATATTGGAGCCCAAGAAAATAAAGTCTGCCATTGTTTCCACCATTTCCTATCTGTTTGCCTTGAAATGATGGGACTGGATGCCATGAACTTAGTTTTTGAATGTTGAGTTTTAAGCCAGCTTTTTGACTCTCCTCTTTCAACTTCATCAAAGGATTCTTTAGTTCCTCTTCGCTTTCTGCCATAAGGGTGATGTCATCTGCAAATCTAAGGTTATTGACATTTCTCCTACAATCTAGATTCCATCTTGTGCTTCATTCAGCCTGACATTTCTTATGATGTCTGCATTTAAGTTAAATAAGCATCGTGACAATATACAGCCTTGATGTACTCTTTTTCCCAGTTTGGATCCAGTCCATTGTTCCATGTCTGGTTCTAACTGTTGCTTCTTGACCTGTATACAGAATTTTCAAGAGGCAGGTTAGGTGGTCTGGTATTCCCATCTCTTGAGGATTTTCCAGTTTGTTGTGATCCACACAGTCAAAGGCTTTGGTATATTCAATGAAGCAGAAGTAGATGTTTTTCTGGAATTCTCTTGCTTTTTTTTATGATTCAGTGGATGTTGCAATTTGATCTCTGGTCCCTTTGCCTTTTTAAAATGAAGCTTGAACATCTGGAAGTTCTTGGTTCATGTGCTGTTGAAGCCTGGCTTGGAGGATTTTGAGTATTACTTTGCTAGAATGTGAAATGAGTGCAATTGTGCGGTAGTTTGAACATTCTTTGGCATTGCCTTTTTTTGAGACTGCACTGAAAACTGACCTTCTCCAGTCCTGTGGCCACTGCTTAGTTTACCAAAGTAATGACCACAGTTGTATCCCTTTAACTGTGAAGTCTGTGTACATGATAGCTCATTTTGTTAAAAATATGTCCCACACAGACATATATTGTACCTAATGGCAATGTCTGCAGGCACTGAATGACAGAACCGGGAGTTCCTGTAGTACTTTCTCTCCACAAACATTAACTAAACACATACTCTTGACTGGCTTAGTGCTAGGCCCTGCAGAGAAGAAATAAAGAAGATATAGCTAGCCCTCCAGTAGAGCGCTCACACTCAGGTTTTGGTGCTTCTAAGATGGGAAGGTTAGTCTCCTGGAAGAATTAGACAGTTAAAGGATGGCTTCGAGGTGCACTGACGTGGGGAAAGGGAGTGGGAAAGGTTCTGTTTCCATAGTGTTCATTATTTGTTAAAATACCTAATTGATTAATTGCATGAAAAGTGATGCACTAGTTAAAATCATTAACCATGATTTACAAAATTTCCATTCTGTGCACCAAATAGCCTAATCAGGAACTGGGGCAGCGGTGATGTAGCAGAGATAGAAGGAAAAGAAGATACAGCAGCAGACAATGCCAAGAGCTCTGCAAAATTTCTGCTGTGAGTTTGAAACATCCAAGCCAATTCAGTGATGTCATTCTCATTTGCATTACAAAAATATTTGCTCTATGAGGGCCAGGTTTTTTTTAGTGTATTTTTGTTTACTGCTATATCTTGGGTGCTTTGCATAGTACGTACTTAAAATTTTCTCAGCTGTTTACACAGCATGTCACAAAAATCCTTTAATCTTTATAAGTTAAACCTGTTGTCTCATTTTCAAAATTTAACACATATGTTCCTAACAAAGAATACATACTTACAAAAGAGCAGTGTTTAGATCTTAAAGCTCTTGTTTGCCTTTTAATAACAATGTGTTTAAATAGAAAATACAGATACTCCACCCCATTTTCAACGATATGGTCCAAAAAGTTACTGTGATGTACTTTAGAAATTCTGAAAATAGATTTAATTAAGATTATTGGCAGGCTAAATTTATGCAGACTTTAAGTAAAACAATACTTTATGTGAAGAATATAATAGCATAAATTGAAAGTAGCAGGCTGCTGTAGCTGGATGAATTCTTAGAAAGTATCAAATCCATTTCCTTCATTTCCTAAATTAAGAAGCTAAGAATGAGAGTAGAAATTATAAATTGTCCAAATTACATATATTCTTAAGAGAAATCAGTTAATTGCTTTTTATAATTTCTTATGAGTTAATTCTGAATCTCTAGTAAGAGAAATATTTAAACAATATTATTGCTATATCCATTCTAAAATTTTTAATCAGTTGAAAAGTTTTGTAATATTAGAGGCTTTAAAGCATTTGCTGACATAAAGTGAATTTGATGATTAAGTTTTATATATATACTAATAAGATATTTTAAAAATTGATAGTCTACCACTAAAATGTTTTAAAGGTATTAAAATTATAAAGTTCAAGAAACCTTTGATAAAACTTATATCAACTGAAGAAACTAATTTTATAAAAATTCCCACATAGTTTGGGTAGTTTCATTGGTAATTCTTCACGTACTTAGAGAAGAAATAATACTATTTTTGCATAAACTCTATTACTCTTTAATGAGGACAACATAACTTTCATAACAAACCATGACCAAGTCATTAAATGAATGGAAAATTATAAACCAGTTCTTATGAACATAGGTGGAAAAAAAATCCATAACAGAATTTTAGCAACTTGAATCCAACAATGCATAAAAAGGTAAAATATCATGACCAAATCAGGTTTATCCTACTAAAATAACATTCAAAAATAACTTATAGTTTACTATATTTACAGAATAAAAGAAAAATGTATTGTTATTTTGATACATGCAGAAAAAGAATTTTACCAAATTAACACCTATTTATTGTTTAAAAAAAAGTCAGAAAACTGAGAATGGATGTGTCCTCAACCTTATAAATGGAATCTATTAAAAACCTATAACTAACATTATACTAAATGGTGAAATATTAAATGATTTTCCTAACATTGGGGCCAAAACAAACAAGCATATTCTTTGAGCTGTCCTAACTTTTGTGGAGGCACAAGCCAGTATAGTAAGGGGAGAAATCATAATAGAAGGCCAACAGATTGGAAATAAAGTAACAAAAGCATGATTGTTTATTTAGAATTTCCTAAAGAACCTAAATACTAATTTCTAAAGTTAATGCTTCCCTGGTGGCTCAAAGGTTAAAGCATCTGCCTGCAATGCGGGAGACCTGGGTTCGATCCCTGAGTTGGGAAGATCCCCTGGAGAAGGAAATGGCACCCTACTCCAGTATTCTTGCCTGGAGAATCCCATGGACGGAGGAGCCTGGTGGGCTACAGTCCATGGGGTTGCAAAGAGTCAGACATGACTGAGCGACTTCACGATCACTAAAGTTAATTTAATGAGATTACAGTTTAACAAGTAAATATATGACTATCAGTTATATTTTTATACATCAAAATCAAATAAAGGAAAATGAAAAATTTAGAAGTCCTTTACAATAATACCAAAGCAAAAACAAACCTAGCAAACATTTAACAACATAGGCCTATAAACTAAAAACTAGAATGCACTGCTGAAAGGAATTATGGAAAACCTAAGTAAACAGAGAGCTGTATCATATTTGGGATTAGGGCTGCTTTGGTGGCTTAGACAGTTAAGAATCTGCTTGCAATATAGGAGACCCCATGTTTGATCCCTGGGTCGAGAAGATTCCCTGGAAACGGAAATGGCAACCCACTCCAGAGTTTTCGCCTGGAGAATCATGGACAGAGGAGCCTGGTGGGCTACAGTCTATGGGACAACAAAGAGTCGAACATGACTTAGTGACTGACACAACAAGAATACTCAATATTGTTAAGATGTCAGTTCTCTCTAAATTGATTTGTAGATTCAACACAGTCTCAACCATAATCCCAGCAGGTTTGTTTGTAAAAATGTATAAGATGTGTAAAATTTATGCAACTGCAAATGAAATATAAATAATATGATCTAAAATAGCCAAGACAATTTTGCAAAAGAAGTTATAAGACTCATAGTACCTGATTTCAAGATTTATTTAAAGGTACAATAATAAAGTCAGAGTGGCATTAGCATTAACAATAGGAAAGTACATCAACTGAGTATAATATAGAATCCAGAAATAGCTACCTACTCATACATGACCAGTTAATAAGAGTCCAAGATAATTCCATTTTGAAAGAATATCTTTTCAAAACATAGTTTTGAAACAATCCAATAAGTTTATGGGGGAAAATATTGGGCTTCAGCTCTGCTATACATCATATGCAAAAACTAATTCAAGATAGATGATAAACCTAAATTTAAAAGCTAATTTGAAGCTTTTACTAGAAAATATAGAATATATTTAAAACCTTCGGGATAGACAGGACACAAAGCCCAAGCCATACAAGAACATAATTTATAAATGAACTTCATCTAAACTTAAAATGTCTGCGTTATGAAAGGTACCATTAAGAAAAAAATGAAAAAAAAAGTCACAGGCTGGCAGAAAATATTCTGAGAGAAAGAACTCAATATATATATGACAAAGAGACCAGTTTCCATAATCAACAAATAATTCCTATAAAATCACTAGGAAAACAAACAGGCTAAAAAAAAAAAGAGTAAAGGACTTCAAAGATACATTATAAAAGGAGCTTAATATCATGATTTGAGAAAGAAAAGTGATAATAAAATTAGTATTCAAGTGCTGCCTTGTAAATGCTTTTGTTTTAATGTAATTTTTTTCCCCTAATTGTACTGACATCAGAAATGTCTAGGCCAGTGATTTTCAATGCTGACTGTATGTTAAGAATCACTTGGGAGCTTTGAAAGCACCAGTGCTGAGGCTCCATCACAGACCACAATCATTGGGGTGAAGTTGCTGGGGATATTGGTTATGATTTGGAAGCTTTTGGTGATTGTAATATGTAGTCAGTATAAATAACCAGTTGTCTATAACTAATATATGTATACATATATGTGTATATATGCATATATTTGTATGCTACTGACTAAAGGATTGAGAGAAGTTTCCATAGACTGTGTTGCACTTGTGTCATGAAAACCTGATTTACCATTGCCAACATTTTGAAGATATATTGAGTATTACACAACGGAACCGATGGGGAGCAAGTAATACCAACTGTTAACCAGAGAGGGACTGTTGTTTTAAGGATCATATAAAAGCCTTTGTGGTATTGAGGCTGTAAAATTGGCAGCCAGCATCCTATGTAATGGTTTATTTACCTACAGTTTTGATCAATTTATCTTTCTTACTCTGATGATGTAGACAGCGGGATCCTTTTAAATGTGTATTAGATATGTTGGGCATAGCCTATTACCTCAGTAACCAGTGCTGCCAAATGTGTTTTATTGGAGGTTGATGGTGTGAGCCAAAGGTGGTTAGTTGCAACATTGGTAGCAGAAATAAGTTATTGGGCTTAAATTGAGGCCATTCATTTTATAGTTGCAGGATGTCATTTTTTCATATCTCCATTATCAAGTTACCTTTAAATCCCAGTTATTTAACATCAGCAATTCCACCATTTAATAATTTTTGCTCATTTGTAACACTTCATTGATGTTATTTAGGTTTGGTGATCCAAACGTAATTTTGGAATGAAAGCTTTTTCATATTTTCATTCTACCCTTCTGCGTGAGTTTCTTTCTCTCTGCTGAATTTTTATTTCCGTAAAATTTTTAAATTAACTCTCTCTCTCATCCTCTTCACTACCTTTGCATTACTTTTTCTTTAGTTAAGGATGCCACTTATGGCTAAAAATTGTCTTTGAGCTGAGTTTCTGCCTCTCCCTTTCTCCCTCCTTTTCTCCATTACCGTGTGTATTTATTAAGAACTCCTCTATGAGAATTATTCAAGGAGTGGTAAGCATTTTACCTTAAAATGGAAACCAGTAGTTCTAAAAACAATCACTGTTAGAAATACAATAGGCAGAAGATACTGTAGTAAACTACATATTGAGAAATTAAACTTGGTGAATAGGGTGTATGGAAGCCTAGCCAACCTTTGCAGATGAAATGAAGGAAGAACGGGAGTGGCAGGTGGAGGCAAGGGAGCAAATCATACCTGAATTTGCTTAAGTTCCAAATGTTGCTTTAAAAACCACGAGGGAGGATTGCATCTACATTAAGTTAGATGCTATTCTATACCTTGTCTATAAACACCCAGTTGGAGTCAATTCCCTCCCAGCTCTAGCATTTTGTAATATTATAGTGTACAGTGCCTTATTTTGACTCAATGCATGCTTACTACAAAGGCCAGGGGCAACTAGGATTCAACTCTGAGTAATTTCTAGTCCTAGGAGAAACAACTGTTCAAAAAGAAGCTCCAAATTCATTCAGTATGCAAGGTCTAAATCAGAGATCTTTCTGGGAAGCAGGAAGTTTCTGAAGAATGGGAAGGAGGCCAGACTGTTCCCAGAACAATACACTTGCCCAGCTTTTATCTTGGTTCACTCTTATGTATCTTTTTTAAAAATTATCTTATATTGGTGTACAGCCAATTGACAGTGTTGTGAGTTTCAGGTGAACAGCAAAGGGACTCGGGCATGCATATACATGTATCCATTCTTCTCCAAACTCCCTTCCCATCCAGGGTGCCGCATGATATTAATCAGGGTCCCCTGTGCTATATATAGTAGGACCTTGTTGGTTATCCATTTTAAATATAGCAGTGTGTACATGTCAATCTCAGACTCCCTAACTATGCCCTTCACTCCATCCTTCCCTCTGGCAACCATAAGTTCATTCTAAGTCTATGAGTCTGTTTCTGTTCTGTAGAGAAATTCATTTGTATCATTACTTTTTGATTCTACGTGTAAGGGATGTTATAAAGTATTTCTTCTTCTTTCTGGCTTACTTCACTCAGTATGACAATCTCTGGGTCCATCCATGTTGCTGCAAATGGCATGATTTCACTCTTTTTAACCGCTGGGTAATATTCCCTTGTAGATATGGACCACATCTTCTTTATTCACTGCTCTGTTGATGGACATTCAGGTGGTTTCCATGTCTTGGCTGTTGTAAACAGTGCTGCAATGAACATTGGGGTGCAAGTATCCTTTCAGACCTTGTTTATCTCTGCATATATGCTCAGGAGTGGGATTTCAGGGTCACATGGTAGCTTTATTTTTAGTTTTTTAATGAACCACCATACTCTTCTCCATAGTGGCTGCACCAGTTTACACTCCCACCAACAGTAACTCACACGTCCTTTGATTCAGTGCCTGCCTTCGCTGAAGAGCCTAGGTTAGGGACTGCTTCTCTGTAACATGTGGTATTACAGTCATAATTTCTGTGTGCATTTCTGACTGCTCCACTGGGATGGGATCAGGGATCATATTTTCAGTGCTGAAACACCAGAGTACAGTATGGTATGATAATACCGTAAATGTAAAATGAATTTTTAAAGCAAATGCCTGAGTATGTAGATGTTCTGTCTGGTGGTAGAACTGTCCACAGTTCCCTTCTATACAGTTCACAGTTCACTTCAGTACAGTGAACCAAGCACTTCATAGCCCTTTACAATATAATCCTTCAGTTACTGACAATGGCAAAGTTTTTCTTAACATTTTTCTAATACAGACTTCTCTCAGGTTTCAAGTGTAATGATTAAAGTTTTACCTTTCATGGCTAGAGCTTTTATTGTGTGTTTGAAATATAGTATAACATTATAACCCTTTTAATATAGGTATTTTACTTTCAAAATGTGCAATGTTTATTTATGCATCCTTGCCTATATGTTAAATATAAAGCTATGGTTAGTGTAAAGAGGACCAGCTCCTTAGGTAATCAGTTACTGGGACCCTAGCAAATCTTTCCATTTCAGTTTTGAAACAGTAGCAACAAAATCTCATCCCTTTAATTATGGGAGATGGTGCAACTTGAATGACAGAAATGAAATCTAGAATTTGAAAATCATGAAGGTTACACCACTTGGTAAAATGGAGCTGATTATCTCTTTTAGATTCTCAGAGATTTGGAACAGAACTAGAAAGCATCTCCCTCCTTGGATGGTGCATATACATGCTCGATGAGCTTGACGACTGACACTCTGCAGTTTTCCTCCAAGAAACTAGCATATGTTGTGAGCATGTGTGTTCTCCAGGAGATGCTTCAGGGGTCCTATGGTAGGCTTGGGCACTTTAAAGTCTCGACTCTTATTTTAAAGCCCTCTCTAGGCCCCCACTTACTCATCTCTTCATACACACTCCTGTATTCCCTGAGTCACTTGGCCAAAATCGTTATCCAGTGAGCTGCCCTATCTAGACACCTCTGACTTGTGTCTCCTCCCTCCCCCACAGACTGCCAGTCCCCTGGTTTCGCCAAAATGTCAGTCATACGATCTCACCCTTGCCTTGCTCACCACCTCTGCCTCTGGCCAGATGCCTGCATCTCTTTCCTGCATTATTGCCCTAGCCCCAGCTCAGTATTTCTCTAAGCATCTGGCTTTTCCTTTCTCTTATCTGAACCATTAACTGTGCTTTACCCCTCCTCCAGATATAAAACTCCATCTTACTAGTTTCCATGGGCTAAAAGCCCATTCTTCTCTATCCACACCAGAAGTTCCCCCTGAAAAGGTGATTGATCCTTTTACACTTTTTCAGCAAATCAGCAGCGTGAAGCCAGAGCTTTGAAACCACTACTCCCTTGCCTCCCAGGAGCAGGCACTCTCCCACAATGCTGTCCATCCACATTGTCCCTTCTGCTACAAATGTTCTTTTTTCTCCTTTCCCTGTCAACCTTGAACTCATCCTGGGAGATGCTGCCCAAATTCTACCTTCCTCTTGGCAGAGGGGTCATGGAAGATTCCAGGGGCCACACTGAGAGGAAGTAACATGACTGAGATTATGAGACAACATGATTATAGCTTTCCTTTCATCAAAATAGTTACTTCGATGGACACCACTAGCCCAGGTTTGAAAATCTACTCAGGACAACTTGTTGACTACCATGGTATTTTACTTGGTAGTCTAATCTCACACTCCTTGGAGGATGAGCATTAAGAGTTCTGTCAAACCATTTCCCAGATTTTCCATCTTGCAAGCACAGTAATGTTTGAAAGGAAGACTGTTTATAAAACTTTGTTCCTGTTTTTGGGAACCGTATTCCAGGTAAAGGAAGTAATCTGCAGTTTCTTGGGTCTCTTCTTCCCTTTCTTATTTGTCTGGCAGGCTACAGCTGTTAAGCCAAAGCAGATTGGTTCCCTACTATGAGACTGTAAGTCTTTAGAGACTTTTAAATTGACATAGTCTAGAATTGAAATAGATGCACAGTGGGAAATCCTGTTATATCTTCATTCCAGTATCTCTTCTTGAGCAGAACCCTACCACTGTTGTTCCTTGAAAGTGAAGTCGCTCAGTCGTGTCCGACTCTTTTGACCCCATGGACTATAGCCTACCAGGCCTCTCCGTCCATGGGATTTTCCCAGGCAAGAATATGGAGTGGGCTGCCATTTCCTTTTCCAGGAGATCTTCCCCACCCAGGGATAGAACCCAGGTCTCCTGCACTGTAGACAGACGCTTTACTGTCTGAGCCACCAATTGAAAAAGATGCACAGTGGGAAATCTTGTCATATCTTCATCCCGGTATCTCTTCTTGAGCAGAACCCTACCACTGCTGTTCCTTAGAAGATGCTAATAAAGTTCAGCTTGGTTTTAAGAGCTTTCTGGGTGCCCTGGTAGGCCATTTGAAGATGGCATTCCTCCCTCTTAAGAAAGTCCTTTAGTGCAAAATGAAAATTCTGCTTCCCAAACCTAGTTGATTAAATTGGTATACATGGTGGTATTAATTTTATGATAGGGAGCCAAAGAGAAAACTAAGGAATAAAAACACACAAAACAATAGTATAAATAATGTTTTTTAATATAAGGTGAGCAGCAGAAGAACCTGGGAATGTATTTTCAAAATGCATACCAACACAGCCATCTCACCTTTTCTCCAGATTTTGACTCAGTAAACATGGGATACTGCCACATGTTGAATTTTTTACCAAAAGCTTTTTGAATCATTTTGATGTAATATACTGAACTATAAACAGGAATGCTAGTCTCAAACCATGTTATAGCCTTAATAGCAACTGGATTTCATCTTCTAATATCAAAGTCTAGTATTGTATGCAGAGAAGGCAGTGGCACCGCACTCCAATACTCTTGCTTGGAAAATCCCATGGATGGAGGAGCCTGGTGGGCTGCAGTCCATGGGCTCGCACAGAGTTGGACACGAAATCACTGCAGATGGTGACTGCAGCCATGAAATTAAAAGACGCTTACTCCTTGGAAGAAAAGTTATGACCAACCTAGATAGTATATTCAAAAGCAGAGACATTACTTTGCAAACAAAGTTCTGTCTAGTCAGGGCTATGGTTTTTCCTGTGGTCATGTATGGATGTGAGAGTTGGATTGTGAAGAAGGCTGAGCGCTGAAGAATTGATGCTTTTGAACTGTGGTGTTGGAGAAGACTCTTGAGAGTCCCTTGGACTGCAAGGAGATCCAACCAGTCCATTCTGAAGGAGATCAGCCCTGGGATTTCTTTGGAAGGAATGATGCTAAAGCTGAAACTCCAGTACTTTGGCCACCTCACGCGAAGAGTTGACTCATTCGAAAAGACTCTGCTGCTGGGAAGGATTTGGGGCAGGAGAAGGGGACAACAGAGGATGAGATGGCTGGATGGCATCACGGACTCGATGAACGTGAGTCTGAGTGAACTCCAGGAGATGGTGATGGACAGGGAGGCCTGGTGTGCTGCGATTCATGGGGTCACAAAGAGTCAGATATGACTGAACGACTGAACTGAACTGAAGCGACTTAGCAGCAGCAGCAGCAGTATAGTATGACTGAGATGTGAATTCAAATTTCCAGTGAGATGTTTAGGACACATGACTGAGGAGCTTAAATCCTACCCAAAGTGTTCTTCCATTTGTTAAACTGGACAAGACCTTGGCCAATGTTTATTTTAATAGTGTTTCAAACTAGTTTTAGAAAAATGAAATCTTTTTTTCCCTCTAACAAAAGCAGCCCTAAGTATATAATAGATGAATGAGAAGACCAGTTGAATGAAATGGGGGCTGCATAACAGCCTCCTCTTTCCTTTAGAACTGGTGTTACCTTCTTGATTCCTTTAGGGATCCACAGTTTTAGCCACTGGTAGTCTACCTGTCCCATTTCACGGATAAGGAGACTGAGGCTTGGTGGAAGCAACTTGATGTGAAAACCAGTGTTAGAACATAGGGGTCCTCACTGTCAGTCTAACACACCTCATTATTACTTTTCTTCACTCTGCCTAAGAGAGGGCATTAAAAGATGTAGTAGGCTGCCATTGTCCTTACTAGCATTACTAACATTTTTACTGACAATATGCCATTCCTAAACTCAAATTTATAATTGCTAAAATAAATGGAAAAATATATCAAAAGTTAAATTAGATTTACTATCCCATTAAATGAATCAGTTGATTTTTGTCAGCTGGGAAAAATGCTGTAAAATCAAATGTGATATTAATTAAGTAGAGTAATATAATGAGACTTCAAAATTGTAAAACTGGATCCTGATAGGGCACTATAGTGGAGGTGGTATGTTATCTCATTATAGGAAGTCTTGGAGGGGGGTTCTCTCGCATACATTCAACTGAAAAATGTAGGAATTAGTTGAATCCCTTTGACTCCCATCAAAAAAGACTAATAGGCATTGCCAAAGGAAATTATGAAGGTAAAGAAAAGCAAATCATTTAACTCAATGTTAACTCCTTTCTTTAGCAGCTACTAGGCTTACCTTGGTGCCTGGTGATGCAAGAAGTGTAGGAGATGAGGGTTCAGTCCTTGGGTCAGAAAGATCCCTAGGAGGAGGGCATGGCACCCCACTGCAGTATTCTTGTCTGGAGAATCCCTTAGACCGAAGAGCCTAGCGGGCTACAGTCCATGGGTCACAAAGAGTCGACATGACTGAAGTGACTTAGCAGCAGCAGGCTTACCTTGAAAGCTCCCAAAGAGAGGCTGCTTCGGTTTGTTACTAAACTTGTACATTTCATTTTTCAGTACTCCTGTTTACTAGTTAAATCATAGAATATGTTGATATACATGCATTTACTTTAGGTTGAATAACTTTATATAATTCTGTAGATATTTTATTTGGAAAAGGAAAGAAGATAATATAAACCTCTGCTGCCTAATGTCTCCCCAAAAGCTAATAATGCCTTATTTTTTGGTACTGGCAGAATACAGAATATTGCATTTCAGAATTCAATTTTCTTTATTTCATGGTAGCATTGAAGCACGTTTGAAAGGAACATATGTAACTTAATGCCATCCATTACATCACTAGTGGCATTTTCTAAAGAGCAAAACTTGAATAAAAATGTAAAACAAATATTGAATATTTTTGACTAGCAGGTGACATTGGGATGAAAAATAGCTTTTCTTTCAGCAGCATTAAATATAATTTTGTAAGGGAGCATTCTCAATAGAGGTGACTGAGGCATTAGAATACTAAATCCTGTGTTTATTGCGAGATGCAAGATGATGAAATAAGTAGATATCACAAAATAAAGAGAGAATGGACTTGCTTCCTTGCAACTCACGCTGGAGGATAGAATAACCTTTACCGGGTAGGATTTAAGATTGCCTTGCAACCACTGAAGGCTTCTGTGCTGTCTGAGGGAGGAATCTGGCCTTAAATCATCAAACAAATTAAAAATAGCAAAATGTTTTGTTAAGACAAACCATCTGTTCCAGAGCAGCAGAAAGAGAGAGGCTGGGGAAATCTCCAGAAGGCTTGTGGATTTAGGAGTAGAAGAGTCACACAGAGCTTATACTCCTCTGAGCCTCACTCAAGTTCATTATTGATCCCAACCTCACCAGACTAGGAGATGCTACCTGGGAATTAAAAAGTGAAACCATCTTAGATTAATATTCTACCCAGATATCCAGGATTTTGTTGCACAGTAACAAGGAAAAATGCATATATTGACCTTGCAGCTTATGTTTTTCCACCCTGACTGCACAGGAAAATTGCCTGCAGAGTTTAGAAAGAAATCCCAATGCCAGAGCCCCATTTTGGGTCAGTTAAATCAAGGCCCCTGGGGGATGAAACATGCACATTAGAAGGATTTGTTAAAAACTGGGGAGGTGATTTAACATGCAGACAGCCTTGAGAACTTCCTTTCTGTGTAGTAAGAAGACAATAGAAATAGAAACCAGGCGTCATCTCCGTGATAAAACCAAATGTTGATATTTGGCAAATTTGACTTTAGTAAATACAACAGGAGGACAGGGAGGTCTTGTCCCTTAAGGGCAAATGCATCTGTTTCTTTTGTGGACAAAATAATTTCCTAGAGTGTAAATTATCTTTTTAAAAAATTCTGGCAGAGACATTTCCAAGAATATATCAGCTTTTGGCTGGCAAGAAGTCACAATCTGGTAACAGAGAGAGCCAGTATGTTATATAAGAAGAACATCTTGTTGTAGACTTGATTCTGTGATTCTGGTGTGCCCATGAATATTTCTGATAGGGAAGACAAGTCTTATTTGTTCTCAGCATATAAGCATGGGATACGAGGAATTTGAGGTTTTGTCTGTGTTAAGCATTCTGGCTCTTTTGTTTGCAAGTCAGAGAGAAAATTCAGATGTATAGACCTTAGTAGTTTCATTCAGATGAAAGCAGAGAAAAATAAAAATCTAATGCTGGGAGGGATTGGGGGCAGGAGGAGAAGGGGACGACCGAGGATGAGATGGCTGGATGGCATCACTGACTCGATGGATGCAAGCCTGAGTGAACTCCGGGAGTTGGTGATGGACAGGAAGGCCTAGCGTGCTGCAATTCATGGGGTTGCAAAGAGTCGGACACGACTGAGCGACTGAACTGAACTGAACTGAACTGAATGAACCAACCAGTCACGGGGCTGAGATGATTTTCAGTGACTTGGTGCCGTTTTATTACTTCAGTGTCAGCTTGAGTAACTGACATGTCTGTAGGAAACAGCTATATTAAGAATAAGAGGAGATTTTTCTGATGGCCCAGTGGTTAGGAATCTGCCTGCCAATGAGGGACATGGGGTCGACCCCTGTTCAGGAAGATTCCACATGCCCCGGGGCAGCAAAGCCCATGTATTGGAACTGCTAAAGCCAGCAAAAGCTAGAGCCATGCTCCACAACAGGAGAAGCCACCACAATGAGAAGCCTGTGCACCACAACTAGAAAAAGCCCCCACACAGCACTGAAGACCCAGAGCAGCCAAAAACACATAAATAAATATTTAAAAAAAGAGAAGAGGGGGAGCCACCACCAAGAGGGTTTGCTATAGGTTGTGTGAATTAAATCAGCTTGCTGAGGCTACCTTGAGTGAGGACAACCAAATAGGCCTAGCAGAGCAGCATGAATGGGTTGTACATGAATAGAGCACTGAAATGGGAAAGTCTGGGTGGCTGTACAGTGAGCTAGAGCTGCATGCTGGTTGTAGGAAATTTGCTTAGTTACCAAAGGACCCCAGTCAGAAACCAGTGGCATGAGAAGCAAAGGCTGGTCACCGACAGAAAAAGGTAATGGCCAGATGAGTTATCAAGAGAACAGCACCATGAGAAGAGATCCTGGTAATGACCCCAATCTGTGAGAGACCTCAGCCATATTGAGGAGGGATCAAGGCAGAAGCTCGGACCTCTAAACCAGGCCATTGTGGAGGAGAAAGGGTAAAGTAACATCCATGTAAGGCCCTGGACCAAGTCATTACTACACTCCACTGCTGGCCTCCAACTCTCAATAGAAGGGAAGACTAAGGTTGTTCCAATATTTGCTGTTCCAGCAAGAATTTATGGTGGGAACTGGAGCTAGACTGGTGTGCTGATGGGGCAAAATAGTTGATTCAATTTTGAGGTAGAAGGACCACAGAGATGTAGAAAAAATTAGACAGCTGATGGAGTTATTCCCAGTGTTCAGGATCCTGATCATGCCATTTCCAGAAATTGCCTACAGTGGTCACCACATTTCTTTAAAGAAAATGAACTCACTCTTAAGAACTTCTTTCTTTCCTTCTCCTCACTGCCGATGAAGATGAAACACTAGGTTTATTGGGAGAAGATTCACCTTAAAACTCTTAGACTTTGACCTAAGCTCCAAGTGGAGGCTGTCACCTGGAGTACACATAGTAGCCGTATCCCTGGATCTTTTCCAAACTAAACCTGCTCTTTCTCTCCATATTTTGGTGGAAATTCTGTTTATATCTTCTCTCTCCACCCCTCTTTCCCCCAACCCCAGATCTGTACAAAAGGCAGAAATCTTCCTTATTTAAGGTCCTCTTCCACATCATTCATGACATTTGTGACTATGTATTGATATTTATCATATTTTCTGAGAGGATGTGAGCCATGCTGCTGATTTCTATGAGGGGAAGAATCCCTGTCTGAAGTAGAGAAAGCATTTGGTCAATATCCAAATTGGAGGAGTGAGTGAGTCCACTTACTTATCTGTTTTAATTCAACACATTCATCGTCCTACCTGCTAAAGAACATTTACAGTTTTTTTTTTTTCTTTTAAGTTATATTCCTTCTTAACCACCTTTCTTATTTTAGATAAGATGATGATATAGAAGGTTGGGACAGGTCTATATTCATTCTGAAATACAGCATGAAACTTGCTGTGACACAAAATTTCTCACCTCTGTCACCTTGAATTCTTCAAGGGAGAGGAACGTGAATGCTATGGAAAAGAATCCACTTGGTTGGCTTCCCAAAGATGGAGGTTGGTTCTATGATCCACTATCATCTAGCTTTATTGTATGAGAGAAATTCTGTTTCCTCAAAACAGGCAGTACTAGACAGATGAGTAAATGCACTGATAACAGTACATTTATGTGGCAATTTTAATTATAGTTCTGTGGCTACTATATCATGATTATATTTTGATTCTGTGAGCTCCCTGGAACTTGTTTTTCATTCCTTTATTATAGCTCACTTATTACTCAGAAACTCTTATGTAACAGCTTCGTGCTTTGATAAGACTTAGAATTACCTTCTAATACTGGATGTTAAGCCTAATAAATTGGTTGATGAAGAACACTTTCATGAATCACGGGAATAACTGATGAAAGAATAATGAATGCTCTTACACCCACTGCTGGTTGCTTTAATGGTAACTTTCATTAGGTTGGTGTAACTTTCATTAGGTTGGTGTAATTTTGCAAAAGCTCAATCTAGATCAACCTGAGTGAATAGATTTTTATGGCAAACATGAGTTTTCCATGTTTCTTGTTTTTAGAGAATCAATAATGTATGAGCATTGTCTTCCCAACTACCATTACAGTTTCTGGTTCTTTGTCAGTGAAAACTTAATTTTCATTTCTGCCTTGAATTCCAGTTTTTGTGATTTATTTTCCATCCCACTGTAAGTGGGCTATAATTTCTATAAGGAGGCAGAATGTCTAATGTGTCTCAGCTTTTGATTTCTGGTACCTAAAGCAGAGCCTAAGATAAAGATAGCATGCAATAAACACCTGTTCAATTAAATACCATTGAATGATGTAACTTTACTCTCCCACTTTGAATAAAGTGAGGGTGAATCTGATTAGAAAGTACACACATTTTTAAAGTAACTAAATGTTGACCGTCTCCTGCAGCGTTTTCAGATTTGACTTTTAGTCTCTGGAGCTCCAGAGTCTTCATCAGTTCTATCTTGAGATGTATCATCACTATTTTAAAGTTGAATTATTTTAAAACTCAAATAGAATATAATTTGACTTCTCTGATGGCTCGGTGGTAAAGAATCTGCCTAGGTTGGGAAAATTCCCTGAAGAAAGAAATGTCAGGCCACTCCAATATTCTTACCTGGGAAATCCATGGACAGAAGAGCCTGGCGGGCTGCAATCCATGGGTTCATAAAAGAGTCGCATATGACTTTGTGAGAAATGCTGGGCTGGAAGAAGTACAAGATGGAATCAAGATCACCAGGAGAAATATGAATACCCTCAGAAATGTAGATGACACCACCCTTATGGCAGAAAGTGAAGAACTAAAGAGCCTCTTGATGAAAGTGAAAGAGAAGAGTGAAAAAGTTGGCTTAAAGCTCAACATTCAGAAAACTAAGATCATGGCATCTGGTCCCATCATTTCATGGCAAATAGATGGGGAAAGAGTGTAAACAGTGGCTGACTTTACTTTTGGGGCTCCAAAATCACTACAGATGGCGATTGCAGCAATGGAATTAGAAGACAGTTCCTCCTTGCAAGGAAAATTATTACCAACCTGGACAGCATATTAAAAAGCAGAGATATTACTTTGCCAACAAAGGTCCATCTAGCTATACTTTACAAGAACCAGACCATAAATCGAGACAATCATGAAGATCCACCTCTTAAACGCCAGAGGACAGATAGACTTTTAAGAAGAAAATACACAAATTGGTTCAGTCACTTAATTGGAAATATTTTCTCCATCTCCCCACTAGACCTTTCTGATAGTGAACTATCATTTGTATGATTTCTAATATTTTAGCATTCAGTTACTTTAGTATTGAACCCTCAATTTTTTTTTATTTTACCTTCGAGGCTTGCCTAATGGCTCAGATGGTAAAGAATCTGCCAGCAATGCAGGAGACCTAGGTTCTATCCCTGCATCTGGAAGATCCCCTGGAGAAGGGAATGGCAACCCACTCCAGTATTCGTGCCGGGAGAATCCCATGGGCAGAGGTGCCTGGTGCGCTGCAGCCCATGGGGTCGCAAAGAGTCAGACATAACTGAGCGACTAACACAGTCAAGACTATGTTTTTTCCAGTGGTCATGTGTGGGTGTGAGAGTTGGACTATAAAGAAAGCTGAGCACCAAAGAATTCATGCTCTTGAACTGTGGTGTTGGAGAAGACTCTTGAGAGTCCCTTGGACTACAAGGAGATCAGTCCTGGGTGTTCATTGGAAGGACTGATGTTGAGGCTGAAACTCCAATACTTTCGCTACCTGATATGAAGAGCTGACTCATTTGAAAAGACCCTGACACTGGGAAAGATTGAGGGCAGAAGGAGAGGGGGAAGACAGAGGATAAGATGGTTGGATGGCATCACTGACTCAATGGACATGGGTTTGAGTGAACTCCAGGAGTTGGTGATGGACAGGGAGGCCTCATGTGCTGCAGTTCAAGGGGTCACAAAGAGTCGGACACGACTGACTGACGGACTGAATTGACTTAGTAACTAAACCACAACAATTAAAAGATGAAATTAAAAATACTTGGTCAGTAAATCTTTAAAGTAGCTACTCTAAAGACAACTTTAGTTTTTTGAAAGATGGCATGAAACAGCATAAAAGAATATTAAAACTTAATATAATAACAGAGACATTATTTTAATACATTTGACTAGTATAATTTTAAAATTTTATTTCATCAGCCATGCCAAAAGCAATTTATAATGCATATGATATTGATGGATAGACCATAACATGCTCTCCTTTAGAACAAACACTTCTAACAAATCCATACATTTTCTGGGCTGAAAATGAGCCATTAATAAATTTTTCTGTTTTATTAAAATTTTGTTTGTTTTATAATCTGTGATCTGATGGAAGAACTGAGATTCATTTTAACAGATCTGGGCAAAATCATGGTGTCAAGGGGAGGGAGAGTTTCATGCTAAGAGTAGTTGGAGGTGATACGGATCTGTTTAACATTGTGTTTCTCCCCAACAGAAGCCCTGCGTGAAACAACTACATTGTAGAGAACAAAACAACCAAACATCAGTCTCCATAGCCATTAATTTTTCTTAAAAATAAATGCAACTGCACAGGATTTTTAAAAGTAAACAATTTTGAAAACAATTTAACTTCATACATTTCTCTTTTTGAAATTAGGAATTATTCTCTGTCAGTAAAGATGCCCTGCTTTCAATGAGACACAAATCTATTGTATAATATTTTGGAGATCATCTCGAAAAAATTTTCAACATAATGTGGTATTTTTTTCAGTGGTAGGCCTCCGGATGTCACTCTTAATTCTCATTACATAGGGCAGGACTTTAAGGCCATAAATGGAACAGACATGCCTCATGTTTTAGAGACTATCTGTCTGACTTTGCTCCAAATTATTCTAAATTGGACATGGAGTGAATAATATTGTCCTTTATCATTATACTTAAATATAAGAACTTTTGTATAGCTTATTAATCTGCATCTATCTACCAAATGTCCCCTTCCTTTATTGGAGCTAGTTTGTTAAATTAGAGGCAGAAATGGCTAACATTACAGACACCATCACAACTCTTTTTGCTTAGAATTCTTATCTAAAATAAACACGCTATTTGTCATATTCAATTTAGTTGTGAAATTAATCCAAAGTAAACATCAGAACTGGGTTCAGTCCCTGGGTTGGGAAGCTCCTCTGGAGGAGGGCCTGGCAACTGACCCCAGTATTCTTTCCTGGAGAATCCCCACAGACAGGGGAGCCTGGCGGGCTGCAATCCATGAGGTCGCAAAGTGGCAGACATGACTGCGCGACTAAACACAGTTATCAAAATAAATTGCAGCCTTAGTGTGTACCTGTTAACAATAAATGCTCTGAATTATAAAGATTTCTGATGCAGTTGTATCCAACAAAAGTTTAGGGTCAGGAAAAAAGTTAAAAACTAACCATTCTTTCTACTGATTTAAACACACATTTTAATACAGACATGCATTGTTTTCTCTATGCAGAAGAGATTTGGCAGTTCTTCTAAATTTCATTTGTCATTATGAAAACCAGATTATCCCAAAGTAATCATCACGTTTAGTTTCAACACAAAACTGCCATAGCCAGATTTTTCATTATGCAAGATGTGTGGATCACAATAAACTGTCGAAAATCCTGGAAGAGATGGGAACAGCAGACCACCTGACCTGCCTCTTGAGAAACCTGTTTGCAGGTCAGGAAGCAACAGTTAGAACTGGACATGAAACAACAGACTGGTTCCAAATAGGAAAAGGCGTATGTCAAGGCTGTATATTGTCACCCTGCTTATTTAACTTGTATGCAGAGTACATCATGAGAAACACTGGACTGGAAGAAGCACAAGCTGGAATCAAGATTGCCAGGAGAAATATCAATAACCTCAGATATGCAGATGACACCACCCTTATGGCAGAAAGTGAAGAGGAGCTAAAAAGCCTCTTGATGAAAGTGAAAGCAGAGAGTGAAAAAGTTGGCTTAAAGCTCAACATTCAGAAAATGAAGATCATGGCATCTGGTCCCATCACTTCATGGGAAATAGATAGGGAAAGAGTGGGAAAAGTGGCTATTTTGGGGGCTCCAAAATCACTGCAGATGCTGATTGCAGCCATGAAATTAAAAGACACTTTCTCCTTAGAAGGAAAGTTATGACTAACCTAGACATAATATTAAAAAGCAGAGACATTGCTTTGCCAATAAAGGTCTGTCTAGTCAAGGCGATGGTTTTTCCAGTGGTCATATATGGGTGTGAGAGTTGGACTATAAGGAAAGCTGAGCACCAAAGAATTGATGCTTTTGAACTGTGGTGTTGGAGAAGACTCTTGAGAGTCCCTTGGACGGCAAGGAGATCCAACCAGTCCATCCTAAAGGAGATCAGTCCTGAGATCAGAACAGGACTGATCTCCTTTAGGAGATTGACTGATGTTGAAGCTGAAACTCCAATACTTTGGACACCAGATGCAAAGAGCTGACTCATTTGAAAAGACCCTGATGCTGGGAAAGATGGAGGGCAGGAGGAGAAAGAGATGACAGAGGATGAGATGGTTGGATGGCATCACCGACTCGATGGACATGGGTTTGGGTGGACTCCAGGAGTTAGTGATGGACAGGGAGGCCTGGTGTGCTCTGGTTCATGGTGTCACAAAGAGTTGGACACGACTTAGCGACTGAACTGAAGATGTGCTCTGCTGTATTTCTGGAGCAGTATAGAACTGACTCATTTGAAAAGACCCTTATGCTTGGAATGATTGAAGGCAGGAGGAGAAGGGGATGACAGAGGATGAGATGGTTGGATGGCATCACCGACCCAATGGACATGAGTTTAAGTTCCAGGAGTTAGTGATGGACAGGGGAACCCTGGTGTACTGCAGTCCATGGGGTCGCAAAGAGTCGGACATGACTGAGTGACTGAACTGAACTGAATAGGTAATTGTAGCAAGGGAGGTTCTTTAAAATACATTACTCCAGATGTGTGCATGATATTTTGATACTGTAGCTTTGATGCAGTCCTATTGAGGGAAGAACCTTTTTTTTTAAAGGAGGGGTATGCTTTGAAGTGGTCTTTAGCTAAAAGCACTTTGGTATGAGGACATTTTTAATATGTCATACATTTAATATATACATATTTTCAGCATATGTGTATATATATACACACATATATATTATATGTATGTAAACATATACATTATTTTTAGCATTTCATTACAGAATGCAGTATATTTTCCCTTCATTCTGATACACACTTCACCAAATATGTTCTACTCCCCAACCATGGAAACTGCAAATGAGGTAGTTTAGGGATAGAGAAATGTCCCACAGGGCTGAACCACAGAGAATTATTCCCAGGAATGGAAACCTAGTGGAGTTTACCTAGTTGGATAGAACATTGTTTGGTGGTGGTGGTTTAGTTGCTGAGTCATGTCTGACGCTTGTGACCCCAGGGACTGTGGGCCACCAGGCTTCTCTGTCCTTGGGATTTCCAAGGCAAGAATACTGGAGTGGGTTGCCCTTTCCTTCTCCAGGGGATCTTCCTGACCCAGGGATTGAACCTATATCTCCTACACTGCAGGCAGATTCTTTACTGACCGAGCCACCAGGGAAGCCTGGCACATTGTTGAGGACCAGCAAATCCTTTCTTTGTATTTTCTTCTCGTTGGAATGGACTTGTCTATAGCTGTTCCACTGTTGTATTTGGGAGCAGATCACTTATCCTCTAATTTCACAAGTCTTCAGATAAAGCAGAATTTTGCCTCAGAATAACTCATCCCCAGAGTCTCAGCCACACCTGGTTTAGATGATGAGGTTTGGGATTTCTGAGCTGATGATATTTAGATGAGCTTTCACTTTGAGCTGATGCTGTAATGAGTTGGGGAATATTGGGATGCGATGAAAGTACCTTGTATGTGGGATGGATCTGAATCTCTGGGGGCCAGAAGGGAACTGTAGTAGCCTGTATACTCCATGTCCTAGTCCCTAAAATTTATGAAGTCTAGTTTATAAGGCAAACAGAACTTTGGGAAGCAAGCAAATTAAGGATTTAGCTTGGGAGATTAACCTAGATTATCTAGATGGGTCTGGTATAATGACAAGGGTTCATATAAAAGGTCAGAAGGTGAGTCAGAGTTAGAGGGAAAAGTGATGTGATGATTGTGGCAGAAATTTGAATAATATGTTTTGAAGATGGAAGAAGAGGCTACAAACCAAGGGATGCAAGTGGCAACAAGAAGCTGGAAAAAGCAAGGAAACCGGTTACACCCTATAACTTC
This sequence comes from Nanger dama, assembly GCA_917880005.1. Taxonomy (NCBI): domain Eukaryota; kingdom Metazoa; phylum Chordata; class Mammalia; order Artiodactyla; family Bovidae; genus Nanger; species Nanger dama. Next base: position 29,878,658 of record CAKJTW010000010.1, on the reverse strand, counting down.
CAGAAAGAATACCACCCTGCTGACAGTTTAACTTCAGCTCAGTTAAACTGATTTCAGACTTCCTCTGACTTCCAGAATTCAAATGTAATAAATTCATGTTGTTTTACACCTCTCAGTTTTTAATGATTTGGTAGAACAGCAATAGGAAACTAAGACAGAGGGTCCATATGAAACTGCTTAATAATGGATTCTGGCAGAGAACTGATGATTCCTTGGATATTAATTTTATAATTTTTAATTTTATTTATTATTTTTTTAGATATCACTTTTTGTGTGTATGGGTTTTTTTTTTAATTTTAATTGAAGGCTAATTACTTTACAATATTGTGGGGTTTTTTGCCATACATTCACATGAATCAGCCATGGATGTACGTGTGATCCCCGTCCTGACCCTCCCTCCCACCTCCTTACCCATCTCATCCCTCAGGGTCATCCCAGTGCTACAGACCTGAGCATCCTGTCTCATGCATCGAACCTGGACTGGTGATCTATTTCATGTATGATAATATACATGTTTCAATGCTATTCTCTCAAATCATCCCACCCTCACCTTCTCCCACAGAGTCCAAAAGTCTATTCTTTATGTCTGTGTCTCTTTTGCTGTCTCGCATATAGGGTTATCATTACCATCTTTCTAAATTCCATATATATATATATATATATGTTATTGGTATTTTTCTTTCTGACTTACTTCACTCTGTATAATAGGCTCCAGTTTCATCCACCTCATTAGAACTGATTCAAATCCATTCTTTTTAATGGCTGAGTAATATTCCATTGTGTATATGTACCACAGCTTTCTTATCCATTCGTCTGCCAGTGGACATGTAGGTTGCTTCCATGTCCTGCCTGTTGTAAACAGTGCTGTGACGAACTCTGGGGTACTCATGTCTCTTTCAATTCTGATTTCCTCAGTGTGTATGCCCAGCAGTGGAGTTGCTGGGTCATATGGCAGTTCTATTTCCAGTTTCTTTAAGAAGTCTCCACACTGTTCTCCATAGTGGCTATACTAGTTTGCATTCCCACCAACAATGTAAAAGGATTCCTTTTCTCCACATCCTCTCCAGCATTTATTGCTTGTAGACTTTTGATAGCAGCCATTCTGACTGGCATGAGATGATACCTCTTTGTGGTTTTGATGTGCATTTCTCTGATAATGAGTGATTTTGAGCATCTTTTCATATGTTTGTTAGCTATCTGTTTTCTTTGGAGAAATGTCTGTTTAGTTCTTTGGCCCAGGATCCTCTATGACCCACCTCCCAGAGTAATGGAAATAAAAGCAAAAATAAATAAATCGAACCTAATTAAACTTAAAAGATTTTGCACAACAAAGGAGACTATAAGCAAGGTGAAAAGACAGCCTTCAGAATGAGAGGAAATAATAGCAAATGAAACAACTGACAAAGAATTAATCTCAAAATATATAAGCAACTCCTGCAGCTCAATTGCAGAAAAATAAGCAACCCAATCAAAAAATGGGCCAAATAGTTAATTTTATACTTCTTGAAAAAAACAAATACATAAAATAACTCTATGTAAAGGGGTGGAAGTTGGAGAAGTAAAGGTCGTCCATGAAGTAAAGGTCATGACTATTCACTGTGTGTCTTACTGGGCAACAGTTAGAAGAGGCGTTTACAGGTTGACAGGACTATTTTGTCTAGTATCCAAAAAACTGAATTGAAACCCCTTTTCATCTTGGTTTTCCTGGATGTTTTCTCTTCTGTGTCACCCACCCCCACTCCTCCAGAGTATTTCAAGTTGGACCTGCAGAGACCCTTTTGAAGGTTAAATGGAGTTCAAGGGCTTCCATTCTTAGTTTCCCTGCTGAGACAAAAGAAACACTAATTAATGGCTTTTATGAAGACTTGACTTTTTATTGGAAATAGAACCAAATAATTCCTCTGAAGACTTTATAACTAATTGCTATTTAGCATAATTTGATTTGAATTTCTCATGGAAAGCTGTTAAATGGTAACAGAGTTGATTATTATGAATCCAAAAGTTTCTTCATCTGAAGATTAATCATGCTAAAAGCCAATATATCACTTATATAATTTTATTCTGCAGAACATTTCCTGTTTTGATGTACTGTTTGGAAATGGTTACTGAGTAGAGCGAGCCTTTGGAAAGCTTTTTACTACCTGGAACTCTCAAGCAAATAAGTTTCAGACTAAAACATCTTTTGGATAGAATTTTTCCTTTTAAGCAAAAAGTCATATATATTTGTGTGTACTTAATGGTATGTGTGTATATATATATATATATATATTTATATACACTTGTTTTTTGACTTTAACAATTTGTAAGGAAACTTACAATGTATAAAATCATATACATACATATATATTTGTGATTTTTAGATAACATGAAATATAAATGAACTTTCCCTTAATGATACTGTATTAGCAATAAGACACTATTTTTCTGGACCAAAGCTCAAGAACACAAGAGTAAGCTTGTTGAGATGTCCAAACCATGTGTCTACATGAGGTCCAGAATATGCCCAAGTAAGGTCATAGGTATGAGTGTGACCTCTCTAAAAAAATAGTGGAAACAGAGGTGATATCATTACATGATTTAGTGTGTATGAAGAAAAAATATGACTTATCTTGAATTCCCTCAGAAGGTTTTCATTAAAATGTCATGTTTTAATGCAGTCTACAAAGGCCTCAGCAGCATCCTTAGGATTATTACTCCAATGATTTTCTAAGGTTTGGTCAAATAAAGAGCCTTCATATTGGCTATATTGGTTAATGGCAGAAAGTCAGAGTAAAGTTTGAATAAAATTATGTTATTAATAGGATTTACCAGGTCTTCAAATTCATCTTCCTAAAAGGAATTGGATCCCCCTGGTGGCTCAGACGGTAAAGCGTCTGCCTACAGTGCGGGAGACCGAGTTCAATCCCTGGGTCGGGAAGGAAGGAAATGGTAACCCACTCCAGTATTCTTGTCTGGAAAATCCCATGGACCGAGAAGCCTGGTAGGCTACAGGCTATGGGGTTGCAAAGAGTCGGACACAACTGAATGACTTCACTTTCACTTAAGGGCAATATATTGTTTAGAATAAGATTTGAATTTGTTTCCTTACCTAGGTGAAATCTGATTTTTGGTTTATTAATCACGTTTTATTTAGATAGAAGATTTTTCATTCCTTATCTCTTTTTCTTCCCTCTCTTTTTCCCCTTTTTAAAAATCTTCCTCCTTTTCATCTTCCCTTTGTCTTTCTACTTCATTCTTCCCTTCTTTCCACCGCTTCATCCTTTTTTTCTTTCTTCCATCCCTCCTTCCTTTTACTGTACGTAACTGGTCAAAGTTGAATCTAAAATGCTGAGCCTGTTTTCTGGACAAATATGGAGCAAATTTTTTAAATACCTCTCAAGAATTCCAGAAAAACATCTATTTCTGCTTTATTGACTATGCGAAAGCCTTTGACTGTGTGGATCACAACAAACTGTGGAAAATTCTGAGAGAGACTGGAATACCAGACCACCTGACCTGCCTCTTGAGAAATCTGTATACAGGTCAGGAAGCAACAGTTAGAACTGGACATGGAACAACAGACTGGTTCCAAATAGGAAAAGGAGTACATCAAGGCTGCTTATTTAATTTATATGCAGAGTACATCATGAGAAACACTGGACTGAAAGAAACACAAGCTGGACTCAAGATTGCTGGGAGAAATATCAATAACCTCAGATATGCAGATGACACCACTCTTATTGCAGAAAGTGAAGAGGGAACTCAAAAGCCTCTTGATGAAAGTGAAAGAGGAGAGTGAAAAAGTTGGCTTAAAGCTTAACATTCAGAAAACGAAGATCATGGCATCCAGTCCCATCACTTTATGGGAAATAGATGGGGAGACAGTGGAAACAGTATCAGACTTTCTTTTTTGGCTCCAAAATCACTGCAGATGGTGACTGCAGCCATGAAATTAAAAGACGCCTACTCCTTGGAAGAAAAGGTATGAGCAACCTAGATAGCATATTCAAAAGCAGAGACATTACTTTGCCAACAAAGGTCCGTCTAGTCAAGGCTATGGTTTTTCCTGTGATCATGTATGGATGTGAGAGTTGGACTGTGAAGAAAGCTGAATGCCAAAGAATTGATGCTTTTGAACTGTGGTGTTGGAGAAGACTCTTGAGAATCCCTTGGACTGCAAGGGGATCCAACCAGTCCATTCTGAAGGAGATCAGCCCTGGGATTTCTTTGGAATGAATGATGCTAAAGCTGAAACTCCAGTACTTTGGCCACCTCATGAGAGGAGTTGACTCACTGGAAAAGACTCTGATGCTGGGAGGGATTGGGGGCAGGAGGAGAAGGGGATGACAGAGGATGAGATGGCTGGATGGTATCACTGACTCGATGGACGTGAGTCTGAGTGCACTCTGGGAGTTGGTGATGGACAGGGAGGCCTGGCATGCTGCGATTCATGGGGTCGCAAAGAGTCGGACATGACTGAGCAACTGAACTGAACAAGTTGAAGAGGTGAGAGAAAAACATTTTCCTCTTAACTCAGAAGGCAGTGTATTGGAATGTCATTTATATACTTCAAATGTATCTTAGAACATCCTATTCTCACTGGCTCCCTGATTGTAATAACCATCCCTCAATGCATACAGATTCATGGACAGTTCAGAAAGGGAATGGAAGAGAATGCGGGGGAATGATCATTTTCTAGTAAATGTTCCATATTGCGCTAGTGAATAATTCAGAAATGGTGTCTTGTCTTTTCTTGATATTTTAGATTTGTCACCTAAAATATGAGAATTTATTTTCCCCTGCATGCCTTTATGTTCTTCAGTTTGTGTCCTCAGTTTCTGGATTTTGCTGTCCCATGGATGAATGGAATTTACCTTCATTCCATCTGAGAACATCTTTGTCTCAGTTAAAGAAGGTGTATCAATATGTTCTCAAGGGAGGGTAGTCCTCGTTCTTCTGTTACAGTCTAAGAAAGAAGGCAAAAGACTCTGAGATTGCACTTCTCATTCAGTTGGTTGAACGGCTTCAGTGCTAGCTTTGACTCACAAAGTAGTGTGGTAGTTCTTATACCTTGAGTGTTACGGAGCAATTAATCTTTATTGCTCACACAAAATAATGACAGGGAACCTTTTGATATGCACCTGTATTTGAAATGTAATCCACTAGTTTATAGCTAGAAATAGTGTGTTTTATTTACTAAATGATGGAGGATGAGATGGTTGGATGGCATCACCGACTCTATGGACATGAGCTCTGGGAGTTGGTGATGGACAGGAAAGCCTGGCATGCTGCAGTCCATGGGGTTGCAAAGAGTTGGACACGACTGAGCAACTAAACTGATTTAGTAACTTGAACACAGTTTATGGTTCAGTCTTTGTGGATATCATCAGAGTCAGTCCAATGGATTAGGTTGAATGGATCACGTTCCAAGGAATGACCAAAAGTCTTAGATCCTCACTTGTAGTCCAGACCTGGCAGTTACAAATTCCATTAGGTAATGAGAGAAATGGGGTTCCCTGGTGGCTTCCATGGTAAAGCCGTCTGCCTGAAGTGCGAGAGACCTGGGTTCGATCCCTGGATTGGTAAGATCCCCTGGCGAAGGAAATGGAAACCCACTCCAGTACTCTTGCCTGGAATATTCCATGGACTGAGGAGCCTGGTGGGCTATACAGTCCATGGGGTCGCAAAGAGTCAGACACGACTGAGGAACTTGGATTAATGAGAGAAACATTTATTTTGCCTTTCCCGTCTCTCTTCTATCTCCCTTCCTTCTTTCTTCTATTGCTAGAGCTATGCCTCTCTCTCTCTACCTCTGTGTTGCTTTCTATCTCTATTATTGCCTGCTTCTTAAAAAATAAGTTAATACCCGATCTTTACTGAGTATTTAACATGTCCAGTTATAAATCTACATAAATTTTATTTAGATTTGAAGGGATGATAAAATGGAAAACAAAGCAATTGTTTTATATTGAGTTATGAAAAATAAACTTCACTATGCATTTTAAACTGTTAATAATTCATGAGAGAAAGTGAAAGTGAAGTTACTCAGTGGTGTCTGACTCTTTGTGACCCCATGGACTGTAGCCTATCAGGCTCCTCATTCCATGGGATTCTCCAGGCAAGAGTACTGGAGTGGGTTGCCATTTCCTTCTCCAGGGGATCTTCCCGACCCAGGGATCGAACCTGGATCTCCTGCATTCCAGGCAGATGCTTTAACCTCTGAGCCACCAAGGAAGCCATGAGAGGAATACCCACTAAGGATATTCATGAGAGAAATGTCCACTAAGGTTATGTCTGATGAAGCTAACTGGTCAGAATATCATTTGCTTCAGTTCAGTTCAGTCGCTCAGTCATGTCCGACTCTTTGCAACCCCGTGAATTGCAGCACACCAGGCCTCCCTGTCCATCACCAACTCCTGGAGTTCACTCAAACTCACGTCCATCGAGTCCATGATGCCATCCAGCCATCTCATCCTCTGTTGTCCCCTTCTCCTCCTGCCCCCAGTCCCTCCCAGCATCAGAGTCAGTCCTTCCAAAGAACACCCAGGACTGATCTCCCTTTAGAGTGGAATGGTTGGATCTCCTTGCAGCCCAAGGGACTCTCAAGAGTCTTCTCCAGCACCACAGTTCAAAAGCATCAATTCTTCAGCATTCAGCTTTCTTTACAGTCCAACTCTCACATCCGTACATGACCACTGGAAAACCATAGCCTTGACTAGGCGGACCTTTGTTGGCAAAGTAATGTCTCTGCTTTTGAATTTGCTTAGTTTTATTTAATTTATCTGTCTTCTCTTTATTCATCAAATATATCTTAGGTGCTTACTATTAGTATATCAAGATTTATGCTAGTGAGTGTAGCTACAGAACAAAGGAAACTTAATTTTCATCCACCACAACCTATGTCCTATAGTGGGTTTTGCCTTTCCTTCTGGAACTCTGTCTCAGAGATCTCTGTTCTGACACCAGAATATCTAAAACCACGGTGACATCTGACAACACAGACTTTCATATGCTACAACATTATTGACTCCAGTCGTCAGCATTCACAGATCCCCATAATTTTGAGCTACTGTAAATGTGGCAGACTGCCATGACCATGTCTGGCAGAAACTTTTATAGTTATTACAGGGCAGACTTCTCATTTAATTGAGATGCATTAGGTAAATATGATGCAGGTGGCTTCATTAGTTGAGTTTACAGAGTGCAGTCAGCCACAGCCCTCTGAAATTCTAGAAACACATGGGCCAGCAGTAGTAGCACAAAGTAATAATTGAGTTGAACACCTACCCCCGCATGCACGCCATGAAGGGTCATCTTCAAAACAAGCAACAAGGGTCTCTTAGAATACATCAAATGTCTTCTGTTTCTTAGAGGACAGAATATGTGTTAATTTGTATCATGGATAGAAATAAATTAGATAAAACAAAATTTAAGCAGCTCTTTTTTCTCTAAAGTATAAATAATGTAGTAACACCTGTGCCATATTTCTAGTATCAAGGCCAGATGAAGCATCCTCATTCTCTTTCTCTCATTCTAGTTTTCTTTTAACTGTTTAAAATCATGATATACTTGTTTCATATTCTAATATTCATTTTTTGCTTTTCAGTTTTGCTTTCAGTTTTCCCTGCATGTTTTATTGCCTTTATTTTATGCTGGTTCATAGGAAAAACATATTCCTTTATTCTTCAAAATTGTTTATTTTTTTCAATTGTGTAGGCAATTCTTTTCCTCCCAGTGAGATTTCTCCCATAGTCCTTGATCTACTGCTTTACATTGAATTGTTTGATTTTTTAGGCATACTTCATAGTTGCGTTATAGGATTTCTTTTAGGTGTATTTCTGTGTTAGAGACATTGCTTTCTGAAATTTTATACCTTCTTGTATCTTGTTTAGCTCTCACTTTGCTAGGAAAAACAATATATAACATGTACATACATACAGACACTCAAGTTAGTTTCTTAAAACTATAGTTTCATGTCAGAAAGTGTTATTATGTTACCTTTATTAATAACTTGGACATAAAATTACAAATACAAAAGCATTTTCTTTAAAAATTTTAACATCTCATTTTAGTATTATCTAACTTGCTTAATATATCCCTCCCCCACCCTTTTCTCCTTTCATAAACATGTTTGCTTTCTATGTCTGTGAATCTGCTTCTGTTTTATAAATAAATTCATTTGTGTCCTATTTTAGATTCCACAGGCAAGTGATATCATATGGTCTTTGTCTTTTTCTTTCTGACTTGATTCACTTATTGTGATAATCTCTAAGTCCTTCTGTGTTGCTGCAAATGACATTGAGTCATTCTTTTTTATGGCTGAGTAGTGTTCCTTTGTGTAAATATGTACCACATCTTCTTTATCCATTCATCTGTCATTGGCCAATTAGGTTGCTTCCATGTCTTGGCTATTGTAAATGGCGCTTCACTACACATGTGGTGCATGTATCTTTTCAAAATATGGTTTTCCCTGAATTTGCTAGGGAGTGAGATTGTTGGATCATGTAACTACTCTAGGTTTTTTAGGAATAAGTGGCTGTACCAATTTACATTATCACCAACAGTGTAGAAGGGTTCCCTTTATCCACATTTTCTCCAGTGTTTGTTAAGTAACAGACTTAAACTCTTTGATGGTTATTCCTACCAGCGTGAGGTGATACCTTTGATTTGCATTTCTCTAATAGTAATGATGAGCATCTTTTCATGTACGTATTGGCCATCTGTATGTCTTTGAAGAAATGTTTGTTTAGGTCTTCTGCCTATCTTTTATTGGGTTTTGTTTTTTGTTATTGATATATATGAGCTATTTCTGTATTTTGGAAATTAAGCCCTTGTTGGTCACATGGTTTGTAAATATTTTCTACCGATCTGTAGTAGGTGGTATTTTTATTTTGTTGATGGTTTCCTTTGCTGTGCAAAAGTTTTAATTTGGATTAGATCCCATTTGTCTATTTTTGCTTTTGGGACACTAGCCTTAGAAAACATTGACATTGTTTATATCATAAAATATTTTGCTTATGTTTTTCTTCTAGGAGTTTTGTGGTTTCATGTCTTATATTTAAGTCTTTAAACTATTTTTGAATTTACTTTTCTGTGTGGTATAAGGGAGTGTTGTAGCTTCATTGATTTACATGCAGCTGTCCAGCTTTCCCAGCACCACTTGCTGAAGAAACTGTCTTTTCTCCATTGTATATTCTTGTCTCCATTGTTAAAGATCAATTGACCACAGTGTGGGAGTTTATTCTGGCTCTCTATTTTGTTCTGTTGATCCATGTGTCTATGTATGTGCCAATATCATGCTGTTTGATGTTTTGATTACTGTAGCTTTGTAGTATTATCTGAACTCTGAGAGGGTTAGTTATATCACCTGCTTTGTTCTTTTTCCTCAGGATTGCTTTGGCAATTCTGAGTCTTTATGGTTCCATATAAAGCTTAAGATTGTTTGTTCCAGTTCTGTAAAAAATGTCATAGGTAATTTGATAGGGATAATGTTAAATCTGTAGATTGCTTTGGGTAGTATGCCCATTAAACAAAATTCATTCTTCCAGTCCAAGAGAATGGGATATCTTTCCATTTCTTTCAATTTTCTTTAATTTCTTTTATCAGTGTTTTGTAGTTCTTAGCAAATAAGTCTTTCACCTTGATCATGTTTATTCCTAAATGCTTTTTTTTTACTTATTTCGATATGATTTTAAGAGGGTTTTTTTTTTAACTTTTCTTTTCTGATATTTCACTGTTGATATAAAGAAATGCAACAGGTTTCTAGGATTTTTCAGTGGCATAAGGTGGGGGACAGCTGTGGGTTCCTGAACCCTGAATACACCCTAGAGATACATAATTTTCAGAAAGTTGTTGTAAGCTCATTCACTGAAGATCTCCCTCTCAGTTCTCTTTCCATCACTAATGCATATTTATACTCTTCCTTGTACACCTTTTATATCAATTTAGTGGGATTTGGAAAGGGTTAGAGGGAAAAATTCTGTAGCAATTTGGCCATCTTGAACCAAACAGGATACACACTTTCAATAGCTTAACTGGATGAAGAGCCAACTAGAATACCTGGCTTTTTGTAAGAAATCTATCCAAAAGATCACTGTCACAAATAGGAAATAGAGACTACAACCTAAACTTCACAGAACTGAATTAAATAGGAATTTCAATACCTGGAACTTCTAGCAGACTTGCTAGTGATTAATACAGGGTGAAATTTTATTTTGCTTCTGTCTACTTTTTAGTTCCCCTTTTTCGTGCACATATATGTAATCAATTACAGTAGGCAGATCTCATAGGATATATTTAGATATCATCAATGTTTTTGTCTTCCATTCTTTCTTTAAATCTGCCAGGTGAGTGACTTTATGTTCTTGCCACTGAAACAGGCCTGGCTGAACTTTAAAGTCACTTTAAATTCCCCCAAATAATCTTGATTAAATAATTACAACTACTTGGTCCCAGCTAGTATTTAATATTTTTAAACTTTATGTAAGATTAGTCTGCCATCCTTTCTTGCTCCTCTGTTCTCAGCAGGATGGTATCAATTTGATTAATCTTCAGTTTGATAATTTCAATTGATTAATCAACAACTGGAGTTTGAAGAAAGCAAGGGAAGGATGTTTATGTGTTTTCTGGAGCTTAACCAATGTTTGAAACTGGCTCTCTCATGGGGACTTTTGTGAATTCTGTGAATAATTTTGTAGTGGGTTTTCTCTCTGCAGCTCCCGTGAGGTGGACATCGCCGCTTCTTGGCCCAGCTTCTCCTGAGCTCCCAGCTTGTCTCCACTGTGGCATCCACAGACTTTGATAATCAGGGTCCTCTTGTCTTGGCAGGCTGTCTTCTTTGGCAAGATCCTTTGAGAAGTATCTTTTCACCACAACTGCAGGGGATACACATCAATTTCTCTGAGTGCTCTCTTAGAATTTTTGGTTACTTTTGCTTGGAGTTAGAGTGTGGCCCCTCCTTGCCCCTTCTGCCTCAGGGCAAGGACTCCCAGACCTGATCTCTTCAAAAAAAATCCTCCTCCCTAATTTTAGCTGGCATGGAGGCTTACTACTCTCAAAATTCTCCTTGTCCAACATCACCTATGGCCTTCACACCTTAACTAAAACTGAGAAAGGAAAAGGCATGTCTTAAAACCCTGTTGCTGCTGCTGCTGCTGCTACTACTAAGTTGCTTCAGTAGTGTCCGACTCTGTGCGACCCCATTGATGGCAGCCCACCAGGCTCCCCCATCCCTGGGATTCTCCGGGCAAGAACACTGGAGTGGGTTGCCATTTCCTTCTCCAATGCGTGAAAGTGAAGTCACTCAGTCATGTCCGACTCTTAGCGACCCCATGGACTGTAGCCCACCAGGCTCCTCCATCCATGGCAGGCACAGGTTAATTGAACACAGCATTGACTAAAAAGTTTGAATGATTTTTTAAAATTCTGTGAACTTTAGGCTTGAATTCTGCAACTGGAGTAAAATCTCATAAAAAGCAAGAATTTCAGTGTAAATAAATGAGTTGTTATCAATAAATGATTTGAGATTGTCACTAATTCGGAAGCTGAAGGTTTTCGGTCAAAGCTGAAACTGGACTGGCTTTTAAGAAATTCAGACAGCATATATTTGAGTAAGAAGTGGCTCAGAGTTTAATTACATGATGAAAATATAAACACTTTCATTAGGAGAGCTAAATGGAAGGAATTGTTAAAATATCTGCTAATTAATTTTTTTCACTATATAATTTTAATTTCTAGAAAAATTATGAACTATGCTTGATTACCACATTTATGAATGATGAACTATTAACCTAAATAATTCAGAAGTTTTATAATTCTGAATTTAGTATCTACAACAAATTTCTATTGATTGTGGTACGGGAGCAGACTTTGAGAATCCCATGGAGAGCAAGGAAATCAAGCCAGCCAATCCTAAAGGAAATCCTGGGTGTTCATTGGAAGGACTGAATGTGAAGCTGAAGCTCCAATACTTTAGCTACCTCATGCCAAGAGCTGACTCGTTGGAAAAGACCCTGATTCTGGGAAAGATTGAGGGCAAGAGGAGAAGGGAGCTACAGAGGATGAGATGGTTGGATGACATCACCGACTCGATGCACATGAGTTTCAGCAAACTCTGGGAGATAGTGAAGGACAGGGAAGCATGGTGTGTTGCAGTTTATCGGGTGGCAGAAAGTCGGACACAGCCTGGCAACTGAACAACAATAACCTACTTTCAAAATAAAATGTCAAAAAAACAAACCAGGTGGAACCTGGAAATATGCATGTAAGCAAAATCATTGATAAGCATTACATATTCTGAAAATCCACTATCTGAAAGAATGTATAACTGGACCTACTAGATGCTTTCTTAGTAGCTAATATATTTTAATTAAATGAAAGCTCATAAGTAAAACCTGTGAGGGGATAGAGTTGTTGCTTTATCATTTCTATTGTGTCAATATGGCTTCAAGAACACAAAACTTGAATTATGGATCAAGACATCTAGTGGCAGGACTCTTAATCATTGTGCTGCTGGAAGTGACCAGACCCTTGTGAACTGTTAAAAGTTTTCATGATATTTGAGTTGGCAGTTCAGGAACAGGGGGAAAAAAAAACAGAATAGGCAGACATAAGCCCAATTTCTTGGTATTTTCATGGTATTTGAATTGGGTTCATTAAGTTGGATTTCTGAAGTCCCAGAGTGAGTCACATTTCCATGGCATGAGATTTTGGACGATGATTGAAAGGTATTGAGAAGCACTCAGCAGTGCAGTTCTAATGGTATAATTTAAAATAAATTTTTTCTAATAAGCCCAATATGGAATAATGGCAAGACCTCCCACCCATTGCATATGCCTGTAAGTAATGAGTGAGATTTGGTTAAACAGGAAAAAAAAATTTAGAAGACTCAGATACTGGTTTGCACAGATATGGCTTTGGTTGAGTCAGGCCAGAGAGTTATGTGATCAGTATTATGATGTGGCCAGTGAACTTCTGATGATGAGTGTAGGAAGAGTGACTGGGACCAGGGAAAAGACACCTCACCACACCTATGCTGGAATGACCAGGCTAGAACCCTGCACACAGTTATGAACAAACTGAACATGTTCATGAGGGAGACAGCTCAGTGTATAATAAAGAGAATTAGAAACCAGGTTGGTGGAGAACAGTTGACCATTAACCTTGGAAAGAAGAGAGAACATGAGGTGTTTGTTTGTTTGTTGTTTGTTTTTATAAATGTAAAGGTTAACTTTTATTCATGAAAAGTGATTAGATTTTTAAAATTTTCTGCTTCATCCCAAGAGGTAAGGAGAGATGGATAGAAATAGAAGGTGTGAGGATAATATAAAGAAGTACTTTGTCAGAGTTGAGAAAATACAGATTACTTTGAGACTGTGCTGTGCTGTGCTAAGTCACTTCAGTCGTGTCTGCCTCTTTGGGACCATATGGACTGTGACCCACTAGGCTTCTCTGTCGATGGGATTCTCCAGGCAAGAACACTGGAGTGGGTTGCCATGCCCTCCTCCAGGGGTTCTTCCTGACCCAGGGATATAACCCATGTCTCTTATCTCCTGCATTGGCAGGCGGGTTCTTGACAACTAGCTCCACCTGGGAAACCCGACTTTGAGATTAGCGATTGTTCAACTATTAAGTTGGAGAAATTTCAGTTAATTATCAGGTTGTTTGGGGAAGGCAATGGCACCCCACCCCAGTACTCTTGCCTGGAAACTCCAATGGACGGAGGAGCCTGGTGGGCTGCAGTCCATGGGGTCGCTAGGAGTCGGACACGACTGAGCGACTTCACTTTCACTTTTCACTTTCATACATTGGAGAAGGAAATGGCAACCCACTCCAGTGTTCTTGCCTGGAGAATCCCAGGGATGGGGGAGCCTGGTGGGCTGCCGTCTATGGGGTCACACAGAGTCAGACACAGCTGAAGCAACTTAGCAGCAGCAGCAGCAGGTTGTTTGGTTTTATTGTTTTGTTTCTTTTCTGTTCAGTACAACTTGTTTGCCCTGTGTTTTTTGTCTGGATGCTTTTGGCCAGTCTGCCAATCTTGACTAATTTTGAAATTGTGAAAATGCATTACATTCTTTATCAACATGTTCACTGTAATGGAAGTCCTCTTTTCGCAGTGAGAATTGATGCTGGGTGGCATACTCATTGTTCACTCAGTGCAGTTTGCTCAAAGACCTCTCCATTAACCAGGAATGTCTTACCAAAATGCTGTGGTGACAGGAGTTGGCGAGGACAAGGAGGCCTGGCATGCTGCAGTTCATGGAGTTGCAAAGAGTCGGACACAACTGAGTGACTGAACTGAACTGAAATAAAGCACGTCCTGGCCTGAAAATAAATGAATGCCTCCTGACAGTTCATGTATTCCTCAGAGTTTATGATAATTAGGATGCTTGTTTAATTGCTGTCCTTTTATTTCCAATGGATTGTGGCAGTAAAAAGCAGATTTCAAACCATGTGTGTTACATGCACAGGTAATTTATAAACTCATTTTTGCTGTTACAAGCACATGTAAATCATTCTGAATGTCAATAAGTCACTCTTATTAATTTTATGCCAACTGTTACTAAAGGAACATTTGGCCCTCTCCTTAGAAAGGATTCCTTTGAGTGACGGCATTTCATGAATGTGTCCCTTTGACCATGATAAGTAAGCATTCTATCACTATAATAATTGTTATAGAGTAAGAACTCTTGAGATGTATCATGGGTACAGCCAACTTTCAAATGCAAATATGAAAATATCTGTAAGTTATAAAGTACCTTTCAACTACATCAGGGGCAGATATTTTATCGTATTCAGTATTACTAAATAATTATTATCACATAAAAGGATTATATTTTAATAATTCTTTTACTGATCTGAAATATAGCCAATTTATTACATTGGAATGCTTAGAGGATGTTGAGTTTCTGAGGGTTGTTAATGTTAACTATCACAGTGCAATAATTATTTTCCAAATTCTATTATTCAGCAATTACTTTTTAAATTATAATAAGCCCAATTTCTTGGGATGTTACTTTTGGGTCAGAAGGGATCAGAAGCTGAGGTGTTGTTATTCCTTATAAGGAAATCATTTAAAAGTTCATGTGAAAGGCAAGATGAGCTCTTACCAGATAATCTTTACTGAATTTGTTACATTATTAAAGGATTTACTTCACATAAATACAGTTACAGAAATACTTAATTATTAGATTCCTGTGCTTTCCCTTTTATGTAAAATGTATAATATTATATATATTACATAGTTCAATTCAGCCTCTTTTTATTTTAAACCTTATTTTAAATGTGATTTAAATGGAACTTCCCCATGAAGAATTGTGAACTAAATCTCTCTTCCAGAAAAATTCTAGAAATCCATAGTAAATTAAACGTTCTAGTGCCCAATGGGTAGTGTCATACAGGCATACCTTAGAGATATTGCAGGTTCCTTTCCAAACCATCCAGTAAAGGGACTATCACAATAAAATGAGTCATACAAATTTATAAATACAGCATAAAGTGAATCATTTTCAGTTTGTAAAATGCACAGAACAGAATACAATAAGACAAGTTATGCCTGTATTTAAAAATTATTGCTGAATAGATGAAGTATGTAAACATGTTTGGTTAAGTATGATCAGCCCATTGTATTTGCAGATTTCACATCCGCAGTTTCAGCCAGGCTCAGGTCAAAAATATATGGGGAAAAATTTGCGAAAACTGCCAAAAAGTAAAACTTGAATTTGATGCAGAGGCAATCATTTACGTAGCATTTATATTGTAATTAGAATAGTATTTACATTGTATTAAGTATTGTAGGTAATCTAGAGATGATTTAAATATACGAGAGGATGTACATAGATTGTATGCAAATATCAATACTATACCAGTTTATTTCAGACACATGAGCACACTTTTGATTTTCTGATCTGATGGGGACGTGGCACCAATCCCTGTGAATACCAAGGGGAATGACTATAAAAGAAACAAAGAAAAAGAATACAAGGAAACATTGGGAAATAAAATAGCTGTTGAGTAAGAAATGATGGTATGGGGGAAATCTTTTTGTTAAGCATGAGCATAATTTAAATATTTGAAAATAATCACAGAGAGCACCTGGTGCAATTTCTTGCCTTTAAGCAAGATGGCATAAAAGTATTCAAGAGGGAAGAAAGAACTAGAACTAGAAGAAAAGATCTAGCAGGGACTTTGGATCCAAAATAACTATACATTTGGCTGATGAGAATGATATGCAAAAATTGAGCTGCTTCCATTTGACAGCTGTGGTAGATTACAGATCACCTGATTTCCAGTCTCACACGGTGCAGCATGTCATTGTTCAAAGAATACTGAGGTTTAAAAAATCATTTCTAGGTTTCATCTATTTTTTATTTTATATTGGTGGCCTATGCAATATTTACTTTGCAACCAAAGGTAATACTAAAAGCTATACCCCAACTTCAGAAAATTTAAGTTACAAAAAAGAGGTGAATTGACTCCAGATGGCTTTTAGAAATAAATATCAAAGGCAAAACAATAAGGCTTTTAAAAAGAAAGCATAGAGGAAACTTTTCATGACATGTTATTGGCAGAGGTTACTTAAATAGCATATAAAAAGCACTAACTGTTTAGAAAAAAGAAAAGTAAAATAAACTAAATTACATTTTAACTACAAGTTTTTGTTTATCAAATGGTATCTAAATGGTTAAAAAAAACCTACTCATAGAATTGCAAAATATATTTGCAGTATCTTTTAACTAGTTAGGGATTTATGTCCAGAATATGTGATGAATTTCTACAAATTAATACTCAAAACACAGACAATCAAATATAGAAGTGGGCAAAAGTCTTAAAAAGAAAAAAGAAAAAAATCCAAGTAAGCAATATTTTAAATATATGTTCAATTAATAAATTGATAACAAAAACAATTTAATTTGCAACAGAATACCATGCATACTTACCAAATGACTCCTATAAAAGAAAAACCACACTAAGTGTTGGCAAGGCTGTGAAGCAAACAAAACCCTTATACATCAGTGAGAGTATATGAATGGGTGTAAGCACTTTGGAAAATTGTTTAGAATTATTTACTTAAGTTTACCATCTCTTGTTGTTTAGTCGCTAAGTTGTGTCTGACTCTTTGTGACCCTGTGGACTGTATTCCACCAGGCTCCTCTGTCCATGAGATTTCCCAGGCAAGAGTACTGGAATGGGTTGCCATTTCCTTCTCCATAATTTTATCATCCCTTGTTGCTGCTGTTGATCAGTTGCTCAGTCTTGTCCAGCTCTTTGTGACCTTATGGACTGCAGCATGCTAAGCTTCCCTGTCCCTTGCTCACTCTTGGAGTTTGCTCAAACTCATGTCTGTTGAGTTGGTGATGCCATCCAACCATCTCATCCTCTGTCTCCCTCTTCTGCCCTCAGTCTTCCCCGGCATCAGGATGTTTTCCAGTGAGTCAGCTCTTCATATCAGGCGGCCACAGCATTGGAGTTGCAGCTTCAGCATCAGTCCTTCCAGTGAATATTTAGGGTTGATATTCTTTAGGATTGACTGGTTTGATCTCCATGCTGTCCAAGGAACTCTAGAGTCTTCTCCAACACCACAGTTCGAAAGCATCAACTCTTTGGCACTCAGCCTTCTTTATGGTCCAACTCTCACATCTGTATGTGACTATTGGAAAAACCATAGCTTTAACTATATAGACCTTTGTCAGCAAAGTGATGTCTGTGTTTTTTAATATGCTCCATAGGTTTGTCATAGATTTCGGCTCTCCCAAGGAGCAAGAGTCTTTTCATTTCATGGCTGTAGTCACCATTCATAGTGATTCTGGAGCCCAAGAAAATAAAATCTCTCACTGCTTTGACTTTTTCCCAATCTCTTTTCCATGAAGTAATGGGACTGGATGTCATGATGTTAATCTTTTGGATGTTGAGTTTTAAGCCATTCTTTTCACTCTCATCTTTCACCCTTATCAAGATGCTTTTTAGTTCCTCTTGGTGGCTCAGAGGATAAAGTGTCTGCCTGCAATGTAGGAGACCCAGGTTCGATCCCTGGGTTGGGAAGGTCCCCTGGAGAAGGAAATGGCAACCCACTCCAGTATTCCTGCCTGGAGAATCCCATGGACAGAGGAGCCTGGTGGGCTACAGTCCACGGGGTCGCAAAGAGTCGGACACAACTGAGCGACTTCACTTTCTTTCTTTTTCTTTCTTGCTTTCTGCCATATGTGTCCCTCATAACCCAGCAATAACATTCCTAGTATATAGCCAAAGAAAATGTGTACATCTCCTCACCAAAAGGCATGTATGTTTTGTGTAACATTGGATCTGAAAATTGTTATACAGAACTCAAATGCCCATTAATATATTGTGGTATATTGAAGTACTTTTCAAATATGAGAAGAAAATGAAAGGAAAAAATGAGAACACTACAAGCTGGATGGGTCTTCTAGCATAATATTGAGCAAAACACATCATACAAAAAGTACATATTATATGACTCATCTATTGTATGAGAAATCAAAATATTCTTCACAGAAGGGTAACATCTAGAAACAGACAAGAAAAGGGCTTCTTGGATTCTTGGTAATATTCTGTTTCTTGTTTGGAAGACTGGTTACACTATTTGGTCATTTTTTGGACAGTAATTGAGTGTACAGTTATGATTTGTCTTCTTTTCTGTATGTAGATTTTGCCACAATAAAACTTATAGATGGAATGAGTGTGAGAGGGCTAGAGAGAGAGAGAGAGAGAAGGAATAGATGAAAATGGAAAAAAATTGGAGAATACTATCAGCTTTATGTGTTTTAATAGGTTGTGCATTCTGATTTGACAGAATTTCATATATGTCTTCTGGCTAAACTAGCAATGGCTGCAAAGCTATCTGAGGTTATCTATATCACTGGACTTTTTTTTTTTGGCATGACATACATTTTCTGAGAGCAGCATGATAAAATTTTCAATCCAAATTTTTAATTTATCACTGTATTTTTTGTTTTACTAGTCTTTTGTATTTTGAAGTTGTATTGTTAGACACATATGTATTTGTGATGAATGCATCTTATTTATCTGTTGCTCATTTTTAAAGTATATAG
Source organism: Nanger dama (assembly GCA_917880005.1). NCBI lineage: Eukaryota > Metazoa > Chordata > Mammalia > Artiodactyla > Bovidae > Nanger > Nanger dama. The sequence goes on along the minus strand of CAKJTW010000010.1, from coordinate 29,859,612 downwards.
CATGTTTGTACTGTATTTTTACCTTAAATTCTGTATTTTCAAATACTAATATTACTGGAGATTTGGGGGAGTTTTATATTTGTCTGACATATCTTTTCAATTCTTAATAGAATATGTTATTAATATGTTATAGTTCCTATATCTTTTTGTTTTATGTCATTTATATGTAAGTTGCTGTTTTATTAGGACTTTGCTTTGTCTTGTGCACTTCAACTTTCTATAGTATTACTCTGTTTTGTTTTAATATATTTCTGCTTTCTTAGGACAGCTAAAGTTGTTGGTTTTTTTCCTGATGACTCATTCTTTCTAATTTCATTTATTTTTGTAGTTGATTAAACTGAAGAACCATATTCAGTTTATTTACCCTTATTGTTGCATTTAACATAGTACTATTTCTCCTTAATAAGAACAGCACTTCAGTAGTTAAGGGAAGTATTCTTTGATGATTTAATATTAACGTATGTGTGTATTGGATCTAAATGTGAGATGTATTTCTTTTGTGACTGACACTCAGAAACGTTGAAAGCTGTGAGTCTCTTCTGTAGACCTTTTTTAAAAGGTCAGCGTGTTTCTTTTAGGTCTTCAGTTTATTTCTCTGCCCCAGCACATTACCAAAATCATTTTTATTCAGGTATTTACTGCAGCACACATCCAGCAGGGAGTTCTCAGAATGATTAAAGAGCATTCAGATATAAAACTTATAATAGGAATGTCTCAATCATCAATCTGCTGTATTTCTTTAACTGTGCTCTAGACATTCCAAGCATAATGACAAGTTATTTTAATCTTGGGAAATGTTTTCAAAAGAGACAGAAAAGGAAGAGTTATTAAAAATTAAAATGGTGTTACTTCTTATGTTTCTTTTGAGAAAAAGAGTCTCTCTGTATTAGTGATCTGATAGAATGGGAAAGATATAGCCAACCTCTTCTTGTCTAATCAGTAATTGTTAATGGAAATAAGACACCATTCAGGTTAGAGGGCAATTTCTATGAAAGAGGAATGAGAAAAACTTACTTTTGATGCCTGAGCATTATGCTTACATTGATTTTTCATTTTGTGATATGATTTTAAAATCTTATCTTTATCTGCATAACAGGTTTTGCACTACATGTAATTTGCTGACTTTAGGAACTGGTAGCACTAATTAAAAATTAGAACAAGTGAAGTTTTTAATTGAAGGTAATCTTGTTCACTGTAGTGCTGAATTATGTACTCCCGATATCTGTTTTGAAACATGAATATTTCTGTTGTACATGTTTTTAGGTATCTTTATTAACATGAATGTTTCCAAGTTGGCTCTACAGATTAATTTCACAATACCACCTCATACAGGTTTAATTATAAAACCCTGTTACTAAATAAAGGAACTGAAGAAAAGAGAAAGATTCAAGTTTTCAAAGAACAGCCTTGCTTTTCTTATAGATCATGCAAACAGTGAAGACAATTTCTTTTTGTCCAGTCTTGGGTCATTAAGTTCTAACAATTTCCATGAAAACCCAGAACACCTCTAGTTTTCTTCTTGTTATATCTTGAGAGAACAGCAAATATATTGAATATTAACTTTGAATCTAGAAGACTTAAGCTTAAATTTTGACTTGCCAATTGACTGACCATGTAATTCTGGCCAGGCAACATAAGCGTTCTGAGATGCAAAAGTTTCTTTTTGCTAATTAGCTCTAATTTCTAAGGTCCAAGGAACCAATTAGATTATAGTGTTTCCTTTATGGAAGTCATTTTTGTTCCGTGTGTGTTACATTTCTCTTCAAGTGGCACATAATTAACCACGTGTCCTCTTCTTGGTTCAGTGCTTTTATAAGAACCACAGTAAATTAAAGATGCCAAATCATAGATGTCCGTGCGGAAAAGCAAAGTGGGCTTTCTCAATAAAAGCCATTTATATGAACTGTGGAATCTTAAAAAGATATGTTATGTTAAAGATTTATTACATTTGAATGAATGCATACTCACTCTTCAGAACTTTGGGTAATGCCCACTGTAAACACTGTTGGAAACCATCAATCAGAAACTCATTTTAATGCCACTTGGAAGTTAACGGTGCTATGGATTCATTCAAATATGCTTTCATCTCTCACCAGGCTTTCACAAATATTGTATTAACAATCTTGGCAGCCACAGGTGTGAGGGGTGTGAGGTATATTCCCTTAATGCATGGCCCAAACTGCTGTTTTAATTTTTAACAGACATTTTTCAAGGTAATATACATTTAATGCTTTTCAAGTGAGAAGGAAATCCACACTTCCTGAGTGTTCATTACGTGTCTTACATGAATTATCTTAATTTTGTAGCAACCCAATGAGATATATTTTACACTCCCACCGCACCCCCATACCTTTTACAGATTAGAAACTACATCTGAGAGTGGTTACATCATGTGGCCAGACTTACACAGTCAACTGCGAAGTCAGCGTTTGTGCTCTCTTAAAAAGTTATTAAAGGAAAATAGTGTTATTTAGGGTTTTCCTTGAAATTTCTAGAACTCATTGGCCCACCATTGAAGGATGGCGTCAAGAATAATGGTTAGTCTGACCATTATTCGTTAATCTAATCATGGTGAATAGCTACATGATTTTATTTAACCCGTTAGGCCCAATAAATCACAAAAATTCATGGTCATGATTATTCAAAGTATTAACTGCTCAAACAAATACTAAGTTCTCTGGCAAAATGACAGTTTTCCTATTGTAGTGTTGACTCAGTGCTCTAATGAACATTGTGCAGACCATGGTCTAATAAGCGTAAGATATGAATTTCATGGCATGATAAGTATATTGCAGTAGCAGCTTCTGATGCTCTTTTGATGGTATTTATTTATTTATTGTGGTTACAAAAGTCCATGTGTTTTGCCGTTTAGCAGAAGAGTTTTTAGCTCCTGAAAATGGCAGATTTGGGTAATAGTTTAGCATTCACTTAGAATTTGTGTATGATTTATTTCCATTTTGGACCTCCACCTTGTGGCCACTATGCTGTTTTGATTGAAGACATTTTTAGGAATCACATTTGTCTCCATCATGCCATTGATGCCATAAGTGGCACACAGCTCTGAGGCCCTGTGCTTTTCAAGTGCTTCTGGAAAGTTCAGATCTCTAGAAATCTGTGAATTAGCTGTCTGACTACTCCTACTTTCTTTTACTTTCTCTCCTTCAGTGTAGGTACGGAAGCCGTGACTTAAAAGGAAAACAACTTGATGCAAAGTCTAAGGTTTTCCTTAAAACCTTGAGGGCAATGAGGTAGAGATGTAAGGCTCAAGTGAAGGGAAAGAATGATGAGAATTAAGAACAAATGTCTTTTCTATGGTGGTTAAAGAGAACTTAGCAGAGAAGAAGCTAGTCACCTCAGTGCCAGAGAAAACCAATTTTCCATGGCCTTGAGTGATACTGCAGAGCTCCCATAGAGCCTAGTGACCTCAAAGTGAGCTGCAGAATGGAATTTGTCCTTGCTAGTGGTTCCTGACTTTCTCTCATAAACAAGGCTGTGACTTTACTTTCCCACTTTTCCTCCTCCTCCTCCTCCTCCTCCTCCTCTCTTTTCTGCCCATCTGAGCTTGGAGATGCAGGCTTTTTGATTGAAAACTGCAGTTGCCATGGTGGCTGTTACTCCATTGGTGAGCATTGTGTGTTTGCTTTGGTGAGTGGCAGATACCGCCCAGCCCCTGGGTGCTGTGGTTGCTTCTCTCAGTGTCCTGCTGCAGGAATGAGATGATTCTATGTGTTAAACGGTTTTCTTACTTTTCCAGGAAAAAAAAAAAAATCATTAGGAAAGTGACTCGTGGACTCTGGTTTAAGAATAATAGAATGAAAAATAAAAAAAGCTTAACCACAGCTCAGGGCAATATATCTACATGAAAAGGAGATCTATAATCTTATCAAATAAAGAACTAAATAAGACCCAGAATATAATGTATTAGGAGCTACTGTGCTTTCAGATATGATCACACAAAAAAATTGGGAAAATTGTTTAAAGCATGGAGCACCTACTTGATGTTAGTGCTTAGTCTTTGCCTGCAAAAGACAATATTTAAATCTAGTTTCTTCTTCCCAAGAATGTTTGGTATTGTACATACTACTTATAAGAAAGTATTTATTAGATGCCTTCTAGTTGTCTAACATGAAACTAGGCACCATGAAAAATATAGAAAATGTATGAGACATATTCCTATGCCCATAAGCAGAGTCTGTGAGATAATAATAGATATCATTAAATCGCTAAAATGTGTAATAGAAGCAAGTACGATAGGAATTTAGAAAATGTGGAGGACTGATATGAGGTGAAACATCTGGGGTGATCAGCAGGGGGATGTTGGGACAGAATACCTTTCTTCATCTTATCATTCATACTCAAAGAATGACAAATTTTAAATCATACCTGAATTAATCTGTTGTAATGCACCAAGCTCTATCTGATAGTTTCTTCACTCTGGAAACACACAATGAGGATTGTACTTCCTGTTTTCGCTGACTGTTGACCTTGTTCACCACCTTTAATCGGAAACAGTCCCATGGGCCTGACTGTGTCAAAACCAATGAGTCTGATGATAATGTTTTTCCCAGCAGATTCCAACAATGCTACATACATCACCTGAGATTATCAGAGTGTACTAAAACAATTCTAAAACCATAGTAGTTAAACAAAATATATTGGTTTTTGTTTTCCTGTGGGATTTGTTCTGAGGATTTAAAGTGAAAGTGAAGTCACTCAGTTGTGTCAGACTCTGCGACCCCAGGGACTGGAGCCCACCAGGCTCCAGTCCATGAAATTTTCCAGACAAGAGTACCGGAGTGGGTTGCCATTTCTTTCTCCAGGGGATCTTCCTGCTCAGGGATCGAACCTGGATTTCCAGCGTTTCAGGCAGACACTTTTTACCATCTGAGCCACCAGGGAAGCCCCAATAGAATACCTCCTATAAGATTATTTCCAGCAAACGGATACCTGGGTTTCATCTGTCCCTCAGAACATAACTCCAAGTGAAACGCTAAAGCAAATTGAAAGCTTTTGTAGCAGTGTAAATATATACATATATAAGTATATAAATATTTATATATAAATATATATAATATATATACATGGCAAGAATACACGGAAGAACTGTACAAAAAGATCTTCACGACCCAGATAATCATGATGATGTGATCACTAATCTAGAGCCAGACATCTTGGAATGTGAAGTCAAGTGGGCCTTAGAAAGCATCACTACGAACAAAGCTAGTGGAGGTGATGGAATTCCAGATGAACTGTTTCAAATCCTAAAAGATGATGCTGTGAAAGTGCTGCACTCAATATGCCAGCAAATTTGGAAAACTCAGCAGTGGCCACAGGACTGGAAAAAGTCAGTTCTCATCCCAATTCCAAAGAAAGACAATGCCAAATAATGCTCAAACTACCACACAGTTGCACTCATCTCACAAGCTGGTAAAGTAATGCTCAAAATTCTCCAATCCAGGCTTCAACAATACGTGAACCGTGAACTCCCTGATGTTCAAGCTGGTTTTAGAAAAGGCAGAGGAACCAGAGATCAAATTGCCACCATCCGCTGGATCATGGAAAAAGCAAGAGAGTTCCAGAAAAACATCTATTTCTCCTTTATTGACTATGCCAAAGCCTTTGACTGTGTGGATCACAATAAACTGTGGAAAATTCTAAAGAGATGGGAATACCAGACCACCTGACCTGCCTCTTGAGAAATCTGTATGCAGGTCAGGAAGCAACAGTTAGAACTGGACATGGAACAACAGACTGGTTCCAAATAGGAAAAGGAGGACGTCAAGGCTGTATATTGTCACCCTGCTTATTTAACTTCTATGCAGAGTACATCATGAGAAATGCTGGGCTGAATGAGACATAAGCTGGAATCAAGATTGCTGGGAGAAAATCAATAACCTCAGATATGCAGATGACACCACCCTTATGGCAGAAAGTGAAGAGGAACTAAAAAGCCCCTTGATGCAAGGGAAAGAGGAGAGTGAAAAAGTTGACTTAAAGCTCAACATTCAGAAAACGAAGATCATGGCATCCAGTCCCATCACCTCATGGGAAATAGATGGGGTAACAGTGGAAACAATGTCAGATTTTATTTTCTTGGGCTCCAAAATCACTGCAGATGGTGATTGCAGCCATGAAATTAAAAGACGCTTACTCTTTGAAATAAAAGTTATGACCAACCTAGATAGTATATTCAAAAGCAGAGACATTACTTTGCCAACTAAGGTCCATCTACTCAAGGCTATGGTTTTTTCCTGTAGTCATGTATGGATGTGAGAGTTGGACTGTGAAGAAGGCGGAGCACCGACGAACTGATCCTTTTGAACTGTGGTGTTGGAGAAGACTGTTGAGGGTCCCTTGGACTACAAGGAGATCCAACCGGTCCATTCTGAAGAAGATCAGCCCTGGGATTTCTTTGGAAGGAATGATGCTAAAGCTGAAACTCCAGTACTTTGGCCACCTCATGAGAAGAGTTGACTCATTGGAAAAGACTTTGGTGCTGGGAGGGATTGGGGGCAGGAGGAGAAGGGGACAACAGAGGATGAGATGGCTGGATGGCATCACAGACTCGATGGACATGAATCTGAGTGAACTCCGGGAGATGGTGATGAACAGGGAGGCCTGGTGTTTGCAATTCATGAGGTCGCAAGGAGTCAGACACGACTGAGTGACTGAACTGAACTGAATAATATATATATAATGTATATATAAATATACATATATATTATGTATTTAATAATTATATAAATATAATTATATATTTATATATACATACATAAATATATATATAACAGATTGAGAATTGATCCAGAATTTACGTAAGTGTTCTATGAATCAGAATCAGTATTACTTATGTGCTATCCATTGTTTGAAATGACAGAATTAGTATCTAATGAAATCCTGGAATGTGCCCTTAGCATACTCAGTAAAGGTCAGTGTCAATGATTTTCCACTTAAACTTGTGAATAATGGATAGGTGGTTTGGCCAACTAATGAATGGTAACCACAAAAATTAACAAAAAGAAGAAATACTGTAAATTTACTAGATGAACTGAAAGTAATGTGGGGCTAATAGTAAAGTTCAGGAATGTCTAGTTCAACCTAGAGTTATCAGAGATGGTACAGGTTGTTTGTATGAAGACATTGTGCATTTCTAAAACACAAGGATAGATCCAAATACTAGAAAAACTTACTACACTCTGGGGTTAGCCCCAGTGAAGACTAGTGAGTGCTGCCTAACTCAGATACATCCTTTGCATCTCTAAAGTATTTTGAAATACATGTAAATTACCTCATGCCCATCATTGCAGTCCATATCTTCCATGATGACTGGCTTTGCAAATCACATGAACTGTCTTATCTGGGTCCATTTTAGTAGTTATACATAGACTCAGTCTCAGAATACATGTAGTCATTGCTCTAAAGCTTCTTTGAAGGACAAATGGTGCACACTGTGTTAAGTCCTAGCTTCCACAACTACTTTATTACATAAAGTAGAAGAAGGGCATAGGCAGAGTTATGGTAGGAAATCGAAAGGGATGTCACTTGGTGTTAGAATATTATCAAAAATGACTTATAGTAATATCACCTACTAGACGTAGTTAAGTGCTAATCTTTGATAATGTGAAAATGAGTCATTCAGTACTTACTGAGTAGAATGATACAATAGAATACAAGTAGAGCGTCATTCTGGGTTCTGTTGTACACAGGAAAAGAATTAGAGATGGAGCTCCTAATGGTGTGGCACTGGCTGTCTGGTATGTGGGTACTAAGCACATATGGTCGAAGCCAGTATGTGGTACTAAGCCGGGAGCTCTGCTTCTGGGATGTACTCCCCTTCCAGTGAATGGCAGGCAAAGATGTGCTTTCCCCATGAGCCTGATGTAGACTGTACAGAAGAGAGCCAGGTTTAGGTCATCTTAAGTGGACCCCACCCAAGAGTTTAGGGGTGAGGTATACTGAGAAAGTGATGTGGGATAAATTATTGCAAGATGGGCCTGAGGAAAAGCACAGAAGCATAAGCTAGAGGAGACAACTTATGTCAGAATTATAGCTGGAAAAACCCCACCAACAGCAATCTAAAAATCCCAAAAGCATTCTAGAAGAGGAAAAGCAGCATTCAGACATCAAAATCTGATATTAGGTTATTCATCTATCAGTCAAGTGATATCTATTGGATTTTTGCTTCTTTGTTTCTCTACTCCAACCTGAGGGATCCAGAGGCAGCTCTGTTAATGGGTAAAAGCCCAGAAGAGCCAAGGGTGGGGGGGTAAAGAAGTTGATGGCACCTCTGTTCACAAGGGGGCGTTGAGTCCAAGCTTCAGCTGAACGAAAGAGAGAAATTTTTAACTGAATGAGTGATTACGTTAAACCAGACTGATCTCTGCAATACCAGAAAGCAACCAGAAAGGAAGGATGATATATAGAGATGTATGAAGGGGACTTGGTGCAAAATAATTTTCTTTCTGCTTTCAACCAGTTGAGACTAGTTTGTGCATTAAACCAAATACAAATAAGAAAAGTATTTCTCTCCAGTAAAATGAATCATTTAAAATCTTTGAAAAGAGCCTTTAAAAGTGCACATTGTTAAAGACAGTCTGAAGGTTTCCTTTCAGATAAACAAACTGAATATTTCTGCCCAAGGCTTGTGACTGTTATTCTTTGCAGCAATTAGTACTAATTCAAAGAGGATTATGAGTAACCTGTGAACCACAAACAGGACCCAAAAACTTGATTACTAGTTATATCCCTGCAGCTGCTTCCTTGGACCTTTCATTCTTGGCACTGCTGTTTCCACATTTGCAGATTGGCAGTGATAATGTCTAGAATATAAATCCCCTCCCTTAAAATAGGAGCATCTAATTTGTTTCTCTCTGTGTTCCTAGTGCCAAGAACAGTGCCTGGCACATAAGCGATAATAAACATGGAATGAGTGGCTTTCCTGCCAAACTCACAAGAATACTGTGAAGATCAGATGAGGTGGTAGACATGACAACATGTTTCAAGCAAGACAGAAGCCAAAGGTATACACCAAGTATCAGTGTGCAGGATAGAAATGGTTTGCAATATCCAGAGGTCACCTTTTCCCAGGTACATTTGGCATCTCTAATCATTCAATGACATTTATTGAGTGTCTGACATCTTTAGTTTTTTGCTTTGATGTGTCTATTCCAGTCTGTCTTGAGTACCACACATGCTATAAGTGAGAGGGTCTTAAGTGGAATCAAATAGGAAAAGAAAAAAATTTTGGAACAGAATTTCCTATTTTGTTCCCTAAGAATAAGGTATAAGAGAATTTGGGATAATGCTCATGCTACAAAATGAATCAATGTGCCAGAAGACCTGGTTTTCATAGGCATCTAAAAATGATGATGACAATAATGTAATTCTAGATCAGTGGACTGGCAGCCTAGCAGAATATACAGGGGAGCCCAGATGCCAGAGATTCACTGATCACTGAAATGCCACCTGCTAAAATGCCAGAAGGAAGACATAATTAAAATTATGTAATCCGAGGAAGAGTCTTTTTTCCAACTTGAAACTTTCAAAAGTGTTGTCTACAGAATGTGTATGTGTGTGTAGTGATTTCCAAAATGATGAAGCAAAAATATTTTGCAAGCTATATTTAGATTGAGACAAGCAAGTCTGGAAGCACTAGGGCTCTTTTCAGCCCCTGCTCATTTCTCTATAGCTGACAATGAAAATATACACTTTTGTAACAGCCAGTCCCCTTTATAGCCAAGAGGGTCTTTGTGAAGGATAGTGGGCTTATGAGTGGTAACAGAAGACTTATATATACTACACCTAGTTTCCAACAGCAGATAGACAATGAAATTTGAACGTATCCTGTTAAAAATCAGTGCCTTGGGGTGAGCAGAGAAGAAGGAAGAGAGTTCTTTCTCCATCATTTTGAAGTCAACATTGCATTTTCACCAAATCCACACACATATGCCTGCACTTCTTTACCCAGCTGCTCCTTCTGGTTAATTTGTTTACTTCTGAAAGCTACATCTTGCCAGTGGTTTTATCAGCCTCTCCTGCTACAATAAATCTACCCTATTACTTAATATGCTGTAGTAAATAATTTGTATTTGTGACTGTAAACAGGGCTGGCAACCTCTGTGGATGATAGGCACTTGACAGAGCCTGCAGAGTCTTTATTTCTCCCTGGCAGACAGAACCCTGCTGTTTGTGTCCTGTATTGGGTGCAAATCCAAAACTGGAAGCTTTATACATTCTGTTGGCAGTTGCCATTTACCACTTTCAACTAAATTTGAAGGCAGCAACTGCTTTAGTTGTTATTTTGTATGTGATTCAGACTTTTTCATTTTTTTCTTGATGTAATGCAATGATGAGTTACACAGAATAACCAAGAGAGTCTGCCGAGGTATAAAGGCCCACCATGGTCTCCTAGACGAATCTCACCAAAGGGTAAAAGCCACCTATTTAAAGGAAGCATTCATCTCAGATAATATGAGTTTTAGAGGATTAAGAACAATGTAGTAATATGGTTGAGAAAAATCACTTTTTCAAACATCTGAAGATGATATATAATTTTCCAGTTGCATGCTGTGCAGACTACTGCCAGAAGTGGGTTATCAGGAATTAACTCCTCTGGCAAATTAGTGTGGGAATAAGAGAATTTGCTCTGCTGCTTGGTCTTTTACTTGGTATTCAGCACCAGATTTTCTTTGGTTCTTTTTCATTTTTCATTCGGCATTTATTCACACAAATGTATATTTGTATCTGAGTACCAAAGCTATAGTGATTCAATGCTTTTGTACATGACTTATATGCACTAATTTTGTAATTATGTGCACAAATTAGGTGCATGTGTAAAAACAGAAGCACTCAGAAAAGTGTGTCCATTGAATTTAAATGAAATCAGAATTAAAGACTACCTAAAAACTGAACCAGTTAAATATTATTCTGACATGAAGTGTAATATACCATTTGTTGCTGCTTTGAGGTACCTTTTATTCATTTGGTTTGTGATTTGTCAGGGTAAGACATGCAACCTGGGATGGGACCAGATGGGACCAGATGCCATAATCTTCATTTTTCGAATGTTGAGTTTTAAACCAGCTTTTCACTCTCCTCTTTCACCTTCACCCTGCAAAGCAACTATTTAGGAGTGGTTTCCTATGATATGAAAGAAGCATATTATTCCCCATATACTATGTGCATCCCAAATCAACACATCAGGAGTGAGGCAGCTTGAATTGGTGCTGTTGTTGTCAGTTGCTAAGCTGTGTCTGACTCTACGACCCTGTGGATGCAGCACGCCAGGCTTCCCTGTCTTTCAGTGTTTCCTAGAGTTTGCTCAAATTCATGTCTGTTGAGTTGGTGATGTTATCTCACCATCTCATCTGCTGCTGCCTTCTTTTCCTTTTGCCTTCAGTCTTTCCCAGAATGAGGGTCTTTTCCAGTGAGTCGGCTCATCAGGTGGCCAAAGTATTGGAGCTTCAGTATCAGTCCTTCCAATGAATAGTTAGGGTTGATTTCCTTTAGGATTGATTGGTTTGATATCCTTGCTGTCCAAGGGACTCTCAAGCATCTTCTTCAGCACCACAGTTCTAAAGCATCAGTTCTTCAGTGCTCAGCCTTCTTTATGGCCCAACTCTCACCTGCATACACGACTCCTGAAAATAGCCATAGCTTTGGCTATACGGACTTTTGCTGGCAAAGTAATGTCTCTGTTTTTTAATATGCTGTCTAGGTTTGCCATAGCTTTCCTTCCAAGGAGCAAGCTTCTTTTAATTTCATGGCTGCAGTCACCATCCACAGTGATTTTGCAGCCCAAGAAAGTAAAATCCCTCACTGTTTCTACTTTTTTTCCCCTTCTATTTGCTATGAAGTGACGGGACTGGATGCCATGATCTTAGTTTTCTGAATGTTGAGTTTTAAACCAGCTTTTTACTCTCCTCTTTCACCTTCATCAAGAGGCTCTTTAGTTCCCCTTCACTTTCTGCCGTTTGAGTGGTATCATCTGCATATCTGAGGTTGTTAATATTTCTCCAGGCTGAGTATGATGGTAATCATGACCATGATGATGCCTTAGATTCTTTACCTCTGCAGTAAAAAGTCTTTCCTGAAAAATCGTATTCCGAGTTAATAGGCCAGCCAGAGTGCTGATAGAAATTTAAATCCTGATGTGCATGAAGGATTTGTTTATCATTATTTCAGTTTATAATGGACACAGTGAAAGAGTGTCTATTGTACTCACCTTTCTATTCCTTGTCCCTAGCAAACTGGGGCACAGATAATCTTAAAAGTTATCAAATGAATGAGTGGACTGATGGACGAGCAAATGAGTATAATAGCCTAAGTAATATACAGTTAGGGAGTAACAAAGCTCTCAGGAATGTGCATGTACCATTGATAAGTGTAGAAACTGGCAAAACCACCTTGCAAAATGGTGCAGCATTACCAGCTAAGGTACGCCTACTCTTTGACCCCGCATTCCACCCTGCGATATATGTTCCAGAGAAATGTATGGCTGTGTGCTGCAGGCTGTAAGGGAAAATATGTTCATAACATCATTGTTTCATATATCCCCAAATTGGATTCAACCTGAATGTTCCTCAGTCACAGAATGGATAAATAAGTGTGATATAGTCACATTGAAGAATATGAAATGGCAATTAAAATGAAAGATCTGCTGTGGGTCAGTTTTCCAAGTATTATACTTTATCAAACTGTATAGCAGAAAGGAAGAGAAAATAGTTTCATTTATCCAAATTTCAAAAATAAGTAAAACTAAGTTGTATTGTTTAGGTCAAGTATGAGGGATAACATGATTAAGATAACATGAAAATTAGTACTATAAGTTCAGGGTGATGATTACCTGTATGGGATGAAAGAGATGTGATTGGAACAGGATATGTGGGTGGGGGAAGGAATCTGGGTGTCAGTGATGTTTTGTTTCTAACCTGATTATTACACTGTTCAGTTCAGTTCAGTCGCTCAGTCGTGTCCGACTCTTTGCAACCCCATGAATCGCAGCACGCCAGGCCTCCCTGTCCATCACCAACTCCCGGAGTTCACTCAGACTCACATCCATTGAGTCAGTGATGCCATCCAGCCATCTCATCCTCTGTCATCCCGTTTTCCTCCTGCCCCAATCCCTCCCAGCATCAGAGTCTTTTCCAATGAGTCAACTCTTCGCATGAGGTAATTACACCAGCGGTCACTTAATAATTATTGATTAGACTCTATGAAGGGTCTATGTATTCTCTGTAAGTATACCTCACAGTAAAAAGATAAAACAGGTAGAAAGTTTAATTCAACTTATATTTACCAGAGTCTATTTAAAATAGTGGGAGAGTATATTAATCATGAGCTCTCCCCACAAGGTGCTATTGGCCAAAAGTAGCATTTTCCCCTGGCTTTGTTGAGATATAATCAACATATAATTGTAGATATGTTTCAGGTATGTAACATGAGTTTATATACATATATATTAGGTATAGCCATATGTGTAAATAATATGTTTTCCACAATAAGTTTTGTGAACACATCTCATAGTTACAATATCTTTTATGATGAGAACTTTTAAGGACTTGCCTAAATATACAATATAGAATGAATAGTTAACTATAGTAGATCATTAACAAGAGATCACGAGTAATGTTCTCATGATAACTAATACTTACCAAGTTATTATGATCACTTTTAATGTTAGAATCATAAACCATTAATGTCAGCAAATAGTCCAACCCTTTATGTCACTATTCAGATGATGTCATTGAGGCCAAAGAATTGACTGCAGATGGTGACTGCAGCCATGAAATTAAAAGACGCTTACTCCTTGGAAGAAAAGTTATGACCAACCTAGACAGTATATTGAAAAGCAGAGACATTACTTTGCCGACTAAGGTCCCTCTAGTCAAGGCTATGGTTTTTCCAGTAGTCACGTATGAATGTGAGAGTTGGACTGTGAAGAAGGCTGAGCACCGATGAATTGATGCTTTTGAACTGTGGTGTTGAAAAAGATTCTTGAGAGTCCCTTGGACTGCAAGGAGATCCAACCAGTCCATTCTGAAGGAGATCAGCCCTGGAATTTCTTTGGAAGGAATGATGCTAAAGCTGAAACTCCAGTACTTTGACCACCTCATGTGAAGAGTTGACTCATTGGAAAAGACTCTGATGCTGGGAGGGATTGAGGGCAGGAGGAGAAGGGGACAACCGAGGATGAGATGGCTGGATGCATCACTGACTCGATGGACGTGAATCTGAGTGCACTCCGGGAGTTGGTGATGGACATGGAGGCCTGGTGTGCTGCGATTCATGGGGTCGCAAAGAGTCGGACACGACTGAGCAACTGAACTGAACTGAAGTTTAGATAAATCCAAACTGTTAAAGGCCAGAAGTGCCAGTTGTGTCTCTTTCCAATACCAAGGCATGTTATTCTGAAATTTCTCTCCTATCAATAAAGCTAAGGAAAAATTGTGCATCCATCCCTCCCAGTTTAAGTCCAGGCTTAAACTTTGAAGCTGTGTGGGCTATTCATTTCATTAAACTTTTATTTTTGTTTCCTCACTGGCTTCTCTTTGTAGTCTAGCTGCAGTAGCATGGATAGGATGAGCTGAATTGTGTGCCAAATAATCATTAGT